>OY744517.1:210169430-210456930 GCA_963556195.1 Sepiola atlantica
CAATGCTGCATTTCTTACGGATGCGAGTTAGCTCATTCCTAGCATAGCCTATTTTAGCCTTACGAGGGAGCGCCGAACTGTAATGTATGAATATGTCTCTACATGCGGGCTTACTGTAGAATGTAGTGGTTAAGGTTACTTCTTCAGAGATGTTGATATATATATATATATATATATATATATATATATATATATATATATATATATATATATATATATATATATATATATATATATAACAAGCAGGACTCGTGTCCCGGCGTTGCCCGTGTGAGGGATATAAACAATTATTTAACTGTGAAAAAATATCATCCGAAAAAGAAATTTCAACCAAAATTTGATTAGCTTTTAGAGTAGGGATCAATTTCCTATATTAATTAAATTAAAATGAGCATTCACTTCTTGACTATTTAGACGTAATATCGTTTGGTCCTGGATGTATGTATTCGAGTGTTAACTAAGGGTGTATTACTATAGTATTTCAATTTTTTTGTTTTTTGGGGGTGGGGGTGGGGAAGGACAATTTTATTATCCACTAAAATGAAATGCGGAAACAATATATGTATTTTTTGTATATTCTGTTAACCATACTACACATGAATTCCACTACCCTACTAATAACTCTAAGTCCAGGGGGTTGCCAGTCAGACTTAGGGTTAGTAGTAATCTATTTTTAGATTGTATTTAATGAATAAAACACCAATAGCAACTCAGAGGTCGGCCATTTTGGATTTTCACTATCTCCGAAGGAGTGTATATCGACGAAATCTGATATTGAAATAAAACACTTTAACACACTTTCAGAAGTTTAAATCTATGCAGACCATTATAAAAGTAATTTGGTAGCACTTATTTGTTGAAACATTAAAAAATAAGTAAAAACACAAAAAATGCCGCTGACAGTTTTGTCGATAAAAAAGTTGAAAAATAATGCCGAAATCTACTTCATACTGAATAATTTACGTGACTGAAATAGGATTGAACAAAACAATTCCTCCTTTGCTCTTAAACCAAAGAAACATAGTATTATTCCTGAGATGTTATTGACGATGGGCATTTTTTTTTTTAACCCTATTCATATTGAAAAGTCTCTGATAGTCTGCCCTTGTCGCGAATGTAATTGTTCAAAAATGAAAAATAAAATCGGTCAAATTACTAAACTGCAGTAGTAGCAAAGCTTTTTAGGGAGTAAAGTATGACAATGTGATAGTAAAGATTTACTGTAAATGTATTTAAATGAATGGTAGTTCAGTCCCTTGTGTACTGATTTCTTTGCGAAAAATGTAATAGTTAGAGAATAGATTTGTAGAAACTTTATCTTTAACCTGTGATGCAGTTGATCATTTTTCTAGAGTAGTCAACGTTAGAAGGGGAAATACAAGTCTACTTTATATAGAAGAAGATAAGTAATAAAATGCACTTATCTTTCTCTTCATTTTTCTTTGACTTTTGTTCACCTAAACCTTAAACGTAAGGGACTGAGATAGGGACAGATGGATAAGAGGCAGCCTAAGTCGAACAGCAAGAACCTTTTTCACAGTACATTTACATATCTGCATGTTTGTACGGTCGGGGAACCGGAAAACAGCAACGGAATTCTATAGGTAAGAAGCTATTAAAGTAGTAAATCTTCCGGCTTCTAGGGTCCTCTACAGTAAAAGGGGTTAGATTTTTCGACTAGGTCAAGTGAGTCGGGGGTATTTACGCTGAGGGGTTAAAAGGAAAGTTTATCGTAGCACATTCCGTGAATGTACTTGTAAAACAAGCACAAGGATGCAATACTGCGGCGATATGCCAGAGGTATGAGCTTGGCAGACAGAGCGGAATCTATTAGGTTAAAATTATTTTTTACTTATGTACTTATTCCATTCAATGTTGCTTTAGAATATCAGACCCATGTGTTTAAACATTCGACTCTCGAGAAAATGTCTTTCGCTTGTGACAATCGGTGGTTGGAAAGGTTTCGTGTAGTTGTTCAAGTACCGCAGTTTTGTGTTCGTGGTATTACATTTCTGACCCATTCTACTAGAGACTAGAATTTTTTCCAAATATTCAGTCATTGCTTTGCATGTGTCGCTTTGTCCTCTTCTTGAGAATAGAGTATGGTGTCATCAGCAGATACACCATCTCAGATGCGATTGCATCGGAGAGATAGTTCATGAAGATCAGGTATAATATCCAAATATCGGTCTAAGTATCAACCTCTAGGGCACACCTGCATTGATGTGGTGCTGTTTTGATTTACGACCGTCGTAAACGACTGAGATCTTACTTTTAGCTCCGAAAGTTCTGATTATATTAGATGTTTGTCAAGTAATATCGTACGAGTTGATTTTCCTGGGAACAGATTTATGCCATCCCTTATCAAAAGCCTTGGAGATATCTAGCGCTATCACCTAACTTATGTGCGATATATACGTTCAGAGATGCCCAGTAAGATACGCCGGAACTGCATAACTTATATTGTTGGCCAGAGAGAAGTTTAGCAAGTTTAAAGTGTTGAAGTATTGCTAAATTGATTAATGATTCAAATATTTTTGCAAGATCGTGACGAGGCTTATTGCGCGGTCATTTTGCGGATCCGTTCTTTCGCCAGAGTTCTTGAAAACTGGTACCATAAAGACAAACCTTTCTGTGTGTATTCTAAAAACCGGTTAATAAACCGGGTGTAATCGCCCAATATGTAACAGTTTTTACGGTCGGGGAAACAGGGAGCTGGAAGAGAATTTCCAAGTCAAGCGGTCCGAGAAAATAAGATATTAGAGCAGAAACGTTTCCGCCATCTAATGACTTTTACAGTGAAAGAGAAGGATTTTGCTGCTTGTTGGAGGGGGTGGGTTCTGTAAAGCTTGTATGTTTCATTGTTTAAATTAAAGGTTATCTTTAAAAAAATAACTTATTTCAGATTAATTTTTATTTCTATATAAAACCCTGAGTTTCTAAAAATTAGCATTATTTTTTTCTTTTCTTTCTAAACTTTAACCAGATGTGTTATGAAATATAACGTGCCCACCATCCCTGTAAATACAACATATTTCCCCTTTGATTATAAATGGAAGCATATTAATCATCCATATTCCTGGGAACGCGCACACCACTGTTCCGCATCCAATTGCGATATCAAATAGTCCGAGTTGATCTTTTATTATCCATATATTATTGCTATGAAGCAGTCTGTACATTTTGTAATGTTTTAGTTTTTTTTGGTCGTCAAATTAAATATCTATATATTGTCTAGAAAATTCCAATGCGTACATTCTTTGATAGAACGGCAAATAATGTGTTCCATTTTGCCGGGAGAATCCTGGTTCGGAAACGTAAAATATATTTTATATATATTCATCACAGATTTACATTGATTCTTCCGAATTTTTAAAAACTTAATTCACACCACTGTCGACGTAAGGGGCTACTAAGAATTAGGGTGACAATTTTCAGGGTCATGCTAAATTGGGAGCTGTGCAGCGAGATGCTTGTTCATATCAGTTTTAAATTTCTGCATGTCCGTAGAGTCAGGGAAACAGAGAGCAGGGAAGGAGTTCCAAAGGCCAGCAGCTCTAGGAAAGAAGCTATTAGAGGAGAAGGCTCTCCAGCATCTGGGGACCTCCACTGTGAATGGATGGGATTTAGCTAATTGTCGGGTTGGTTGAGTGTATTTACATCGAGGGGGCACCAGAGCAGCAAATTCATCGGAGCACATTCCATTGAAGTACTTGTAAAACAAGAACAAGGATGCAACAGGGGCTGGAGCTTGGTGGATTTGCAAATTTAGCGCATCACATTCTTCCTACATATATAAACGAAATATTGAAGTAAACCTTAATTGGTAATACCTGTGCAATGCACTGGTAAAAACTAATATTCAGATACTAATCTGAATAATTCAGAGGAAAATCGATCGTTAATATTTTAAGAGTTAATATCGATCTTTGCTGTCTCGGAGTTATTCAATCTTGGTAATTTGAAAAGTATGCCAGACAAATGCAATTAGTTAAAAAGCAACGAAGTTAAAAAAAAAACACAGCAGCATAAAAAATAACTTATATACTGCGATATTTATCCGTTGATTCTTTTTGTAAAGATATAAAACAATCTTATTTTCATACAAGAAACGAAAAGAAAAGAAGGTTTATTAAACAAATAAGAAAATATTGCTGAGTAACCTTTGGTTTCCTCCCCTTTGAAACGACCAATAAAATTCATACCTGTAAAAGGGGGAAAAATATGATTTTTAAGGAAGGAAAGCATTTCGCACACATTCCAAAATTCACTTATTATATTCTTCCTATTGCAGTATCCAATATTTTACTTAGTTGATCACATTAATTGGTTCAACTTTCTCTCCGACTATATTTTCAGCATTTTACAAAATAGCATGGCCACTCGGTGTTGCCCGTGTAATCTATAAAAATAATACCAATCGACATGATCTAATTCTTAACATTAAAATCTTACGAAAACAATAAAAAAGATATAAACAATTCCCATCTCTTACCCAATGAGCATTTATTTACTCCTCTCCAGGAGGTTAGCCACAAGGCCAGTTTTACCTGACTCCCACGAGTAAGATGTGACCCAAGGTCGGGTCGGGAAAGTGGGGTTTGAAAAGCCAGCGCCCGAGAGGTGAGCACTCTGGCCATTAAAAATTGCCTGGGCAGCCCTGTCGGCATTCCCCAGTAGGGCGACTCAGGCAGTAAGCAATAAACTTACTCCTCCCCAAAGAGGGGAGGCGAAGCCTGGGAGGGTGGACCTCCTAGAACTGCACAGGACAGACCCATAGACCAGCGTAAATCAAGCCCCGAAGGCCAAGACAATACCAGTCTATGGGGTGTAGTATCCATCGGAACAGATACTACACTTTGATCTTAGCCAAAAACTCCATCAGAGTAGTATAATGAGTAAATTCATGATTAATTATTTACAATTTTCTTTTCTTACTATTTTGTTTTATTTAAATAAATATATTCCGTATTTATTTATTAGAAATAGCGTTGTTATACTAAAGAATATTTGATATCCGTTTATGTTTTTAGAGACTACGTGTACGATATGTTGTTCTGTACAGCCGGTCGCTATTTTGTGTGTTGTGTTATCATGGATAGAAAAAGAAAAGAAACAATTGTATTTACATATGACACATACAAACGTAAAAGAGGGGATATAAAACATGTAAGGGTACATTTAATATGACGGTACTCTTTAGAGAACGCAACGCGTTTCCGTGACTTCGCATCATCAACGCTCGGGCAGGTCTCGGAAGCGCCCGAGAGTTGACGAGGCGAAAACTGCCAAACGGTAAATTGAAGACTGGCAGACGAAAAAATCAGACCAAGAAAAATTCAAGAACGAACAAATCATAGCTAAACAATTGTTATTAATTAAATGTTTATTTTTTTATTTGTCAAAAGAACCATTGTGAATTAAATGTTTGAAATAACATGTTTTTTTGTGCACCGAAAAGTTTCAAAAGATGATTTTTTTATATAACAAACAATAAAACCACTGGTTAAACCAATTTATTTATTTTTCATCTTTATTTAATGTTTTATTTTTATTTTAACATTTTCTGGGTTATGGTTTAAGATTCGGGTTTAGAGCTAGGGTTTACGGTTAGGGTTAGGGTAGGTGCTAGTCTTTTTCTAGATATGACCGTTGTTGACAGAACTCAATGAGTCCTTCGGGAGATTCAACGCGTTGACACAGATCGTAGAAATTCATTTTTTTAACGTGCTGCAAATCGTAGAAATTAATTTCTTCCAAAAGTTATCGTCTGCTTGCTTGCAACCCGATTGTTTAATGCCTGCTGCAACCGGATTGGTTAATAGTTTCGTCAACTCTAGGACGCTTCCGAGACCTGCCCGAACGTTGACGACACAAAGTCACGGAAACGCGGTGCGTTCTCTATAAGAGTACCCATCAATTAATATGACACATAAAGAAAATAACGACAAAGTATGAATATATTAAAATTCAAATAATCCAAGTGTCGTAGATAAAGAAGATCCACGAACAATGTTTAGGTAAATTAAAAAAAAACAAAAAAACAACTTTAATTCACCACAAACAAGGCATATTACCACTGAGACGTAAGGGCTACTGTGATTAGAAGTAAGATTCATAGGAAGCACCCAAAGTGGGGAGTTAGACAGGAAAATGTTTGTTCAAATTACATTTAAATGTCTCTATGTTTGTACAGTCAGGTGGGGGAGCAGGCAGGGAATTCCAAAGACTACCAGTCCGAGGAAAGAAGTGTTTTCTTTCAATCTTAGATTACGGAACATCCTCAAAGAAGATACTGTCTCTGTGAGACATAATTGTAAGAAGCAACGTCACACCTAATCATTTGAAGAATCCTACAGACTTTCGTATATGATCCCGGAAAACTACATTATGGCCGACACGTTAAAGTGTTGTAGAACACATCAAATAACCCATTATATTTGGATTTGTATAATTTGGATTATTCGGACTACTGTTCTCACCTTGGTTGTTATTCTCACAACGTTCCGGCCGATTTAACCCCTGACCTTCTTACAATCGATATGAGAACAGTAGTTTGAATAATCTAAATTATACCAATTATCGATTCTTATCTAAAAAAAATAGAAACAAAATTAAAAAAGCTTCCAATCATATATTAATGTATCTGTTGTGACCGTGTAAGGGCCGATAATAAATAAGACAACATGGTGGTATATTTACCAAGGTATAGCATAGTATGTTACAGAACAACTTCTTCGAGACTGCGTCGAGACTTCGTCGTAATCACCTCCATACATAGTGTCTGGAAGAGTCCATATGTCTACGAAATAAGATCGATCACCATCAGACCATAGCCGTATCTACACTGCATAAGTAAACTGTACACCGCGATCTTCAAGATGTATTCGAAAATCCAGAGTTTGATCTACATGGAACCAATTCAAGGCTGAGATCTATAAGGCCAGCCTCGAGGTTCTTGCCCATCAGAAGTGGAATCATCAGAATTGGTAGATACCTCACCACACCTGACAAAAGACCGTGAATCTTTACAGCAGGCGCTGAAGAATACAAAATCGTCAATCCAGCGTAGCTTACATAAAATGAAGAATCGATAATGGCTTGATATCTATGAAAAAATAGAGAAGGCTCTCGACAGGGAAAATGCCAAAACTATGTATTACCTTATTAGGCAGATCTTCGGGCGTCACTTCTCATCAATGGTACTACTTAAGCCCAAAGACAGGTCCCTTCTCCGAAAAAAGTCATGAGAATATTATAAACGGTGAACTGAAAGTTTCAGAAACCTCTTTTACAATCCGTCGGTGGTTGATGAAGATGTCATCAACAATCTGCAACAGAAGGCTATCAACCACGTGATAATGGCCCACCCTACCGTATCTGAGATGTATGATACGATTCAAGAATTGGATATTGAGAGGGTTCTGGCCTTGAGCATCCCAGTATACGTTCTTTGTTTTGGGAGTTATAGGATCGCCACTGAAGTATACCGTCTGATATTTGATGTATGAATGGGAACCTCTATACCTCAACTCAGTCTACCTAACTGGTAAAACGTCGAGATTCAGTCTCTGGAGTCCAGGGTTCGAATCTTGGTAGTATTAGCTACGCCGATAAATCGTAAGACGACAAAACATGTACTCGTGGATAATTATATTTTAAAATTATATATATATATATATATATATATATATATATATATATATGTATTCATGTATTTATATATATATATATATATATATATATATATATAATATGTGTATGCATGTATTTATATAGTTTCCTTTTAACTGTAACAAAATAATTCAATGGATTTTGAAGCAAACACCAACATTAATCAGCAGCAACTTGCTCAAGTATTAGTATTTTTTGTAAAGATGACGGGAATTATTTTTTCTAAGTGAATTTAAAATACCAGTTTTATTTAAGTTTGAAATGCAAAGAGTATACCATCACTTTAGGCGGTACAGAACATTAGTAATTTATATCAAACTAGCTGATACGTATCAAGAGAGTAGATTCACTCAATGAATTTCTATCCCGAACTTTGAATTATTGAATTATCATTCGCTTATAGTTATACGGCGCGAACGCAGACCCACGATGTTAACGTAAAACAGAAACCGGAAATGTAATAATACATCACTTAATAGCTTTTCAAAGAACAACTGACGAATTTAGAGGACCTGAATGTTAAGCATCATTTGTGTCTGTACGACCGCGTTTAAAGTCAGCGTACCACCTCTTAACCGTTGCTGCCGACGGTGCAGATTCTAAATAGCACATCAAGCTACTGCTTTACTTGACCAGTATTTTCCCCATCAGAAAGCAATGCTTTATCAACAGACGAATTTCAGATTTTTCTATTGGTTTCAAAATTGGCAACAGTAGCTTCACTTAAATAACGGTAATTTGTAAACTAATACTCCGGTTGGGCGCACATTTTGACACGTGACATTTGAAGTTTAATACCTTATAAAAATCGTATCGATTTTTATTAGTGGCGCCATCTACATGTCAGGTCAGGAACTTATTGAGTGATATGTTAGTTTTAGAACGACTTTTTCTAATTCATGTACAGAAAAACAAAATGACAATGTAAATTTAAGTAAAACCTAATTAATTTCGTAACTCTAATATTTTACTAATAATGAGTTAATCAATGTTTGTTTCCTAAGACTTTTTGTTTATATATTTGGATTACACAGAATAAATCCTAAAATATTTATGATTTTTTGTAGAATTCTGAAATATCACTTATGTTTCAATAAACGGCCAAACTTTATAAATATAAATTATGAATACTAATTTATCTGTTGAAATAGAATTGCTGAAAGTTGTATTTTAAAAGTGGAGAGCGCAGGACGTGGTAAACGAATTGTAAACAGATAACAAATTTTGATTTTTTGTTTATTTGGTGTTAGCGAAAAACTTAAATAAGAAAAAAAAAAACGAATATGAGAGAGGGGGTGAAAAGGTGAAGGACACAAATGACCTAATCGAAGTTTGTGGCTTAATTTATATAAAAAAAAAACACCAACGTATTTCTTTACAACCAAGTCGATAACGAAGGCACGGCCCTTAGTTAACAGCGCTCTTTACAGACAACTGTGCTCTTATAGTTAAGAAATGTATTTTGCAAAAATATTATTATGCAGGACAGGGCGACCAATAAGACCAAAAAACATGTTCATAAGAAAAGCCATGAAAAATAAGAGTTTAATCAATCTGCGTAACTAACGATGAAAACATTTACAAATTATGTGTGACAACCAAGTAACCTGATATATCAGTTTACGTTTTTACTGATAATAGATTGAAGCTTATTTATGATAGATTTATGTAAACGGGTGCATGTAAAATGCCCAGGTTCTCTTTTCCTGGTGTATTTGCGTTATGAGGAGTTATTTTTCAGCTTCTAAAATACGCGGATAAATTCCAGGATCATTGTTTGCAAACACTTATCGATACTGAGCTGCTCTTCTAGCATTGTTACAGGTCTTTTCATTTCGTTATGGTGCTGTCACACATGCCAAACGTCTTTTTGCTTTGTCACTCTCTGGATAGTCAATAGGTCTTTCCCTACTGTCGTAGCAAGTGAGTTGTACGCACCGCCTACAGCGCAACGTAGCTAACAGTTCCGCAATCGAATCCTGTATCACGATCATCTAAAGCAGGGGCGGGTAACCTTAATAAACTTCCAATATCATTACAATCTCCTTATTTAGAATTTTGAGGTTGGTAACGATGTTTACCTTCAAAGGATCATCATCTAACTTTGAAGATCTTCTAGAATTACCTGCGTTCAATAAACTGAAATCTCTGCATTTCAATTTTCGAACCATCTCTGAACCATTGATTTATGTACAGCAACTTCACCATGACACTAAGTAGAGTTGTATGTTTGCCATATTATATGGAGGGACGTCCTTTCACCCAACATTAGTAACTATCTTACAACATTGATATTGGACTGACACTTTACATCAGGGGCGGGCCACCTTTTCAGAGTGAGGGCCAGATGAGACTTTAGGAAGGAGATCGCGGGCCGGAGTGAAAAACGAAATCTCAGAATTTCTATATTTTGTTTACATGAATAAATTGTACAAACATTGCATTGAACACTCTACAAATCTGATATTTTTTCTCAAGAGACTTCTGTATGTGATGTTATAAAAAGCGCCGACGAAGAGCCATTTTGGAATCATAAAAAATAATGACGGGGGAAGTAGCAAGTTGATCCAGCATTCGTTTTGACACATCTCACATAAGTTCTCTCTTTTATGCCCTTTCCTCGTCTCTCGTTTCCTCTTTGCCTCTCTCTTTCTCTTTTTCTATTTTTATCTCAGGTCAAGGATTTGAAATTAATAGTTAAAGAAAAATGAAATATGCATGCATCATCGCTCGCTGATGTTTATACATTTATAGATTTACAGTGGAATAAAATTCCACAGTAAATCTGAATTGAAACCTACTTTTTCGTCTATGTCACAAAATGATATGAATTTTACTGGGAGATCCGCGGGCCGGATTGCAATAATAAAGCACAACAGGGTAGCGGGCCGGACGCTAAGCCTTCGCGGGCCGGATGTGGCCCGCGGGCCGTAGGTTGCCCGCCCCTGATCTAGAGGAACTACTTCACAGTTTCGACTCCTACTCTTCTATTGCATTTCTGAAATGGTGGCACTGGTGTACGATACTTTTTTTTTCGAAGGCTCATCATTTCATATTCGTACGTACGATATCACATTTCACAAACATTGATTTCGCTAAAGTAAAATAATTCGAACTTTACACATTTAAAAAAAAGTATTCCAAAATTTAATTATGTTGTCCCGTCGGCAGAAAAACAGTACAATTTCAAATAAATACACACCACAAAGTGACCATCGTTTTATTGATCTGAAGAATATTTAGCTGACAATTATTTTACTGTAATAAGACAGAGAATAATGTTTTGAAAACAATTTTAAATAAATAAATAAGGAAAGAAGAAACATATTCGGTTTATTTATTTAAATATATTTAGCTGACAATGACAATTATGTTACGGAAGAAGAAAGCGTCATTGTTTTCTTAATAGTATTAAGTTGACACTCGCATCCATTATATGAAAAGAAATATCATTTTAACAGTTAATTACACAGATGGGTGTAGAAAGCACCGTGGAATTTCTACGGGGTTCCACTAGCCTTTTATTAATGTACTTTCGCATAATTCATTCTTTAATTTTGAAGCTATGTCTTTTTATTAAACTATATAAAATATCAGTAAATGATTTAAACGTTGGCGGCTATGTCAAATATATAAGAGTATAAAAAAGATCACGTAATTCTTTTCAACCCAGTCAACAGATATGAGTGAAATACCGACATTGCTCAAAGACAAAAAAAACAAAAAAACAGCAATTGTGTACGTATTTTTTTTGATGATGCTGTCGAGGGTTGAATTCAATGAAATTTATTGCATGCAGTCTATAGAAGAAATTTTACACAAAATGACAGGCGAGTGAACGAAATAAAAGAATTAAATAAATTATGAGGCTAGGAAGGCGTCTGCTTTCATCAAGAAATTGACTGTTAAAAACGAACGTTTGTATCTTTGCCAGAATCGGCACTTTGAAAAAATAAAATAATTAATTAAATATAACTGGAATGAAAAGTTTGTTAAAAAATATCTATTATTCGTGAAGAGATTATAAAATATAGGGAAAAATTAAATTAAAAAGAAAATAAATTGTTATGACTAACGAGAACAGACATAACTTGGGAAAGCTTTATTCAGCACACAAAATATTTATTCTGCATAAAGAATACAGAAATGCGGCACAAGGCCAAAAAGGGGGTGGGAAAAGATCGGTCTTCACTAACTTTCTCTGACTTGTCTAACTTGGCTAGTTTCATTCGTGACCATCATTCACCAAAATACCACATTCACAGCACAATCATGCACCATACACCAAAAGAATTTATACCATGACTATCCTACTTAAAACCCATAATTATACAATATGAGATGGGGGATTTGGGTAATAAAAATTTTATATATAAAAAGAAAATGAATTGATGTACAATGAAAAAAGTCCCACTGTTAGTATAAGGATCCCCCATTTCTAAGTTGTGGCAGATATGCGGATGTGCCAGTCGAAACGCGATGCAGGTCCGAACGCTTTATTTTTATCACCTCTTTCGAAAATCTCGAAAGGTGACCTGCATCTCTGGCAAATCTGGCTATCTGTCACCTAATCGTTGGGGAATTAAAAAAATTAAATTGGGGGAAAAAAACGGGGGGGGGGGGCTAGGCCAAAAATAAAACAGGACCCTAATGAAATCATTCATGCACTAGCTAAGTTATGAACAAAAATAATAGTCAAAAACGGGTCAACTAATCTAGCCTTAAACGGGACAAGACGGGACAAGATCAAATGTTCGTTGGAGAAACCCAAAATCCTTTGCCTAAGGCACGTCCAGATACCACTCTAGACTAGCTCCTCTCACTCGACACAATCGTGCAACTGTCACCCATCTTTCACCAAAATCTGCCGAAGGGAGTTTCGCCTTCTCGGCCTTAATGCGGATCTTCAGACGACACTTGAAAATTCGAATAAGGTCGAGAGCAGCGAAGGTCTCACCGTCGTAGACAACTTTCAAACGTGTCTGCCATATCACACTTCTCAACAACGCTAGTAAGCAATAAAATACAAAACGTGTTTTCCTATCATTTGTTGGAGCCCAATTGCTACATATATTAATCGGTTCCAGGTCGAAAGACGTTACATTCAGTACGCGAACCATGAGGCCTGCAACTAACTTAATGAGCGGCACGACGATGCGGCAATAAACAAAGGCGTGACTTACAGTCTCGTCTTCGTCACCGCAACGACAACAAATAGGCGAAGCCCTAATGCAAGCTGCATGAAGCTTTTTGCCGACCCAGATAGCATTTCTAATAATCAGCCAGGCTAGAGATGCCTCGTCATTATCGAAGACGTTTAGCCCAGGCGCCCAAGGCCAGATTGAACGTAGCTCCCCCCTCGACAAGCAGAGCCCCTCAATCTTCTCATCTCGAACAGATCCCCTCACTAAGACCTGATACAATGCCTTACGAGACAACAGCTGGGTGTCAGAGAGGCTTTCCTTCACCGTAAGAGGAACTTCAAGGCCCGTCGACACTCGCGATAAAAGGAGCAGTCGCCTCGGGGAAACCTGTGTGCCTCCCCCTCATCCAAGTGCACACTTTTCAAAGCCGGAAAGGCTTTCTTGATGTCTTCCTTCCAGAAGCCACCGTTTCCCTAAACTGGTGTACACATTCGATCCAGGTAATAAAGCCGAAGCGTATGTTGACGAATCTCAACACTTGGCATACCCAGACCGCCCTCAGATGGCTGTAGATAACAGATCTCGCGACAGACCTTAGAGGCTTTACCAAGCCATAAAAACAGAAAAAGAGCCCGCTGCATTTCAAGGAGTGTATCCGACGGGAGTGGAAGTACTGATAGACGATATAGGATGATCGGATAAATGTGTGAGCAACACACCTTCGCTCTCCCCTTTAATGAAAGATTTCTACGGGTCCACAGACCAGCTGCGGCCCGAAACGCTTTCAACACTTCCGACCAATTTTTCTCCAGCTGCAGATCAGGACCGAACCAGACGCCGAGTAGGTTGCAAGGCCCGTCAGTCCAGCTGAAGGGTCCCTGTAGGGATGCACCTTTCCATGCACCGATGCGCAAGCCAACAGACTTGTCGCAGTTAATTTTGGCCCCTGTTACCGTTTCATACATTCTGATTTCTCTGTCGACGACACTAATCTCGGCACTGCTTGTTACAAACACCGGCATAGGCAGAGTACTTCAGTATGGTGCAAACACCTGGCAAAGTAACCCCGCGTAGGACCGGGTTCACCCTGAGCCTGCGAAGGAAGAGTTCCAACACAAGCGCATAGAACATCGGTGAAAGCGGACAACCCTGACGAAGATATCTGGATAATTTGAAGGGCTTTGACCTCAAACCATTCACTTCAACCAGCACCCCGGGGTTTGCATAAAGGAGGCGAATCCAGGAGCGAAACTGCGGGCCAAAACCGGCCGATGACAAAACAGCCTCTAACTAGCGATGGTCCACCCTATCGAATGCTTTGGACTGATCTAAATTGATCAGCGCGGCTTCTGTGTCGACTTTCTCAATGATTAAGCGTATCGCGTGCAAATTATCCTGAATGGTCCTACCCTTCACAGAACAAGTCTGTTCAAGGCTAATCAGACCAGCCAAAACAGTCTGCAGGCGATTTGCTTAAATCTTGGCCAAAATCTTCAACTCTGTGTTTAGCATAGTTAAGGGCCGAAAATTATTGATCCCATCCCCACCATCTTTGCTCTTGCGTAACAATTTCACAATCCCCTTGGTAAAGTACTCAGGTATGTACCCGTTCCTAAACCAAGCGTTAAATAAAACTGTCAGCAAGGGTACAAAAATGTGCGACAACCTCAAATACAGTTCATAGGGCAAACCATCGATCCCAGGAGATCTATTCAGGCCGACTCACTTTAGGGCTTCCACGACTTCATCCTCCGTTATGCAACCTTCGCACCTAGCCGCTTCGGTCACCCCAAGGCGAGAAAAGTCAGCTAAATAGGGGTCGAAATGCGCTAAAGACAAACCGGGCTCCCTGGTGAAAAGATCCTGAAAGTGATTACGAAACGCCTCCAAAATACCTTCGTTTGTGGTCACGGTACGTCCGTCCGGCAATGTGACACGTGCGATATATCGATCGGTAGCGTGTCGACGCTTCTCTGCACGCAATTCAGCGGCCATGTTTGCTTACTCATGAGGCATTCTCTTTAACCTAGCCCTAATTAAAGAAGCTTCGTGTTCCTTGCTAGTCAAGAAGGCGAGCTTCGCCTTAATTATAGTAACATTAGTACTATCCGCCACCGCCACTGCCCAATCTAGTCTAGATTCTAGTGTCATGTTTGCTGCTCTAGATTCTAGGTTGAGTCGTTGGCTAAAATCAGCAGAAAAGGACCTAATGGTTTTCTTAAATTTCACCTACAACTTATTCCCAATTATAGCCCCCGTCATTACCCGCTGATATGTTAGTAGTAGCTGTTCCCGGAAACTCTGCACATCGAACAACGAAGTGTTGAGTTTCCAGTACCCAGCCAATCTAGGTTTACGACTATCTAAGTTTACACGGACACGAACAAGTCTATGATCCGAGTAAACTATATTATGAAAACTTGGACATTCTAATAATTCTACGTCGACTCTTCTAATTAAGAACCGGTCAATATAACTCGAAAGCTGCACTGCACCGGAGCCGCGTCTAGCTGTCCAAGTCCACACTATATCACGAGGCTTTTCATTTCGGAATTTATCGATAAGATCAAACTCATCGACAAAATCCCGAAATGTCTTTGCATCATGATCTCTGTTAGTACCCCTAGAAGGATTCCCTGCGCGATCTAAATCGGGATCCAGGACCGCGTTCCAGTCTCCGCTAAGATAACTGAACGAGGTGTGTTCATGAACCGCTCGATTCGCCGAAAAAAGGGAGCACGCTCAGCCTGGAGGTTGGGCGCATAAACCCCAATCAATCGAAACGCTTTATCTTTTATGGTAACATCCAGAACGCCAAGCCTTCCTTCCGAATCCATGAAACAAGGGTCACACAACGCATCTATAGTCCGCTTCACTAGCCAGGAAACCCCCCTCGAGTTAGAATTGAAGTACGCTGAATATACATCAAAATCCCTAGACAGCGCACTTAAATAATCACCTTGAATTAAGTGAGTTTCCTGAACACAACATACATCCACTCCAAAGCTTCGAAGGTTCAGGCATAATCGTAATTTCCGAAGATCGGCCCTCAAACCTCGGACATTCACGCTTGCTAGAAAGAGTGCCATTGTAGTGTTTTAGGGTTGAGATTCTCCAACGAACATTGATGGGGGTCAAGATACCGGTGGTTTTTCCCATGGAATAAGTGCCCATCGCAGTATTGATGAGGCCATCCTGGGACACACCGCCGACATATAAGGGGAAGATTAGTTTTACAGCTCTGTACAGGGATGGATGTTAAAAAAATGGGGACCCTCCCATGACATGATTTGCGTAATTCTCTTAAAGTTGGGGATTTATGAATCGCTAGTTGCGGGTAAATATCAAACGTAATGTTCGCCTCCTCTATCATCCTCCAAACCGATTTTCCCTCCTCTCGAGGTCGTATCACAGTTAATAACCGGGTGGCATTTGGGAAATTATAAGGATTTTCAATAGATTTGCCGTTAACTTCTGTAAAGGCTAGTCATTTTTTAAGGTCAGTGAACTGGTGACCCTTTGCCCTGGTGATAACCTCTGTTGAAATCTTACATATATCTTCACCAGGGTAGAAGGGCTGTCTTTTCCTCCCCTTTCCTTTGACGGGGGCAGTAACAATTTAACAAGTTTGGGGCGGCGGAGGGGGGCCAGATATGTCGGTTTTCAACGGGGAATGGGGGGGAGTGTGCCTTAGAGCGTGCTTGAGAAGCGGAGAAGGGGGAGGGAGCATTTGTGATTTCTTAGGGTTAGCAGGGTGTGTGTGTGTTGGAGTCTGTTGTGGGGAGGCGAACGGGGAGGGTCTTGGGGTGCTGATCCGTGCTTTCTTGGGGACAGGGCTGAGAGGTATGAGTTTGTACTCCCTTTCTTTTATAGTGGTTACTGGGGGCGGCATCTTGTGTGGTGAGGTCTTTTGGGGGTGGGTGGGGGGAAATGGGTGTTGTTGGGGGTATATAAATAGGGTCTTTTTTGTTGCTTTGGGGCGGGGAGTTAGGTCTGAGTTGTGCTTCCTTTCGCAGCTTTTTATTTAAGTTGACTGCATAGACATATGAGTCTTTCCCGGGATCCTTTGATATTTTAGTTTTTTCTTCCGCCTTTACTCTTGATTGCTCCAGGGCGAGTCTTCCGGGTGTTTTTTTGCCCGTTACAATAGCCCATCCTTCATTTCTTTCGTAATCTTCGTCGAATTCTGCAAAATATTTTTCAATGTCTGGCTTTGTCTTTTTTTTGGGGGGACTCTATCAGCGGAAACCCAATTTTAGAGCCAAGATGTTCTCCAACATGATTTTTGGGGTTGTTGACCGTTTTTTTCCTTTCTGGGCAGTCAAAGGTGAGATGCCCTATTGCATTACATCTCCAACAGGCCGGTTTTCTTCCTGCGACAATAACCGGCAGTTTGTCGTTCTCAATTTCGAGATAATACGGTATCTCGTAAAAAGTTTTTTGGTCGATGAGAATATCAAAGTTCCATATGGAGAGGTATTGGTCGCACGTTACTGACATCAACTCTCCATATTTTGTAAAAAAGGCTCCAATGTGAGCGCCTTCAATATAGAAGGGGACATTGAACACAGATATCGTAGTCCCCCGTCTGCCAAGATGTTCCATTCGTAGTACATATTCTGGTGTAATAATCTCTTTTTTCGCAAGTGTCATGCACTCCTCTTCTGATGCAAAAAAGTGCAGACCAGTTGTGATGTCCTCGTGTTTTGATTATTTTAACCGGTCTATGACCGACCGAAGCTAAAGCTTAGTTATAACTTCTACCGAGGACCTTACGGCTTTTTTAACTTTCCTGTCCATAACAAACATTGTTAGAGTTTTCTTCTGAATTTCCTGGAGTTTTGGAAGGTCAACTATCAGTCCTGTTTCTGTAATTTTAGTTTTGTAGGTCTCCATTTTAGTTTGAAATTCCTCCAGATTAATATTCACCGCCCGGGGTTTTGTCCAGCCCGACGTTCCAGGTTGGGGCGAAGGTGTTGACCCCATTGTCGTTGTCTTTTCTCTTGTTGGCACAAAGCTAACTGCCATGGCCGGAGAAAAAATTCCGTTAAGAAAAAAAAAAAAAAGAACAGCAGAGGAAAAAAGTCGTGTGTTCAAACTAATCCGGCTATAAAAAAGAGAGTCCGAATAACAACAACAATACCAATAATAATAACAGGAAAATCGCAATATAATAGCAGCCAAGAAAGAAAGAAACAAACGTACTTTTCTCGATCTTACTGGTTATTCGGCACATAATGTCGGTATAGTATTAGTGCTACTATTTATAGTGGTTAGTAGAAGCAGGAGAGTTCTCCAAAGGGGAGATAAGTCAGAGTAAATAAAAGTTACTCGTAATTATTTTTTACATAAATTACCAATGTATATGTTCAGAATAAACCAGCGAATATTAGATGATAAAGTATGGTATTGCCTGTAATGGCCGCGTACTGTTCGGAAAATCAATCTGCTATTCTGAGAATTAAAATACGATGGTTTGTGAAAGAAATAGAGTGGTTATTTTTACCAAAGTTTTTGTAAACCTCAGAAAGCTGGAAAAGAAAATATTAATATAATATACCCGAGCTGACACGGGAATCTTAATTTTATAACGTAAATCCTCTGGTTTGGAAAACCTGAATCTGAGGTAAATAAATAAACATTAAAACGTAAGAGAACCGACTATTATGGAAAAATTAGGCCATTCTGGAATGAAAGGGAAGTATTATTGACAACCAATGAAAACGCTCGAACAAAAGAAAGTCTACATGTTCAACCTGAATAAGGGACGTTTCCTTCATGTAGAGAATATGACAGAAAATAGTAAGAACAAATAAATGAAATACTAACGGTGCTTCGACGAAATAGTTACCCTATGAAATAGAATTCCTGGTAAAATGGGTTGCAGTGGAAATAGATGTGAGAGTGAAAATGCCTCCGACTGGATTACTATGCGAATAGATGCTGTACAGCTGGAAACGTTATTGCAAATAAACGAACCAAACGCATATTTTTTGTAAAGCGTACCAGGAATTGACTGAAAAGGCTGTCGATTAAGATTCGCACACGCATCTGTTGTTTACAGAGTTATAATGGTTCAAAGAAACAGGGGAAACACACTTAACTTCATATATAAAACGACTGCTTAATTTTTAAAGGTAGCCGCCTTTAATTATGGTCTTGCGTTATACGAGTTTTTTAATTCGTATAGAGTTAGAATATATATATATATATATATATATATCTATATCTATCTATCTATCTCTCTCTCTCTCTCTCTCTCTCTCTCTATATATATATATATATATATATATATATAAATAAATGAAGGAAGAGAGATACAGATGTGGGGGATGACAAATCTATTTTATCTTCGATTGTTCAATGCAAGGTGTACTCGATAAACACATTTTTATCGCAGTCTCAACGAAATCCCTTTTTCCATCTTTAAATCTTTCGTCACCGGACACTTTGTCAACGGACATTTCCCCAACTTGACAGACTCTATATTTTGATAACCTTTTTACACACAGACTCTATCTTTCTATTACTTTATTTTGTTTCTTAAATATTTCAAATTCTGAATTTTGGCTATTCCTCTGCCAACTTATCCATCTATGTAATTCCTCTGATGATAAGATTTTAATCTTTGAAAAGTTTGATCTAAAGAAAGAATATTAAACATGTTTTTATGGAGTACACCTTGCATTGAACAATTCAAGATGAAACAGATTTGTCATTCACAGATCTTTATCTCTTTTTCTTCATTTATAATTGCTCTATCTCGTATATTAAGCTTAAACATTTTCACTATAGGTTCAATTCTCTAAAAGTATACTTTTAGTCTCATATATATATAAATATATATATAAAAAATATATATATATGTATAAATATATATATATAGATATATACATATATATATAAATATATATATATAAATATATATAAATATATATATATAAATATATATTAATATATATATATATAAATATATATTAATATATATATATAAATATATATAAATATATATATATATATAAATATATATAAATATATATATATATATATATTTAAATATATATATAAATATATAAAAATATATATATATAAATATATATTAATATATATATATATAAATATATATTAATATATATATATATAAATATATATATAAATATATATATATATATAAATATATATAAATATGTATATATATTTAAATATATATATAAATATATATAAATATATATATATATATATATATATAAATATAAAGTGGTGTACTTAAAGCAGACTTTTAGGAAAGGTAAAACCTATTGTGAAGAGTATACAGCTATATATATATAAATATATATATATAAATATATATAAATATACATATATATATATATATATATATAAATATATATATAAATATATATATAAATACATATATATTTATAAATGTATATATATAAATGTACATATATAAATATATATAAATGTATATATATAAATATATATAAATGTGTGTGTGTATATATAAATGTATATATATATAAATATATAAATGTATATATATAAATATATATATAAATGTGTGTGTATATATATATGTATATAAATATATAAAAATATATAAATGTGTGTGCGTATATATATACATATATATATGTATATATATATATATATATATATATATATATATATATAAATATATATAAACATATATTCGTTTTGTTCGGGGGGGATGATTTTAGAATTAAAAAAAAGAAAATACGATTTAATGAAACATAGTAAAATAGATGTAACCCTGAGGCGCCTTTCGACCGACTACTTTTCAAGGGAAACGTCGTTATTTGTTTAAAAAAAAACGACAAATTTAAAACCAATAAATAGTATAATTAAGAAGTTCAACAGGTGGCGGGAGGGAGAAAAAATTATATAAAAGAGAAAAAATATGGGGTATATGCATGCATATATATGTAGGCCCTCCGTTCAGTCTAAGAGACTATGGATACTCCTATAAGGGGCTGACTGCGCGTGTAATTATGAAGCAAGGATTGCGCAATCCCTAACAACACCTCTCCTGAGTCGGCACTGCTTGATTCCAATGGCAAGCAGTTCAAGACGACTGGAAACAATGCCGAGATAAACAGAGAGCACATACAGCACCTGGTAGTCCCAAATGGTCACCCATTTAATACTGGCCAGGCTCGACGTCGCTTAACTTCGGTGATCTAACGGGAACCGGTGTGTCAACGTGATTGTACCGCATATATATGTATAAAATATATATATACATAACCAAGCACATATAAAATTATCACCCAACAGAAGCAAAGGTGTCTCCAAAGATCAACAGTCTGTGTTTTAAGTCTCTCTGTCGGCATAGAGATGGCCTCGAGAATATCCAGATTAAATTTGTGACGTCCTCTATATAGAACGGAGAATTTGTGGTCTGAATAGAGATCACAGCAACTCTTTTTACTAAGCAAATGTTCATCTATAGCTGACTCGTGTGCTTGTAGATGCGCGGATGGTTGGATAGGTTCATTTCGGCGAACATACCTTCGCACGTGTTGGGCGATTCTAACCGACAATCGCTGGGTGGTCTTGCCAACATAATCAGCGTCACACTGACATTTAAAGCGATAAATTATTAAACTTAAATCAGTGGTCGGCAAGACATACTTAGGGAATGAAGGGAAAGCAGCACGAGTAGAAAAAAATAATGCGCATATTCGCAGCATTATAGCAATGTGTCACAGAAGACGAAATTCTATCAGCAAGTGCTTGGTTACTAGAAACCAGCCACGGAAGCTTAAGATAAATTGGACACTTGGGGGGTGGGAAAAGAATTTAACTTCATTGAATTTATTGACCTTACGTCGAATAATATGTGCAACGACATGTTCAGGATATCCGTTATTAACGAAAATCTCTTTAATTCTTATAAGTTCAGACTTAACTTTGTAGTCAGAACAAATCATCAGCGCGCGATGCGTCAGTGTTTTAATGAGGTTCCTCTTTCTAGATTCGGAGGCAAAAGAATCCCAACTCAAGTATAATCCCATGAATGTTTATTAATTGATATCTAATACCTGTAATACACACACACACACACACACACACACACACACACGCACACACACACATATATATATATATATATATATATATATATATATATATATATATATATATATAAATAAATATAAATATGTATATATATATATATATATATATATATAAATATATATTAGTATTTCATGTATCCACATAAAATTTTATAAGTAGATATCATTTTTTATGTATCATTTCAGTATTTACTTCCACAGTGCTCGATACGTAAGTAGAGCTAGGTAGTAAGCTATGAAAATATATTTATGGCAGCTTAATTGCTATAAATATATTTTCATAGCTTACTATATATATATATATATATATATATATATATATATAAATATAAACATATATATATATAAATATAAACATATATATATAATAAATATAAACATATATATATATAATAAATATAAACATATATATATATAATAAATATAAACATATATATATATAATAAATATAAACATATATATATATATATAATAAATATAAACATATATATATATATAAATATATATATATATATATATATATATATATATATATATAAATATAAACATATATATATATAAACATATATATATATATTTATATATATATATATATATATAAATATACATATATATATATATATATATATAAACATATATATATATAAATATATATATATATATATATATATATATATATATATATATATATATATATATATATATATTGAGGACATTGACTTCCGGTATCGTTTCCAGAGAAACACCAAATTAATTTTACAAACTCTGTAGATGCCGAAAAACGAATCTATCACATTGGTCATTATTTAAAACTCTATCGGATACTTTTTATCCCAACTCCCTTGACATTATCTTCCGTTTAAATAGAATCAGTCTGTAATTTCCAATCAATTACTTTTCTTCATCAATCATAACATAGTCTGCGGCCACAACATCCGGTCATGCGCAGAGCGCACAATAAATGTCCGGCTCTCTACTCCAGCTGATCAATCTTACTCATGAATCGGTAATTTGTTGCTATTTCTACAACAATCAACTTCACGACTTTCCGTTTTTCTCTTTTGACGGTACCAGAAGACATCTACATCGGAACACTGAAAAGATAGAGCGAGAATGTCTTCGATTTGGTTTGATTTTGGGAAGAAAGTCTTCATTTTCCAACTTATTTCTTTGTGGACTTTTAACAATTCAGCTAATGGTAAGTATGGATTAATTGTGTATTGAGTTTGAGTCAAAAATTGAAGACATTGCCAAGGTTGCAGTAAAGAAGGTGCTACCGTGCTAGTAAACCCCTCACACCTGACAATATCCTGTATCTCTACAAAGCCACCATCCCCCCCATGCATGGAGTATTGTTGCCACATATGGGCTGGTGCATCATCTACTAGTCTCTCCCTCCTTGACAAGGTCCAAAAAAAGAGTCGCCAACCTAAAAGTCCCTCACTGTCGACCAAGCTCAAGTCCCTGTCCCATCGCCGCAATGTAGCATCCTTGTGCTTGTTTTGAAAATACTTCAATGGATTATGCTCTGATGAGCTTGCTGCTCTGGTGCCCCCCTCGACGTAAATTCACTAGACCAAGTCGACAATCAACTAAATCCCATCCATTCACTGTGGAGGTCCCAAGATGCCGGAGAGCTTTTTACTCCAATAGCTTCTTTCCTCGTACTGCTGGCCTATGGAACTCCCTCCCTGCCCCCTGTTTCCGCGACGGTACTGACATGCAGAAATTTAAAACTAATGTAAACAGACATCTCGCTGCGCAGCTCCCAATTTAGGTTGACCCCCCAAACCGTCTCCATTTTTTCTCAGTAGCCCCTTACATCTACAGTGGCGGCCTGCCTTGCTTAGGGTGAACTATGTTAAAAAAAATACAGAAACTAAAATATATATGACACTTGAAAAGTACCCGTCCTAGAACGGGTAAATTAATCCTCCAAATGAAACAGTTTTGCACTAGGTCTGTGTCCCTTTTATATCAAGATATAATTACACTAAACTTTATGTCTATAATCCTTATTCCAATTTTGATCAAAATCCATGACATAATTTTGATTCTAGAAAATGTCTAAAATTTAAGGCTGAAGCTTAAGGGGTCTTTAGAATTTTTTTTAATTAAAGCAATCTTGCTTACTTTGTGTCTGAATCCTTTGAATCAAATTCAATAATAATCCGGCATATTTGAATCTTCAGATAAGAAGTTGTGTCCATATCATGCTCCCTTAAAATCTTTGAAAATACTCAAAAAACTAAAATTTAGGGAATAGTTATTAATTCATATCTAATACCTGTAATACTTCAGAAGAAGTCCCTCTTCGCCTTCTTTGCATAACACTCAATTAAACTAAATATAGTCGATATTACGTCACCGCCGCTGATCAGCTGTATTTACAAATTCATAATGATCGGTTTATTAGTTTAGGAGTGAATCATGTACATATAAATATATAAACATATACACATATTTAAATGTATATTAATGGAGATGACAAACGCCACAGCTCGGGATTAACACATAAGTAAAAGAAGAAGACAAACAATTGATTTAAATATTAACCAATCAAATAATATTTCATAAATCTATTGAAATCGATAAATCCATGAAATTTATCGTCAAGAGTTGCCGTTTTCTTGACGAAATCTGACACCGCATTACTGAAAGAAGCGTAACCAAAATGTAAAATATTCCTTTCTTTGAATAGAAAACAAATTGCAAGAATATTCGTCTACTTAAAATTTGTCTACTTAAAATTCGTCTACTTAAAATTCGTCTACTTAATATCCGTCTACTTAAAATTCGTCTACTGAAAAGACAAATACATTTAATTGATTACAAAATTATTTCAGTGTAATTATTTACTATCAATGTTTACATTTTACGCCATTTGCAATCAAAAAAGATGCTTCATACGATGCCCGCAAATATTTTAAATTTGTTACAGAATGCGCTTCAATATTTGACTGTTGTTTTCTTGTAGATTGCAACAACCTTTCAAAGTACTCCACGGGTTTATTAACACAAGAAGGATGTTTAGTTTCGAGATGCCTTTTCAATTTTGCAGGCCTCATGCTTTCGCTTGCTAAGTGCTCACTGCAAACCACACACATTGGGCGCTGCTCATTATTTATTTCAATGAAAGTGAATCCAAATTGTAAATAAGTTTTGTTGTACTTTCTTTTTTTCACATAAAAAAAGCTTATTCTCTTTTGCTTCCGCTTTAGAACTTGTTACACCGCTTGCCATCGTGCCGGCATCACTCAAATCATCAGAGGTTTTTCTCTTGTTTATCAGCCACTTATCCATCGTCGATTTATCTTGTAATAAAATAAAAAATAGAAAATTATGGAATTAAAATAAAAATATCATATTATTTTGCTTTCTTGATGAAGTTTAACAATACCATTTAAATTAAAACGATTGTCAATTTATATTGAAAATTGATATGTTTGTTGTTAAATTAGTAAAAAAACAATGTTGAATATTATTTAAAAAATTCCATAGTTATAATTTTGGCGACCCCCTTTCTATGGTTACGCGACTCCCCTGGGGGTCGCGACCCCCACTTTGAAGACCTCTGTATTAGATAACGAACGTACTTCGTCTTCGAAAGCATTAGTACTGCCTGCGTTTGCGGTATACATAAATACATTATGTTTGCCTTTTATCCCGTGATTTGAATCGAAAATTTCTCTAATGCCTTATTATAAAAAGTAAAAAAAAAAAAATTCGAAACGTTGATTTGATTAAATTATATACAAGTATAGAGAGTAGAAAGTGGACATTGGGTTCACTGTCGGCAACCTCGTAACTCTCGCTTCCATTATTTTGTCCTTTAGTCCTCACATTCCATCTGACAAAGAGGGAAGAATTGTTGTTTTATTAGTCGGGATCTATCTATCTAACACCTATCGTTTTTAACATTGAAGCAGTATTTCTTTTAGCTCCTTACATCAAGTGGCTTCATACCTGGTCTGGAGCGATTTCCATTAAAAATATCTGGTTCTTCCCGGTGTTCAATATGTATAACATGACTACCAACTTTATTGATTGATGGTGAATACCGCAAACGCAGGCAACAGTGTTGCTTTCGTAACATGTAGTAAGCTAAATAACTAATGTGGGTAAACTATGAATTAACTATAGAACGCACTACAAAATTGTTGCATGATGCATTCAGAGCATCATCAGTCGGTCTAGCTAAAGATTGAAAGTTGATTTATAAATAAATATTTGTATATGCATCTATTATTACGTTAAACCTGAATTTATCAACGTTTGTTCCCTTCATGATCATGATGATGATGATCATCATCATCATGATGATGATGATGATCATCATGATCATGATGATGATGATGATGATCATCATCATCATCATCATCAACCGGTTTATTTGTTGAATCAGACCACAATTTATCCTCTGATGAGGGTGGGGCCTGATTGTCTAGTCTCGAAATCTAAGTCTTCCTCTCCACTCCTGTCTTTGACAAGGCTTGATGGAATCCATACACATGGCCTTCCTATCACGTTTGACTACGTCCTCCCAAGTCAACTGGGCCTGCCAGTGGTGATGTCCCTTACATATTTTAATCGCTCAAATACACTATAAAGTATTATTTAGTTTTGGGATTGAGTTATGTTTGAAAAAAAAATCCAATTCTAATCAGCCATAATTTGCAATTAACTCATCACCCGCCTCTTATTAAGTATATGTTTCTCACTCTAACTCTCATTCACTCTCTCACTATATATTGTTTACCTCCCCCCTGCTTTAATTTTATACGATGTCTGTCGCCCTATTCTCTGTTTATTAATAGTCAAAATAATAAAACTTAGTATAAACTCAACATTGGCAATGTTTCTTCTTCGAACAGTAATATCGTTACAAGTAATACTAATTTCAAACTTACTTTTTCTTGGTTTAAACAATGTAAACCGAGCTCAGTGGATGACCCAACAGATAATATTTTTTCTAGTATATGAATAAATTGCAACATTACATAATATTTAAAAATAACAACTTGGGAGTTTACGTTCAGGTTATTATAATTCTGAATTGATTATTAGTTCACCTTTAAAAGCATATCTCAACTATATTTCTTTGTCTTCTTCTTATCTCTCTCTCTGCCCCAGTCGCTTTGTCCCCCTTCTTGATTGGTATGCATTTCGCAGTGTGTCCATTGTTTCGTTATTTCATCTAAATTAATATCTTTTATTGATATTTGTATTGTAATATAAAAAATGTTTATTTTAAATGTTCTATTTTTGTTGACTAACTTTAAATATAATATATCTCGCGGGCATATCATGCGCGATTTCATATTTGAAAGTGAAAAAAAAAACAACATCCAACTCACACGCCCGGTTTACACCAGCAAAAACGGGACTATCTCATAAGACCGGGATTTACAGATACATTGAAAAAGCCAATTTTACTTGGTGAAATATTTGTAATTACTATAAACTAAAAATGAAAGTTTATAAAAAAATTAAAAAATCTGTTACGATTTTTCTTTTAAAATCAATATCGCATCTTAAGCATGCTTTGAAGGTATTTTATTTTACCTCATTCTTTATTATTAAATATAAATTAGATGCTTACAAAAAAATATGAACTTTTATTTTATAATATATCTTTTAATTTAAAAAATCTGTAGTCTGACTGCACTGTTACTTAAATCTTAAAATCAGTCGACAAACGAAAATTTACATCTTAATTCTAATTATTTTTAACTTTTGTAAAAACTATTTTGGTAGAAAATCGTTTAATTTAATATTTGTTGCGCAAAATATTTTACATATTGATTCTAAACTACAAAGTATTATTTTTTTTACTAAACTTAATGTATGGTTTAACAAATATTTAAAATACAAGTTTAAATACTATTTACTCAGCGTAAAATTAATATATCTAGCAAAACTATTTACTAGTATATCTCTAATTACAAAAGAAAACTATGGTATTCTTAAGAAAGCCTTATTCTGCTTAGAATAACTAAGAAGCATCTAGTGCGATTTTATAGTTTTATATTTAACTAAAGAGTTCTAAAAAAATAAGGGAGGTTACTCTCTGTTACTTATTACATATGTGTAAAAATAGTGTTTTCAGTATTAAAATTGAGAAGATTGTTAAAAGGGGAATCCTCAAATAAGCATAACACACAAATACATTCCGCTTAATCGATAATTGCAAGACATACAACAACAATCGGAGACTTAAGACATTTTTTATTCTGATTTAAACAACTGATGCATGTGGAATCACATTTTATAGTTTCGTACTTAACTAAAAAGTTGTCCAAAATGGGAGGTAATCATAACACGCGGGAGGTTACTATTGATTACTTATTACAATATAGTTATGTCGTAATGGCTACATGAAAACAAATTTGGATCATTTTTTAAAAGATATTGTTTGGCTACACTATGTGCAGTTTTCCTATTTAAAACAATTTCAATTCAAATACAATTATGCTTAAACAAAAACTTCCTTACAAAACTTTTGAGAATAACGTTTGTTTTGTTATGCTTAATATAGAAATCGTCTTGGCGACTTTCTTTAACACAAGTTCTTAATCTTTTCTGGAGGCAGATACTTCTAAACTATAGATATCATTAACAATTAAAACAAAACAATTTTGGCGCTTCTGTATTATTGGGGACAAATGAAATTTTTATCTTTAATTTAGAAAACTAATTTAGAAGAAAGGGGAGATAATTCAAACTGCTTTTTTGTTATAACCATAACCCATAAAGAAATCCAGAGAATTAGTAAAAAAATAAATTTAAAAAAAGTACTTATGCAGTTTACGGACTTGCCTGAAATAATAAAGTTATAATTTAGAAAGCCATTCTTAATATTGGAAGGTGGGGGTTGATTAACTATTCTGTACTTTCACCTAACAGTTTAATAAACAGAATAGTTAATCAACTCCCCACCTCCTCATTTTAAGAATGGCTTTCTAAATTCTAACGTTGTTATTTCAGCCCGGTCCGTAAACTGTATAAGTACCCTTTTTAAAATTATTTTCTTACTAATTCCCTGGATTATTGTTATGGGTTATAGTTATAACAAGAAACAGTTTGAATTATCGCTCCTTTCTTCTCAATTGCTCTTCTAAATAAAAGATGAAAATTACATCTGTCTATAATAATACATAAGTTTTGTTGTTTTTGTTGTTGTTAGTTCACACACGATACAAGCATTTCTTGGAAATCACAAGGAAGACAACTATCAAGAAATTGTTGAAATTGTTACGTTGTAGTTTCTATAAACTTTTTATAAAGTCTATTCATACCTATTGTTCGCCTTTCCCACTTACGCCGTTTTCGCGTACCTTAAATTCTTTATCCGGCTGTGTGGGTCGTCCACTAATTGCTTTTACGCGACGTTCGCGTACTTATTACTTCCTTTTAAAGCTTTTGCGCGTGCACATCGAATTTATGTGTGTGTGTGGGTGTACATTCATTTCTTAGTTGTTTACCTCTTTTTTTAACTCTTACTGTCTTTCTTTTTCTGCATGGCCGTTGATCGTCTAATAATTTCTTCTTCAGTGTGGTTAGTTGAAATAAACTTTTATTCGCCAGAAAAACGTCTAAAAACGTCCGTTGAGATTATTTAACGGTTTTATTTCCTTGGAGATTAATTTTAACTCACATATGAGTGAGAGACTAGATTTCTATTAACAAATTGGCTTGCTTATCTCATTAGGAGATACATTGATCAACACGATCAACAGATATCCTGGGAGGACACATATTCGCTTTACGGATATTTTAACTTTTCAAAGTCTCACAGCATATTATTTGGATGCATGCCTGGCTTGTTTTCCACACAGAACTGCTTCTAAAACCTTTGTTTTATCCCAACGACAAAAAGTGACGTCACTTGTCATATCCACTGATACCCGTTTTTGTCTAACCTATTTGATCTGGTACTTTGTTTTTTCAACTTTCGGGTCATCCTATCTGATGATTCGTTCATAGGAACAGATTTATTTCCCAAACTTCATGTCACTTCAACCTGTACTTAGATCGACCCATGTCAAAATTCATAGTAGCTTATTTACTCGTAATTCGACACAGGGCCTTCCATAACGTAACAAAGCTATGATACAAAAGAATCGTGCTCTAGGTTCTCGAATGTCGTTGAAGATTAATTTCTTCCTTTTCTATCTGGATAATCTAAGATGCATCATCAATTAAGATGGAGAGACCACTACTGGACACAACAACGCGTGGAGAGACAAAACCCGTGAGAGTCACCATTATCTTTTATTAGATAAGCAGCATATACGATTATCCAATGAAATCGTCCGTTTGTTAAAATTTGAATACACGTTATTTATCTACCCCCCACAAGGTAAGATGTGACACAAGGTCAGGAAAGTGGGATTAGATAAGCCAGCGCCCGAGAGGTGAGCAATCTGGCCATTTAAAAGTTGCCTGGGCAGCCCTGTCGGCATTCCCCGGTAGGTGCGCCTCAGGCAGTAAGCAATAGAATTACTCCTCCACAAAGAGGGGAGGCAAATCCTGGGAGGGTGGACCTCTTAGAACTGCACATGCCAAACACATAGACTGGCGTAAATCAAGCCCCGAAGGCCAAGACAATACCAGTCTATGGGGTGTAGTATCCATCAGAACAGATACTACACTTTTGAATACACTTACTAAGTCTTTAATATAATTTCATTAAAATTACAAAAACACATCCGTTTTTTCTTTCTTTAAATGAACTTCCTGGGTCCGGTTTGAAAAAAAATACCATTTAATAGATTAAAACAATTCCTTTTATAACACCAACATAAAATTTACATGAAAATAGTGCATCCTACATTCACCGAAAAACATTGACTTGTCTAAATTCATTTAGATCGCTACACCGATTTCTGTTTACAATATTTAAAAATAAACATGATCTATTCTTTCGTTACGTTATTTAAAAGGTTTTGTTGATATACTAAGTGTTAACAAACATAAATAAAAAGAATTTAAGTTACATAATGAATAAATTATGCAATATGTGGAACATATATTAAATTCTGTTCCATAGGAAAAATAAATATCAACATTGAATTTAATGTTACGAAGGCGCACATATTCAAATATAAGAACTATTTTAGCTGCTGACAAATGGATTTAGTTATTTCAAATTAATTTAATCAAACAGAAATATGTAATCAATAAGTTAAAATCTTAAAATCCTATTTTAAATGATTAACCAGCATGAACTTATCTTTTCATTTCAAATTGATTTAATTAAAAATAAATATGTAATGAATAAGTTTAAATTTTAAAATTTTATTTTAAATGATTGACCAGCATACACCTACCTTTAAATTACAAATTAATTTGATTAAAAAGAAATATGTAATGAAAAGTTTAAATGTTAACATCCTATTTGAAATGATTGACCAGCATGCACCTACCTTTAAATTACAAATTAATTTAATTAAAAATAAATATGTAATGAATAAGTTTAAATTTTAAAATCCTATTTTAAATGATTGACCAGCATGCACCTACCTTTAAATTACAAATTAATTTAATTAAAAAGAAATATGTAATGAATAAGTTTAAATGTTAAAATCCTATTTGAAATGATTGGCCAGCATGTACTAACCTTTTGATTTCAAATTAATTTAATTAAAAATAAATATGTAATGAATAAGTTTAAATTTTAAAATTCTATTTTAAATGATTGACCAGCATGCACCTACCTTTAAATTACAAATTAATTTAATTAAAAAGAAATATGTAATGAATAAGTTTAAATGTTAAAATCCTATTTGAAATGATTGACCAGCATGCACTAACCTATTGATTTCAAATTAATATAATTTAAAATATATATGTAATGAATAAGTTTAAATGTTAAACTCCTATTTTTAATGATTGACTAGCATGCACTTACCTTTTACGTTCAAATTAATTTAATTAAAAAGAAATATCTAATGAATAAGTTTAAATTTTAAAATCATATTTTAAATGATTGACCAGCATGCACTTACCTTTTACGTTCAAATTAATTTAATTAAAAAGAAATATCTAATGAATAAGTTTAAATTTTAAAATCATATTTTAAATGATTGACCAGCATGCATTTACCTTTTACGTTCAAATTAATTTAATTAAAAAGAAATATCTAATGAATAAGTTTAAATTTTAAACTCTTTTTTTAAATAATTGACCAGCATGCAGTAACCTTTTAATTTCAAATTAATTTAATTAAAAAGAAATATGTAATGAATAAGTTTAAATATTTAAATACTATTTTAAATAATTGACCAGCATGCACTAACCTTTTAATTTTTTCACTTCCTTATGTATTGTACGATTTTACGTTTTGGAAGCTATTTATAATTTTATTTAAATATAAAGTAAAATAACATTGCCATAACAAAATTAGTTATAGTTTCATAACAATTTGGTTCAATAAATAATTTGCTGGCCAAACGATATCGTAAACATTAAATATAACATTAATATACTATTTAAAAATAATAATCTGCTAAGGACGGCATATTTAAAGAAGAGTGGAAAAAATGAAAGTAAAATGACCCCCGGTCAATATCATCTAGATACAGTTAGTAATAATAAGATTGAAAATTAGTACAACTACTGCATATTTTTTATAAATTGAATAAAAATAAACCTCATCAATATAGTAGTATATTTATTTTTGGTTAAATGTATTACATTCTAATATTTGTGTTATTTTTTTGTATAGGCTGGAGTTGTGACAAGGTTCAGTTCAGTTTGCGGCTGTAATTTTATTCGGATACAGCCGGTGGGGGTCGGCGTTGAACACGCGGTAATATCAGGTGTTGGTACTGAAATGCAAGAAGTCAACTGATGCGTCTGAAAAAGATTGGGTTTGTGCCCTCGTTACGAAATCTAATTGCTTCTTTCTCTGTTTCCGTTTAGCTGGCGGAGTAAATTTGGCCCTGCATAAACCGACCTCGCAATCATCGGAGGTCAATCAAGTTACATCTCTGTTGGTCGTCGACGGAAGGACGGATGACGATGGTTTGTGCTCGGAAACGACAGAAGAAGCGAAGCCATGGTGGACGGTCAACTTACAAAATCTCTACAAGATACAAAATGTCCGAGTTTACTTCCGGCGGTCGAGTAAGTACAACCTTCATCTTGGTTGCTCGGTTAGCAAGTGAAGGGAAAATTGACAAATCTTGGCGCGCACGCGCGAGAGAGAGAAAGAGAATGTATGCGAGAGAGAGAGAGAGAGAGAGAGAGAGAAAGAGAAGGAGAGAGAAAAAGAGAAATAAGGGAAGAGGAGGGACAGTATGTGCGCTGGAGAGTGACAATGTGTGCGCTTGAAAAGAGAGATTAATACTAAAATGAAGATTAATAATAAAATGTAGAAGAAACATGAAGTGAAACAGACAGAAAACGAGAACAAGAAAGAGAGAGAGAGAGAGTGAGAAAGAGAGAGGGAGAGAGAAAGAGAGAAAGAGAGAGAGAGAAAGAGATAGAGAGAAAGAAAGAGAGAGAGAAAGAAAGAGATAGAAAAAGAGAGAGAAAGAGAAAGAGAGAGAAAGAGAAGGATAGAGAGAAAGAGAGAGAGAGAGAGAAAGAGAGAGAGAAAGAGAGAGAGAAAGAGAGAGAGAGAGAGAGAAAGAGATAGAGAGAAAGAGAGAGAGAGAGAGGGTTCAACTGATTTTGAAAAGAATTTGCAGATAAACGAATGTTATTTCTTCGCTTTAACTCTTTCAAAATTAAAATGTCGAGATAAAATCGATTAATTGCAATCAATGACTCCGCAAGTAGAGGTAAAATACATGAAAATAATGGAAAATTTTATCAGAAAGATTGACGTGAACTACGTAAGAAAAAATACTCGATATGTTATAAATGGTTCACAAAGACTCCAATATGACCCGATGTGATCCAGACTACATCTATCTTAATATTGATAATTGGACTTGACCTTAAATAAAGATACGATCACCTAATGTTTGATAGACGATTTTTATGATAGTATTCAGGAGGTATTAAAAAAATATATTTCTTTTACTTTCTTTTACTCCAAACAAGGCTTATTACCACTGAGACGTAAAAAGCTAGTGTGATTAGGTGCCAGATTTATAGGACGCATCCTAAGTTGTAAAGCATGTTGTTTGTTCACATTACATTTAAATTTCAGCATGTTGGTACAGTCGAGGAAACAAGCATCATTCCAAAAGGAAGCAGGTTGAGAAAAGACGCTATTAGAAAGAAGGGTTTTTTCGACATCCGGGAACCTCTACAGTAAGGGGTAGGATTTTTCTCCTAGTCGGGTGGGTATTTATGTTGAGGGGGTACAGGTACAGAATGTTTGTCGGGGCACATTCAATGGAACTACTTGTAAAATACACACAGTAACGCAAAATTGCGGCGATGGGACAGGGGATAGAACATCGGGCTCTCGAAAAGGGTGCTATAAACCATGGCAATCGGTGATCAATAAGGTTTCTCATAATTGTTAAATGAAAAGAGCTTTGTCTTGCCAGCATTGAAGGTGACCATCACATTTTGGCCGCATTCTACAACAAACTGGTCATTTTCTAAAGATTCAGCCATTATCTTAGATATGCCCGTGGGTTTGATTTGCTCGCATGTCGAGAGTAGAGCGTGATGTAATTAACAAATATACCCGTCTCAGACGCGATTACACCAGTGTAGCCGTTTCTGAAGATCATGGATAATATAAATCCAGATATCGACCTTTTGGAAATGCCCGCATTGATGTGGCGTTGTTTGGATTTACGGTAATCGAGCACGACTTAGATCTTTGTTTTAGCTAAGAAATATCTGATACAATTAAATATCTGTCCAGTAATTCCGTACGAGTTGATTTTCCTGAGTAGACCACCATCATGCCAGACCTTGTAAAAGGCCTTGAAGATATATAGCTTTACCGGCCTAGTTTCACTTAATCTATCCAGTGTGACTGGTAGTAGAACGGGTTGCTTCAATCCATAATGTTGGTCAGAGAAGTTTAGTATTTTCAAGGTGATAAACTACGGGTTGATACGACGGACTGCTTGCTGCCTATGCGCAATAGCAGCTATACATGAATTTCAGTGTCGGCGCAAATGCTTCTAGGTCTATTTTGACTCATTCAGTTTTCTCCCTTGAGCACTGTTCAGCAGGGAGATAAAAACGTTTTACTTCAATTAGGACCAATATCAATAAAAAATTACGATATAATTAGTATTAGGTTGAGCAAGATTGATCTGAACTAATGCTTGTATAAGTACAAAATATGGTCGTTTCAACATTACTCAACATTGATCGTAAACAACTGTACATGTTTTCTATCAATTTCGTCTTTCATGCCGTACGTACTGTCAAACCTGTTATGGTCGAATATTTAGAAAATCTTCTCAGAATATCGATTCTCCCGCATGTACACACTGTAAACAGGTCTTCTCTATATACTTGGTGTTATGTGTGTGTGTTCACTTCTCGACACCTGGTGTTTGCGATGGTATCTGGATAATTTTCTCTCGGTCGGCTTGCTGGCGATGGTGAAATCACTTTCAACTGGATGAATGTTAAGTGAGTTTGCATGAAAATTTCAAAAGAAAAAGTTTTATTAACCCCTGTAAAGGAACGTTAATGTTTACAGCCTTCTCTTTAAGGCCTATTTGTTTGTTGGTTCATAAACAGGATAACACAACGACTTCGTTGACAAGCTGGGAATTTTCGTGTTGTTAGACATGTTCACTCATTTCTGTGGAGTAATGTCACATATTACGTTAGCAGTGCTTTAGAAAGGCAAGTATAAAAGGTTACTGAGTTAGATAAACCCAGGGTCAGTTTAGAGATACAAATAGCAAGTAGCTGATTGGTCGATTTATCCAGATGAGATAAACGAATTTGTAATATAATCAGTTGTAGTTTAGAACATATAAATAGAAGAGATATTAGACATAATGTAGAGTCCGGATAGATTGGGACATTCAGACCATACTCGCCTACAGGCAGGATAAACTCTTATTTAAGGAAATGGATCTGATTAGATAAGTGTATTACATGTTCAGTTGAATTAATTTATCATGATTGTTTAGTCATTTCTTATTTTAATCAATGTCTTACATATTAAGTCAGCATAACTATAATTTTTGGAAGATAAAAGTAACAGTTTGCGAATGTGATTGACATGGTTTGATCTCGAGTTCATTTGTGAGAACAGATAGCAGATTGGTCAGTCTACTCAACATAAGTATTTTAGATTTCAGTCTATGATAATTACCATCGTCCATCGGGCATAATAATATACGTATAAATGGGCGTGTATACCCTTTTAATCCCCATCATAGATCAGATTAATGTACATTTATACATGTAAAACTAATTTAAAAAAATAAACATATTATTTTTAGATCTACTAAAAAGGTTAACCATTTTAGAAATTATTTATTAAAAAAATGTATTTGAAAGAAAATAGTCTCACCGTGTAGAAATAACGTTTATTGATGATGATGATGATGATGATGATGATGATGATGATAATACTCCTCTCTGAGTAAATAACATATACTTTGTTTATAAATAAACCAACGCTGAATCTTATTAAGAGCATGACAAGGTGAGATTAACTAAAACATTGTTTAAGATTGGATGAAAAATAATTTCATGAATGATTATAACTTTGTAATAATTCTTAATTAATAAACTTGTTTTCAATATGTGGTTATTGAATTTTTTTTTCTGTATCGTAAGAACTATTTATTATAAATGAAAAAAGTAAAAAGTAATTGAGATTTTTTAAAGATGTGTTTGTATTGTGTACATTAATCAAAATTTATTTTTAACACTTCTAAATTTAATGTTTGAATAAATATTTCGTTTGTTTTCTGTCTTTATATTTATTCAATTGATCTTTTACATACTTCGGATTATTGATACTACTGTTACGATTGATCTTTTACATACTTCGGATTATTGATACTACTGTTACGATTGATCTTTTACATACTTCGGATTATTGATACTACTGTTACGATTGATCTTTTACATACTTCGGATTATTGATACTACTGTTACGATTGATCTTTTATATACTTCGGATTATTGATACTACTGTTACGATTGATCTTTTACATACTTCGGATTATTGATACTACTGTTACGATTGATCTTTTACATACTTCGGATTATTGATACTACTGTTACGGTGTTAATTAAAAAGAAATAGTTGCTAATTTTTTTTTCGAAAACTGTCTTTCTTGTGTACATTTCTACATACGCCGTTTTCGCGTATTTTATTTTTTAACGTGTGTGGGAATGTTCTTCATGCGTGTGTGCTTGCGTACAATCATTAGTTCCTTTGGCATGAGTACGTATTTAATCATTGTCCAATTCTTTTACATCTGCACATTATTATACATGAGCTCCCTTAAAATATTTTACGCGCAATGTGTGTGTGAGCGTGTATGCTATTCTTTAGTCTCTTCCTCACTCTTTTTTGACGCGACAAGTGAATACGACTAAACTGTCCATATTAATATTAATGCCCGAGTTACCTTTAGTTCTCTGTCGTCTTTTTTACTCTGTTTCATCGCTGGTTCACTGCCGATATTGTCGTTGTCTTGATTTATTCGCTCTTGTATTCTCTGCGTGCTGTCGTTGCCGCTGGTCGTGATCGTCATCGATGTGGTTAGATGATAAAACTTTCTCTTCGCTCAGAAAAATAGTCTGAAGACATCCGTTGAGTTTCACTTTTTATGTCATTTTCTGGAGAAATTAATTTAACGTGTGTGTGTGTGATAGATAGATAGATAGATATATATATAGATAGAGATCGAGAGAGAGAGAGAGAGAGACCACTTATTTGAACTACTAGAGGAGAAATGCGGGACTCGACGAACAGACGTCCTGGGAGGCACATATTGTTTTTAGACTATTTTAACTTTGCTTAAAATTTACAGCATATTTTTTCTACGCCTGGCTTTATTAAACTCCCATCCAAAACTCATTTTAAATTTTCGTTTCTTTGTTAACGATTTAATAGTGACATCATCGTCATCTTGACTGGTCTGCCTTTTGGTTTTACCTTTATTGACCCCATGCTTTGCGTTTTGACCCCACAATTCACCTATTTTATTAATCACAGTCCACCTCTCTGATCACTTACCTATCTGATAGATCTTACACCATTTCGAGTAGTTTAAATTTGTTTTGTTGATGTATACCATGCATATTTATAATGTTTTAGATATACGTTGTTTCTATATTCATGGATAATTTAGAAAGATAAATTTTAATATAGTTTTCTTCGTAAATAACTGCATGCAAAAAGTTGACTTATGTTTTCAGTACTTAAATTCATTGCATCATAAGATCAACAAACCTAAACAAGATTTTACATTTTAGAAAATAATGTTTTTAGATAAATATATATTAGAACATTAGATATACGTCGAAAAAAGGTTTTATTGATTTTGTAATTCAGTATGTTTGAGTACGTAAATAAATTACAGCAAATCTTTCGTAGTTTTTGTTATTTAACAATACATCTGCATTCCAGTGAATTATGCACTGAACAAAAATAAGACAAACAGTGTGTCGTCATTGTAACGAAACAATAAGACTTGTAAGTAAATAACCAGTTGCTGCCTAGAACTTAGGCAGTCTTATTTGGATTATTCGGACTAATGTTCTCATCTGGGATTTTATTCTCAAAACGTTTCGACTAGTGTAACCTCCGCCTTCCTTCATGTGCGTCTTATCGAACTCAGTAATCTTCATGTGGAACTCGGGAATCTGTACGGTAAATCGAACGGAACTATTTATTTAATCCACATGGCTAGCTTGCTTTCATTCCGCCAGTCATGACTGGGTAAAAGTTTTAAGTAATTCGTAATTGCATTCTCAGTATCAATATGAGACTGTCACTTACAACTGATTATTATTTAGCACTTTTAGCCACTTACAACTGATTATTACTGAGCCCTTTTAGCCACTTACAACTGACTATTACTTAGCACTTTTAGCCACTTACAACTGATTATTACTTAGCACTTTTAGCTACTTACAACTGATTATTACTGAGCACTTTTAGCCACTTACAACTGATTATTACTTAGCAGTTTTAGCCACTTACAACTGATTATTACTTAGCACTTTAAGCTACTTACAACTGATTATTACTTAGCACGTTTAGCCACGTACAACTGATTATTACTTAGCACTTTTAGCCACTTACAACTGATTATTACTTAGCACTTTTAGCCACTTACAACTGATTATTACTTAGCAGTTTTAGCCACTTACAACTGATTATTACTTAGCAGTTTTAGCCACTTACAACTGATTATTACTTATCACTTTTAGCTACTTACAACTGATTATTACTTAGCACGTTTAGCCACGTACAACTGATTATTACTTAGCACTTTTAGCCACTTACAACTGATTATTACTGAGCACTTTAAGCTACTTACAACTGATTATTACTTAGCACGTTTAGCCACGTACAACTGATTATTACTTAGCACTTTTAGCCACGTACAACTGATTATTACTTAGCACTTTTAGCCACTTACAACTGATTATTACTGAGCACTTTAAGCTACTTACAACTGATTATTACTTAGCACGTTTAGCCACTTACAACTGATTATTACTTAGCACTTTTAGCCACTTACAACTGATTATTACTGAGCCCTTTTAGCCACTTACAACTGATTATTACTTAGCACTTTCATCCGTTACGCTACGTGGGCCCTCCCTAAATGCCAGCCATGGAATCGTTAATAACATTTTCAATCCTTTCTGCAATCCAACCATATTTAATACAAATAAAATTCAGTCTATAGTTGACTTTACCACCAAATTCCAGTCATAAATGTCAAAATGTCTATGTGTTATAGCCGTTCCATGAGATGGGCGAGCATTTTAGTAATCCACACATCAGTATGAGAGGTAATCATGAATGGCTTTATACTCATACGACCTTAACCCCCCAAATTTTTATCTGTGGGATTATCGTAATGATAATGCATATCAAAACAATCACTAGGCAATTCCTTAAATGAAAATGGCCACCACAGGCTTAATTATAGCAGTGCTAAGTGTGGAGTGCGTCGGAGTTATCGACACTTTTTCACCTCGAAACTAGGTGTGCTTGTAACGCAGAGCCGCACATTTGGAGCATTTTAACGGCGATAAATAAAGACTCTTAGAGATTCGTGATTCAAATTTAGTAAATACGTCAGGCAAATACAGACATATGTTTATTTGTACAAAATATAGTTTTATTGAAGAAAGAATTGAAAATGTGATTATCGATTCTATGGGTAACATTTTGATGGTCACCCTGTATTAGTTGCAAACAGTTCAGACCATCCCACTGTCTGGTTCAACTCTATAATGACTACCATCTTTTCGTAAAAATCGCGTTGAATTTTTCATACAAATATTTATCTATTTATTGCATCACGTGCCGTTGTGAATTTGTTTATATTAGAAGCACGTTTCATCGATTTTTGAGCAAAGCGAAAATCACATTGTATCACAATGCCATGTGTATTCTAAACGGCTGAATTTAGATTTAATGTTGATCAACATTTACTGGAAACTATTTTTTAAAAAGAAATTAACATTTTTTTACATATTTTACTAAAATAGAGAAGCTGTCACATATGCTTTGTCCGCCATATTAAGTTTACAAACGACGCATGCGCATGCTGATTCCCCTTATATAACGAATAAACGAATATTTATTATAAAGTTGAGGATTAGTCAGTGGCTAAGTGCGATTTTGATTGAGGTGAAAATAATAACACAGACAAACGTGAAATGAGAGAAAGGATAAAGAAGATGGAGAATGAAAAGAAAACGAAAAATGCTGTGTCAGAGGGAGAAGAGGAAAATATACTTATCAATCTACTGTGTTTTATATTTGCGGTTTTACACATTTCCTATCAACTGTTGTTATGTAGCACAATATAGTTTATTCATTTTCTAAATTGATTGGTGACATGTCGGAGATATGTGCTCAACTGAGTGCAATTCTAATTATTATTCCATGAAAAATGCCAGTATACTGAAATCATATGCCCTTAATAGGGTTAAGATGAAAATTCATATACACTAAATGTACAAAAGCAAGGAAATTCCCAATTTTTTACACTTTTATTGTCATTAAGGGTATGCGAGTACAACAGGGCTATGTATTTTACTGGTAGGAATCTTTCTTCAGCGCACCTCACACACTTAATCCACTCATGCATAGAGATTTATACTGTAGTGATGTGATAATGAAATGGTTTGGTTGATATGTAGTCATACCCTTAATTAATGACAATAAAAGTGTAAAAATTTGGGAATTTCCTTGCTTTTGTACATTTAGTGTATATGAATTTTCATCTTACCCCTATTAAGGGCATATGATTTCAGTATACTGGACTTTTCATGGAATGTCACTACTTTTGTAAAGGCTATGCCTCAATACCATACTTTCTCATAAGTTTTTTTTGAGTTTTCTGGAAAACGAAGGTATATGGTAAACTGAAATTAAAATGCCATCAACTAGACCATAGAACCTCTATCTCTGCCAAAAGTCAGCTGAATCCATCAAATAGTTGATGAGATACAGAGTGGCACATACGTACGTACGTTCGTACGTACGTACACACAGAAAACATGATTTCATAATTAAACTGTCTGGATCTCTGGGGTGCCTTGACTAAAAATGCTGAAATTCTACATACTTATAGAACCTATCAAATACAAATTTTGTGCACAGTTTTAACTAATTTTGTTTATTGGTTTTTGAGTTATGATTAATCAAAGAAATGAGATTTCCAGCATAGCCCATTCTTAGAGTCTATTAAGGGATAGAGCGCTCTCGCGCCTCCCTAATTTTTCTTAAGAGTTATGGACAGTTTCAACTTAGATATCACGATTTAGTAGTTTCATGTTGTAGCAGATGTGATTGAATTAGAAAGAGGCTACATGTAGGGCCTTAGAAATGGTAATATGTTTTATATATCAAAAATATAACATACAAAATGTGGCACAAGACCAAAATGGGGGGCGTTTAGAAAGGTTGATCGACTACAACTTTAGCTAACTGTAACTTGGCTAGTCGCATTCATTGACCAGTCATTCAACAAAACACAACAGTTATACCAAACATTTATTTTCAATTCACGAAAACAAAAACATACAATGAATACCCTACTTAACACCTATATATGAATATATACACAACAAAAAGTGGGAGGTGGGAGCAATAACACTTTTATATATAGAAAGAAAAGAAAGAAATGAGAATATTAGCAGCGGTAGGCATTATAACGATTACTATTCGAGTAACATATTTCTCTTAATTGAATATTATAGGTTAGCATAAAACGCGGTGAATTTTTACATTGGGGCCCGCGTTAAAAGTCCCTCGCTGTCGGTGCTTTCCGAGTGTTTACGTTAAACGCCGGAGAGTGCCGAATGTAAACTTCGTTGACTTAACTGCGTTAAAAAACACAAACGAGGCTAGATTTACAAGCGTGACAAAACAAGCAAACATTTTTCGAAATTATTATTTATTTTTTTAACAAAGTTTCAAATAAGTGTTTAAATTAAAAAGTTATTGCTTTTTAAACTTTGTATTTCTTATCAAACATTGGTACGAAAGAAATATTTTTTAACAGTGATAATAACAGTGAAAAGTTAATCAAGTAAGTGTTTTTTGTTACATTTTTTTGCGAAAATTTTTTTTTTGTCAACTTTTTTTTACTGAATATTTATATTTTTTTTCGTTAGAGTTTGGGATTAGGAATTAGAGTTTTGGCAGTCAGGTTACGGTTAGGGCATTCGGATTAAGGTTATGAGTTGGGAAGGCTTATGAATTAGGGTTAGGACAGGGTTACGAATTAGGGTTAAGGCAGTCAGGTTAGAAATTAAGGTTAGGGTTAGGGATTAGGGTTAGGGCAGGGATAGGAATTAAGGTTAGGGCAGGCTTGTTTGCAGACATCAAATATGAAGAAGAAAGTGTAGAGGAAGTGTAACGAAGCATTTCAACCGGGTACAGTCCAGCTGTCCAGAAATTTATCGTTCCTTCAGGAGTTTTAACAGCCAGTGATACGATGTAAAAATTCATGTTGCAATCGCGTTTCAACCAGTTTGCAAGTTCAGTATTTCATTCAGTTTTAATGGTTAGATGTCGTCTGCTCATTCGTCTCGCTTCGGGGTTTTCCGGCGTGTACCGTAAACCGCCGGAAAGCACCGACGCCAACGGACTTTTAGCGCCGGTCCCAATGTAACAAAGTACCAAAAACGAAACAGACTTGATTAAATGAAAATAGAAGAAGCGCTGCAAACATATCAGCAAACGTCACGTGTTGTTTTCTGCAAAAATCAGCAAAATCTGTTCAACCTCTATCTTTTCCCACTCACCTCTCTCCTTATGTGTGTGTGGCTGTGTGTGTCTGTGTGTGTATGTGTGTGTGTGTGTGTGCTCGTTTGACGTATGCAAAGACGCCCTGGATTATTCAGGCTAACCCGACAGATTGTATCGCTAAATATAAATATAATCTATCTTCATCCAATGCATATAAAATAAGCGGCAAAATGTTTCAAGCATCTGCTGATTAGACAAAAAATAATGTCCAATTTTCCATATCATTAAGCGATTGTAGATTCCTTTGAAAATGTTTGCTTTGGTAATCAACATATGCACTTTTATCATTAGTATTCATTATTTTTTATATTGTATTTCTGTTTAAGAGATTTGGGTTCGTTCATTGGACACTTTGTTTGTTATCACGAATTGAAAAAAAAATAGTTTCCCTTCCCATAAACCTCGACCCCCACAATCGATCTAACTTAGTTGGGAAATATTTACTGCTGGATATTTTGAATCTTTTCATCTTTGATCGTTATAGAATTATTTTCGTGATTCATTTTGTTTTCAGATTCGCCATTTTTGCTTTGATTTCAAATAAACACTTTGAGGGAATAAACATAATTTAAGAAATTTTAGGAAATTCAAACAAGAAGAAGAAAATATCAATTATATATCACTCGAATAGTTTCTTTACTCTTTCAATATCATGTGAATTTGACTTTTTAAAACTTACCTTAACGTCGCCGGTTCTAGGTATTATACAAAACCCTCAAGTTGGGAGCTTTCAGGGGTGGGGAGTAGCACATTAGCTCCCATTACTCTAAAATCCATTCTGACGTGCCGTGGTAGTACCTGCCAGATATCGATCTATGGTTTGCATATAATCTTATCATTTACTGACTATTTATGTCTACAAATATTTATAGATGTACTAGACCACCCGTGACCCGTTGGGTCAGTTTGTTATATTAGCTATGGAATTCATGTATGAGCGTGACACTTGTGGCATAAAGAAAATAGTTTTTTTTTACATAACAGAAGCATTTCTATGAAAGTATATTAAAATGAAAAAAGAATATAGATAGATTTCTATGAGTCGTTCTGTTTATTATAATTGTTTTTTTTTTTAATTACAGTTACTGAATTATAAGTGGTTGGTTAGGGCGATTTGAGAAAGGAAGGGGGTACAGCAGGCGTTCTCGCGTACGTAACGAAAACAGAGGGAGTAGGAGTGGTGAAATCTATGAGAGGGAAAGTGGGAGGTGGTTTCGTTCACCTACCGCTAGTATGGCTGATATTAATAATGAGTGTTGTTTTTTTGTTTGTTTGTTTTTGTTTTTTAAAAGGGAGGAGTTTTTTTGAAACTGCGACAGACTTTACGAGGTCCTCCCGTTGAATGTTTTTAGCCGTGAAGAAAACAAATAAACTATTTGATGAAATTAAATGAAATTGTTTAAAAATTTCCAGAATGAAAAATTTCATGCGTTCGTTAATCATAATAGAGAATAACGGAATTGGAATAACAGATCGACGATGCTATTTACGCATGCGCAACCGGATGTTGAAAACCGAAAAGCTGAAAGCTGATTGCAAACATACAAGACCAATAGACTTTTAGTATTATATAGATTGATTTTGTAGATATAAAGAAACTGAAGCATACATGTTTTACTAAAATAAGTGGATTTGGCTGTTTCTTTTGCCTACTTACTTTTAAACCCTATCAACTACTTAAACTTCGTCTACCTCAACCCAATCCTTGGTATGAAATGAAACTGCACCCGATAGTGGAGTCCAAATTGAGGATCTTTGCGGGGGGGGGGGTGGACAGATTCCGTTGGTGTTCTTCTTCCCAGGTCAACCGTGACCCGGAATTGTACAACATTAAACGTTCCATCTATGCAATTTATCGTTTGAATGTTATTTGCTTATAAAATATATACCTTTAAAAAAAGTTATTTATCTACCCCCCACAGCGGTAAGATATGACACAAGGTCAGGAAAGTGGGATTTGATAAACCAGCGCCCGAGAAGGTGAGCACTCTGGCCATTAAAAATGCCTGGCCAGCCCCGTCGGCATTCCTCGGTAGGGGCGCCTCAGGCAGTAAGCAATAAACTTACTCCTCCCCAAAAAGGAGGGTGGACCTCCTAGAACTGCACAGGACAAACCCACAAACCGACGTAAATCAAGCCCCGAAGGCCAAGACAATACCAATCTATGGGGTGCAGTATCCATCGAACCAGATAGTACACTTTGATCGTAGCCAAAAGGCCAAATTTAAAACAAATCAATCTATAAATATTCAAAGTTAATAACCCGAAGCATGAAATACTTTTACCAAATTGATTGGATTTTGTATTAAATAACCCGAAAAGAAATGATATGCCGCAAAACAAAACAACCAAACCAATGTTGTCCCGTGCAATACGCAACACATTAAATATGAGTTTTTTTTTGTTGAACAATTATTTATTAACAATATTAGATAATCCGCGTTCACCTGTCCAGATAAGCGTATTTACGAATTGCCAGCAGCAGCAATTCAGAGTGACGGATGCTGGATTATTAATTATAGGGTCATTCAGTTTTAATAGACGGGTAAGAATAATTTCGACATTTCAGTTATAATCTGATTGAACTTGTCAGTTGAGATGTGTAATTTACGAAGTTCGAATTTTGACGCAGACATCTCTGCAAACTTTAAGTAAAGGATACGCCATCCAATCGAGGGGTATATTTTAAGAAGAAAATACTTATGATGCATATATCTCCCCTTTTAAAGAAAGGTCTAATATCTTGTAAGTCACAATCAAATAAAATATATGTTTGGATGCTCTTATAGATGACTCACCATATTTCCGTGACTTCGCGTCGTCAACATTTGGGCAGGTTACGGAAGCGCCCGAGAGTTTATGAGGCGAAAACTGCCAAACGCGAAATTGAATACTGACAGCTGATAAATTACGACGAAGAAAACCAAACTATATATATATATATATATATATATATATATAACTTATACCAATCCATACATATATAAAAAAATAAAGAGCGAACAAACCATAGCTTAACAACTGTTATTAATTAGATGTTCATTCTTGTTAGTTTTTTTTTCTCAAAGGAACCATTTTTAATCAAATGTTTTTTAAATAAAATGTGTTTTTTTGTTGTGCACCTTTTCGGTTTCAAGAGATGATTTTGTTTGATTTGTTAAGCAAAGGTTTTTGTTTAATTTTTTTTTTTCAATTTTTTTCAATTTTTCTTTCACATTTTTTTTCAAAAAACTCAATTAGTCCTTCGGGAGATTCAGCTGACAGAGATTATGGAAATTTATTTTTCTTTTATTGAACGCGATTAATTTCTTTCAAAAGTTATCGGCTGCTTGGTTAATGATTTCGTCGACTTTCAAGTGATTCAGAGACATGCCCGAACGTTGACGACGTGAAGTCACGGAAACATGGCGCATCAGCTATAAGAGTACGCATGTTTGTTATCGAGCGTCTCTATGAAGCGAATTCTCGTTCTGGAATTAAATGCTCACAACAATAAAATAAATAAATAAAAGAAGAATGTTCTCGAATTTGAAGAGGGACCATTTATTAAGTTGTTGATTTCGCCTTCTCTTCTGCTAGCGGGGCTACGGACAACTGAGGCCCTTGGTCTTTTAGTATATAATCGATTCTCAAGTCATTTCATTACACGTGCTGTACGCTCAAATTTTCCCAACGAACTCTACACTTTTCACCCCCTCTCTCTTTTATCCATGTGACGTCACGTCCGTTTCTATTGTCTTCCACGGATAATTTCATACATATGATATACATTTCCTCAAAATAGAATATCCTTTACATTTTAAAAGTGATTCGGACCCATATAACCCTTAGGTTAGGATGGCACTTACAGATCCATTATCTTTCCTATAAAATTTTATATATAATAGAACTATGATATATTTGAGGTTTCAAGTGGGTATGTCCGCGTACCTCACTTAAGGGTGCACTTAGATATTCGAGAACTCTTCTGTTGTCGTTCCCTATAAATTTGACATACGAATATAGTTTCACATCTTATGTAGATTATCTAACCTTTCTTTTTATAATGAGCACAAAAACATAACAAACACATACACAGACATAGAGTTATATACATAAATAGATAGATAACATGCGACTGGGGACCGCTTGTGAATTTGATACTCCCATGAAACTTCCTCCTTCAGTGGAAGCCGGTTCGACCTGCCCAGGGTGAATGCCTTACCAGGTACAGGTAGGTATAGATAGGTAAGACCTTGCCGTTTGCACTTTGTTTCCAGAATTAGACACCAGCAATTTCGAATAGATCCTAATTCTGAACGCTCTCGTTCTGTTCCAAATGTACGAGAGAACAAACAATAGTCTCTGAGGTCGCCAGCAATTTAGTTGGTTAATTTCTGAAAAGTGGTGATTCAAACTTAGTTAAAACTATAAAAAAAAATGCCTGTCACATCCCGACATTTATTTCTAAATTAATCAAACCCCTTATATTCCATATAGCCTTGATCATTCGTGGGGGCACATGTGACTGAGCTTGTAAGGGTACTCAACTATATTCATCATATGGCCGTCCCTACGTACACCTGGTAAATACACCATGTCAAGCTGTGTGACATAAGATGTTGGACACTTATTTTATTCTTTAATTTTGTTCTTTCAAATAAATAACCTGTTTTATAAACTAGCATCTATAAACTCCTATCTCATTACATTTTTGAAAAGCTTAATCTTTTATCTTTAACATCCCGCAGACGAAATATCATCGCTAGAACAACGATTATACGCAATTCTTCATTTACATTTCAAATATTAGTCTTGATATTTTATAATAATATAAATATTTTATAATAATATAAAATATCAACAATAATGAATTTTAGAGTACTAGTAATTTATTAAATTGTCAAAACTCATCATTACCGGCCTGTTGTTGAATCATAATTTCCTTGGAACTTTCAAATACCATTTCCCTATGTTGGCGGTTCTAATGCACAAAAGAAACAGACGCGAACACGCTGTCAACTGTTGCTACTGACAGCAATTGCTCTAAGTAAACTGCTGACTATTTTAAAATACCTATCTTACCTATAACGTGATCGTGATCAGGTTCGACCAATCAGATCAATACAATCTATATCTAGATACATTTAGGTATGTCTATATGTTAATATATCTGTATGTACAAGATTGGTTTTCAAACTTATTAAACAATAATTATTAATTTTGCAAAACAGCTGCTAAGGGTACGGGGTTGTAAATTGGGCTATATTTAATTAGATTTAGTTTTTAACAAAATAGGTAAAAAGAGTGGAAATTCCTTTTTTTTTTAAATTTTAACAGTAGGTATTAACTCTAACCCTTATTAATAGATATTTCCAAAATTTCATTTTATTTGGAATATTTTAATATGTTGATAGATAGCATTATATGGGAAGGACTTCCCGTTTAAAAATTTAAATCTATGGATCAAATTTAATACAGATCTTAAACATTTAGATATCAATTAATAAAGGTTCTCCGAATTCTAGTTTATTCTTAAAACTTCTTAAAGTTGGGCTTTAACTTTTAGTCAGTTTCTATGTTAAGCATCATTATATCTTGATGTTTATGTTCGTAATGAGACAAAATCCAGATGCAAAAAGACTGGGTAAATTATCTAACAGTAGTAGCAACCTGAATTGCTTTAACCAAATAAATAAAAAGATAGCATTTTCGTGTGTGACAATTTGTATGATTAAATAATAGTGCTGAATAAAGGTACTCAATAGTATGTTAATAATCAGACATATTTGTATTGCGTCATCATATCGATCTTTGTAAAGTTGTGTTTGACTAAACTATGTAATCGAAAGATCGCAGACATCCACGTTCGATCTGTCTTGTATTCAGAGAGTAAATACACTGATTTTTATTTTTTTTTCTATTCTTTTTTAATCATTGTGTAGCAAGAATGTTATTGGTATTATTTATTTTAATTGTTATCCATTATTACAGCTTCCTGGGAAGAGAGGAAGACTGCTGCTGCTATTATCACAAGCAGAGAAGAAGAAAGCAAACAACTCCGTTTCTGCTGTTAAAACATCACGACGATGACGGCTACTGCCACCACGGCTGTGAGACGCCATTATCCATTTACGTGTTAACAAGCCAAACAGCTTTTTTTGTGGATGAGGAAAACATGGGAAATCTATAAGGATCAAAGAGTTCCCCACGTAATGTTACAATAGGCGCACATTAATACATTTTCCCTGCTGATTGAGCATTGACTCTTTTCCACTCGGTGATGAGGCCCTAATACGTTCACAATTATTTCATTATTTTCCCCCTGTTTCTACCCTCACGGCACATCAACGTCTTTTTTTTTAGTCTAATCTTTCATGTCTATCTTTCTTTTTTTTTCGTACTATTTTTTTCTTACAACAGCTAACGATGATTTAACTCTCGCTTTTTCGTTAGTCTTAATAAAAAGTCACCTGGTCTGTTTTAATGCGTTCAATTCTGATCAATTGATCTTTACACACTCCCGTTCATTTTGCTCGTGTAATCTGTTGCTTATATGTTCGTATCCAGTTTCAAATGTCAGTGTGACATTATTTTACTTTTTATTTTAGTACCTAAACCAGTCTGGCATTATGTCGCCGGCTCTGGACACAATTCTACATCATGATTATAATAATACTACCGGTACGGTGTAGTTCTCCCCTTTAGTTTATCAAACACAAAGTGATTCATTCATTTATTTTGTATGAATCACATGATTCTATTGTTGACATTGGCTTCCCCGATATCTTTCTAGTAATAATTCTTTCTCGAAAGACATCGGGTACATATAAAAGAGACCACGAGATGGGTTCCAACATCCCAAGTAAAAACGTTTCTGTGGAACGAACTGGACTCGAACCGGGAACACCCAACTTGTTAGTCCGTGTCGTTAATCACTTAGCCGTTACCTCCCATATATATATATATATATATATATATATATATATATATATATATATATATATATATATATATATATATATATATATATATATATATATATGTATGTATATATATATATGCATGTATATATATATGCATGTATATATACGTGTAAATATATGCATGTATATATATACGTGCACATATAAACGTGTAAATATATGCATGTATATATACATGTATATATATATATACAAGTATATATATATACATATATATATATTCATGTATATATATATTCATGTATATATATGCATGTATATATATATGCATGTATATATATATATACGTGTATATATACGTGTAAATATATGCATGTATATATATACGTGCACATATAAACGTGTAAATATATGCATGTATATATACATGTATATATATACATATATGTATATATATACATACATGTATATATATATACAAGTATATATGTATACATACATGTATATATATATACAAGTATGTATATATATACATGTACATATACCTGTATACATGTATACATGTTTATATATACATGTATATATATACATGTATATATGTATATATATATATGCATACATGTATATATATACATATATATACATGTGCATATATACATGTGTATATATTTATGTATGTATTTATATATTTATATATATATGTATATATGTATGTATATATGTATATATGTGTTTATCTATATATGTATATATGTATATATGTATATATGTATATATATGTATATGTATATATATGTATATATATGTGTATATATATATGTATATAGTACACGTATTGTATGAGTTTCTGTAGATGTACATACGTTGACACTCAAGTGTTTATAAAAAAGTGCTAATAACAAGTAAAGTCGTTCTTAAGTATACATTTTTATTTATACAAACATTATTGGATTATAAGATTTATTTAAAGTGAAAGTTTTCCAAATCCATCTCACCTCTTTGTCTTCTTTGGTCTGAAAGGGTAGACTCTCTGTGAAGAGTACAACCGAAACATGTATGCACATATGTAACCAATAATGTTTGTATAAATAAAAAGTTATATGTGCATATATATATGTATATATATATCTGTATATATATCTGTATATATATATATATATATATATATATATATATATATATATATATATATATATATATATATATATGTATGTACACACACATATATATATATATATATATATTTGAGGTGACGGCTAAGTGATTAACGACACGAGCTAACAACCTGTATTTTCCAGTTTCGAATCCAGTTCCTTCCAAAGAAACACTTTCCTTTTCTAAAATTATTTGTCGTCCCCAAATCTTGGCGTGGTATTTTAGTGAGTTATATTAACACAGCTGTCATCGTAGCTCTAATGCAGATTCTTTCAGCAGTTTAACACTCTTCGGCTGCTGCCTTTTTGCTGATTTATCAGCTTGTCTGTGCCCGTGTGGGCTAAAGCGTTGGAATTTGAGTTAAACACATGACTCGTGTTCTGGGGGTTCAAATCCTGCGACCAGTATCAATAATCATCTCTACACTGAGGATTGCCGTAAAGATGAAACTTATACGTATGTAGATACAATTATAATTATATATATATATATATATATAATAATAATTATATATATATATATATACATACATATATATATATATATATATATATATATATATATATATATATATATATATATAATGTGTGTGTGTGTCTGTGTGTAAAGTAAAAATATGACTCATTGATTCACGTATTAAATAGTTCGGTTGAATAGTTCGAATCAGGAAGTGAGTTCATAAAGAAAATTCTATATAAAAAGACAAAATTTAAAATTAGTTTCTTTTTGTTCTCTATATCGCATCTCTTATTTTAAAAATCGTTAGCGACTTGTGGTGATGTTCCCTTTTTGTTTATCATGGATTATTCCAATCTTTTATTCTTTCCTTTCGTTATCACCTTATTAAAGAAAGAGAGAGATAGATAGATAGATAGATAGATAGATAGAGAGAGAGAGAGAGAGAGAGAGAGAGAGAGAGAGACGTGGAGATGAAAGCTTTTCAAACATAACTCCATCGCAGAACTGTTGGATATTTTAGCACGTGTTTTTGAAAATATACTTGAAAAAGCCTTAGGGAAACAAACGTTGATTAAATCAGCTTTAGTATAATAATCGCTATACCCATATCAATTGATGTTGGTGTTCTCAATTAGATTCATTGCGCGACATTTTGAAATGGGAAGATAGGAAATGCAAATGGCTGCTCGAGATAACGTATCTGGGAAAAGTTCACTCATCCTTGTTGCTGATTAGAGAGAAAATACCATTTGAAAAGAGAAAAAAAAAAACCCCAAAGAAACAACTGAATTTGAACAACTTGATCTCTTCTCCAAATACTGTGTTTAATAAATTATTCGCTTGTTTTTTAAATATCTTATTTTTATGAATGAATAAGTAATTCGCTTTAATAAAAATAAAACAAAGTAGCTGAATAAATTTGTAGATCTTATGGTTCGGAATTTCGAAGATGAGGATTGATCATTTGTATTATTTGGATTATTCGAACTACTGTTCTCATCTTGGATGTTATTCTCACACCGTTTCGGCCGATGTAACCCCCGACCTTCTTTAAGTGGGTTTTGTTGAACACGGGAATATTTATGTCGAATTCGGGAATCTGTACGAAATTTAGAACATAACGCCTTTCGCAAGGTCAAGTGGCGCAACGGATAAAAGCGCGAATCAGTCCTAAGTGACAGTCTTCTGGAGGTGGAAGGTTCAATCCTACGTGCGGGCGATATTAAGAAAACAACTACGAATCACTTTAGACTTCTATCCGGTCATGGCTGACGGAACGAGAGCAACAACCCCATGGATTAAATAAACTGTTCCATTTGAAATTTCGTACAGATTCCCAAGTACGACATAAATATTTCCGTGTTCGACAAGACGCATGCGAAGATAGTCGGAAGTTCCATCAGCCGAAACGTTGAGAGAATAACACCCTAGATGAAAATAGTAGTCCGAATAATCCAAATAATACACATTTGTAGATATTTAATGAATACAAATTAATGGTTGAAATCTAAAACTAAAACTAAAAAATGATATTTAATTATACACGCCCTGGCCAAATTACGAGCTTGGTTATTTTTCAATATCCATTTTGAAAAAATGGCCAAAAATTGAACTTAATTATTTTCAAACTAAATATTTAAAATTAGCTTACACAAACACAAGATATGGCATTTAATAAATACCGGATAGCTTTTCTATGAGCCTTCCGTTACAATACTGTTAGTTTGGGTAAGCTGTCTATCAGTGTCTGGCATTATTATGTAGTGATATTTCCCCACTCTATTTTACTGCTCACAGAGCCATTTTTCTTTTAATTGTGTTCCACAAGTTTCCGATCAGGTTATGGTCAGGACATTGTCCCGCCCAAAACATTGTCTGAATAAGTTATCATTCAACACATTTCTAGTTAAGTTTGTTGTGAGAGCTGAAACAAGACATTTTCCCGGGAACAGGAATGAAACAACTTTTTAACTGTCGGGATTAATTTTTTTTAAATGCATATGTATTCTTCGGGATTGATGTTCATATCAGACAGAATTAACTCTTTAATAAATGCAACCCAAATCATAATTCCTCCATTTCCATACTTAACTGTTGTTTGAAGACAATCGATCCTAAATGTCTGCGTGATCTTCTGAGACACCGTTCGAAATCATCGTACACAAGAGTGAACCGTGACTCATCCAATCAAATAACTGCCCGAAACGATTTCAGAAGTACCATATTAAGTAACAAAGCTCATTTTATCCAAAATGTTTTTCTGTGATAACAAAGGCTTTTCACACATTGTTTTGATGATATATCGTTTTCTTTCAATCAACTGACTATTGTAATTCAAGAAAGAAACTTACATTCTCCGGTTTATAACTTTCCCAAATTTATAAGGGTGTCTTTCCCGTAACGAAGAGTTGTTATTTTCAGCCTTGATTCATCTCTTCTTGTTAAAGATTTTAGAACGGCCAGTGCCTGCTTTCGCTTCTCACATTATTTATTTATTTAAATTGTTTATTAATTCTTTTCACTGTGGAAAAAGAAAGTAGAAACATATTCCTTGTTAAAGATAGTAAAAATATACTCCAAGCCTCTCTTCCTCATCTTTCAAATACTTGTTATCGTAATCTCATCCAAATGCTTAATTTTCGTCTTTGGTGACATTTTATATAATATAAAATGTCACCAAATATATTTAGATAAATCTATCAGATCTGACACTAACCTGGAAAATAGATCTAATATCAGTAAAATTACGTGAAAGCACAATATTAACTAAAATATTGGAAACAAATAAGCAGGCTGATTTTTTTCGCCCGAGTGTTTTATATAAGGTTAAAAAAACAAGTTTGGAAGTAAAAGTAAAGGTTACACTTGTCCAACGATCTGGAACGTTTCAGATTTGGTCAAATTACCAATTAATCGAATTAGTATGGAAACATTCTTAACAAGTTTCTTCATCACGTGATCCAAATCATCGAACCTTCAGACGTTGATAAATCGAATCATCGATCGGAATATACCGTAGTCAGATGGGTCAACGTGTAGACTATTGGAGGCTCATAATGTTCACACTGTTCAGTTATTTAACACTTTCTACTCAACCCTGTATTAGCCCAAAACAAAACAACAAAATATACAAACGCACATAGCTTATTATTAGATTGAATAGTAGAATAGATAATTAGAAGAATTTATAATTAGAAGAATTTATAATTAGAAGAATTTATAATTAGAAGAATTTATAATGTGTTTTATCTTAAGGAAATACATAAAGTAAAGCGCCACATTAAATAATTATCTATTTGACAATATTCTTTTATTTTCTTGCAGATATTCATTATACTTGGTCCCTGTCAGTGTACACCCACAAAGACCCTATGGGTGACCGAGTGATTTGTCAACAAGACATTAATTATTTGGTGGAAGGAATAGTATTGGTCGATTGTCAAGGCCACGCTGGTCAATTTGTTACTGTTCAACTGGACGATACACTGGGAGTCTTAAGGCTTTGCGAAGTGGAGGTCTTTGAAGAAGAAAGGTTTCGATATGGTAAGTAAACAGAGAGATTGCTCGCATAGTCATATATATGAAATGTATTACCCAGTAATAAGTGTAAATTGTGTATATACACTTAAATTATAACATCATGAAATAATGTAATACATAACGTATATTTTCAGTTTTTACTTCAACAGTGCTCAATACGTACGTAGGTGCTTATAGAAGTATGAAAATATTATTTTAGTCAGTAAGCTACACATACATATTGAATTAGTATAACCTTTTTAATACGGTTAGTCTGTATTTTTGTCTAAGTTGAAAGTGACATCTAAAATTAGTTATTTTTATGTTAGGTAATACTTCGACTATTAGGACTAATTCTTTCACTTCCACACACACACACACACACCCACAGACACACACACACACACACATATATATATATATATATATATATATATTGAAATGTTCACTCTTAAACTTTATTAAGGTCATTCGTGCGTGTGTTGATGTGGGAAGATTATGTATATAAAAATAATAGCTAAATAATTCGGATGTAACCTACGAACTAACGAATAGACGAAACACACGCGTATAAGAATATAGGAATCCTTAAATATGAGTTTTACTAATAATAAATAGAGAAGTGAAGATATTTAAAAAATACATTACATCCCATTTGATATCCTAAACTGAAATAGACATGCTAAAAATCTCATGCTTATATTTTCAACCACTTTTGAAAGTACATTGCATAATAAATTAATTTATATTTAAAACAAAAAGAAACAACTGATTTCAAATGAATATGGATTGAATACTCACAGAACTACTCTTCTATATAATAAAAGTGAACGTATGTGTGTCCGGCTTGCTTCAATAATCACGTATGCAAATTTATTTTTACTAGCTGATGATAATAAAGAATGCAAATTTTATTCCTATTAGAAAAAAGGAGGTTTTATCTTAATAACTGATAATAAAAAAATAAACGATGAATTTTTCTCACTTTTAATAGACAGAAAAATATTGCCTTTCCCTTATTTTTAGTCACTAAAATAGGAATTAATATACGGGTACACATATACTTAATGTACTGATTCAGGAAAGAGAGAGGATTAGTTAATTTTTTTACGCAATACGTATTTTTTTGTAAAACTTGACTCGCGTGCTTGTTCTTCAAGTAAGATTTGTTTTTTAAACCTCGATTAGTTGTTTCGTTTTTTAAAGTAAGATTAATGCCCGGTGCCCCCGTGACGTAAATTCACTAGACCAACCCGACAATCTGCCAAACCCCATCCATACACTGTGGAAGTCCCCAGGTGCCGAACAGCTTTCTACTCCAAAATCTTTTTTCCTCGTGCTACTGGACTCTAGAACTCCCTCCCGGTTCTCTGCTTTCCTGACGTTACTGACATTCAGAAATGTAAAACTAATTTAAACAGACATCTCGCTGCGGAGATCCTAATTTAGGTTGTCTCCCCCCCCCCAAACCATCACCCTTTTTTCTCAGTAGCCCCATACGTCTACAGTGGCGGCCGGCCTTGTTTGGGGTGAACTATGTTAACAAAAAAAAAAAAAAAAAAAAACTTCGCGTGTGACAACAGTAGAAAATCAGTTGTTAAGTATAAAAATAACTAATACTCAACCGGGCAACGCCGTATAGCCCTGCTAGTTCCAAAATAAAAGTGCAACTAATAAGTGCATGACATCTTACGTGCTATTAAAAGCATTTCGTCATGGACTATAAAGATTTTGTTCAGAAAATTCATTTTTAGATGAGTCCTCACATTTTTATAAGATGATCCATCCGTTTGAAATCTCACAAAAGAATACGTCACAAATCATTATTTGACTTCCTCATGTTCTAATTTTTTGTATTAACATCTAAATATCTCTCGTCGCGCAATGGAAATTTATTAGCAAGAAATATTTAAATATAAATCTACCAGATTAATATTTATTTCGAATAGAGTAACCTGATTTGGAAGCAATTTGCCTAATCAGGTAAACAATTGTACTCGTTTAGAAACTTTAAGAAAAACTGGGTGAATTAGAAAAACTGGTAAAATCATGAATTTAAAATGGACACGCCATTGTCAAAATTACGAAATATATATATATATAGTCTAAAGAAGCTTTAAGTCATTTTAACAAAAAAAAAAGAAAGTAAAATGCAGTTTAAATTCCCAGGGAAACTAGCTAAATCCAAGATATTGCAGACTTAACATTCGTTGGAAATTTCATAAATAAAATATGAGTAAATGAAATTAAAAAAATGGGGTGGTTAAGTATCTAACAGTGAAACAAAAACAGGAGACATTAAGCGTCTAATATTAACACGGGGATCATCAGCTGTTTACCATGTAACTGTTTCGGAGATTTAAAAACAGGACAGTTATAATATATAATTCTATTTAATCTCTACCATTTCCCCTATAATCAAGTGTCGAAATAATTCAGCTTGATATATATATAAATTGAAATAAGCTTTTAGTTAGAATTTGTCCATTTGAATTTTTGTGTTTTATGGAAACCAAAATTACCATGTGTGAGATATTTCAATTTGAATCACAACTTTCTCTAATATATAAATGAAAATTTCGGATTGACGAAAAGCGGATATATTAGTGAATATGTTTAATAGTATGTCAGTTTTTTCTGTACATCTGAAGATTCATTTGTCTATAATTAGTAATTACAAAATCTATTTATACTTTCTAATTATCAATACTCTAATTGCATAGCTATAAAGACATATATGTTATCTCATCTCAATATATATAAGGCAAAAATCTGTGATATGTATGTAACGCTAAGGCTTTTAAAATACTAAACAAACACCTCCGAATTAGGTATTATTTTACCCGGCATAACCTCGAGAAAATAATATCGAAAAATTAAAAAAAAAGATTCATTTTAAGGGGTCAAATAGCCATTTTTTCGTTTAATGTGATCACGATTTTTAATGTTATCTTGTGCACATGACGTCACATAGATAGGTACATGACGTCATAGTGATAGGTTCGGATATTATTTTATGCTATCCTCACGTTATTATTGTTTTTTTTGCATTTTTCTTCGGACTATTGCCCTGATAAAAGGGAGGGGAATGAGCGAGAGGTATTTTAGTATAGCTCTAGAGGCCTCCTTGTATTAAAAATATCATGATGGGATTGAAAATAATGAAGAATACAATGAGAGGATTGAAAATGATGAAAAATACCATGTGAGGATTGAAAATGATGAATAATATCAGGAAAGGATTGAAAATTATGAAGAATATCATGAAAGGATTCAAAATGATGAAGAATATCATGAGAGGATTCAAAATGATGAAGAATATCATGAGAGGATTGAAAATTGTGAAGAACATCATGAGAGGATTGAAAATGATGAAGAATATCATGAGAGGATTGAAAATGATGAAGAGCATCATGAGAGAATTGAAAATGATGAAGAGCATCATGAGAGGATTGAAAATGATTAAGAATATTATGAGAGGATTGAAATGATGAAGAACATCATGAGATGATTGAAAATGATTAAGAACATCATGAGAGGATTGAAAATGATAAAGAATATCATGAGGGGGTTGAAAATAATAAAGAATACAATGAGAGGATTGATAATGCTGAAGAATACCATGAGAGGATTGAATATGATGTAGTATATTATGAGAGGATTGAAAATGCTGAAGAATACCATGAGAGGATTGAACATGATGTAGAATATTATGAGAGGATTGATGAAGAATATTATGAGAGGATTGAAAATGATGAAGAATAACATGAGAGGATTGAAAATGATGTAGAATATCATTAGAGGATTGAAAATGTTGAGAATACCATGAGGGGATTGAAAATGATGAATAATATTATGAGAGGGTTTAAAATGATGAAGAATATTATGAGAGGATTGAAATGGATGAAGAATACCATGAGAGGATTGAAAATAATAAAAAATACCATGAGAGGATTGAAAATGATGAAGAATATCATGAGGGGGTTGAAAATGAATAAGAATACAATGAGAGGATTGATAATGCTGAAGAATATCGTAAGCGGATTGAAAATGATGAAGAATACCATGAGGTGATGTAAAATGATGAAAAACATCATGAGAGGATTGAAAATGATGAAGAATTTCACGAGAAGATTAAAAATCATGAAGAATATCATGAGAGGATTGAACATGATGAAGAATATCATAAGGGGATTGAAAATGATGAAGAACATCATGAGGGGATTGAAAATGATGAAGAATATTATGGGGGATTGAAAATGATGAAGAATATCATGAGGGGATTGAAAATGATGAAGAACATCATGAGGGGATTGAAAATGATGAAGAACATCATGAGGGGATTGAAAATGATGAAGAATACAATGAAAGGATTGATAATGCTGAAGAATACCATGAGAGGATTGAATATGATGTAGAATATTATGAGAGAATTGAAAATGATGAAGAATAGCATGAGAGGATTGAAAATGATGAAGAATTACATGAGAGGATTGAGAATGGTCAATAATATCATGAGATGATTGAAAATGATGAAGAATAGTATGAGAGGATTGAAAATGCTCAAAAATATTATGAGGGGATTGACAATGATGAATAATATCATGAGGGGATTGAAAATGATTAAGAATATCATGAGGGGATTGAAAATGATGAAGAATAGCATGAGAGGATTGAAAATGCTGAAGAATAGCGTCAGAGGATTGAAAAGGATGAATAATATCATGAGAAGATTTAAAATGGTTGAATAACATCATGAGAGGATTGGAAATAATGAAGAATAGCATGAGGGGATTGAAAATGATGAAGAATATCATGAGAGGATTGAAAATTATGAAGAATAAAATGAGGGGTGTGAAAATGATGAAGAACATCATGAGAGGATTAAAAATGATGAAGAATATTATGAGAGGATTGAAAATGATGAAGAATACCATGTGAGGATTGAAAATGATGAAGAATACTATGAGAGGAATGAAAATTATAAAGAATTTCACGAGAAGATTAAAAATCATGAAGAATATCATGAGAGGATTAAGCATGATGAAGAATATCATAAGGGGATTGAAAATGATGAAGAACATCATGAGGGGATTGAAAATGATGAAGAACGTCATGAGGGGATTGAAAATGATGAAGAATACAATGAGAGGATTGATAATGCTGAAGAATACCATGAGAGGATTGAATATGATGTAGAATATTATGAGAGGATTGAAAATGATGAAGAATAGCATGAGAGGATTGAAAATGATGAAGAATAACATGAGAGGATTAAGAATAGTGAATAATATCATGAGATGATTGAAAATGATGAAGAATAGTATGAGAGGATTGAAAATGATCAAGAATATCATGAGGGGATTGAAAATGATGAATAATATCATAAGGGGATTTAAAATGATGAAGCACATCATGAGGGGATTGAAAATGATGAAGAATATTATGGGGGATTCAAAATGATGAAGAATATCATGAGGGGATTGAAAATCATGAAGAACATCATAAGGGGATTGAAAATGATGAAGAACATCATAAGGGGATTGAAAATGATGAAGAATATTATGAGGGGATTGAAAATGATTAAGAATACCATGAGGGGATTGAAAATGATGAAGAATATCATGAGAGGATTGAAAATGATCAAGAATACCATGAGGGGATTGAAAATGATGAAGAATATCATGAGAGGATTGAAAATGATTAAGAATACCATGAGGGGATTGAAAATGATGAAGAATATCATGAGAGGATTGAAAATGATGCCGAATATCATGAGGGGATTGAAAATGATTAAGAATACCATGAGGGGATTGAAAATGATGAAGAATATCATGAGGGGATTGAAAATGATGAAGAACATCATGAGGGGATTGAAAATGATTAATAACATCATGAAGGGATTGAAAATGATTAAGAATACCATGAGGGTATTGAAAATAATGAAGAACATCATGAGGGGATTAAAAATTATGAAGAACATAATAAGAGGATTGAAAATGATGAAGAACATTATGAGAGGATTGAAAATGATGAAGATCATCATTTGGTGATTGAAAATGATGAAGAAAATCACGAGGGGATTGAAAATAATTAAGAATATCTATGATACATGATACATATCTATGATACATGATACATATCCATGATACATATCTATGATAAATGATACATATCCATGATACATATCTATGATACATGATACACATCTATGATACATGATACGTATCCATTATACATGATACATATCCACGATACATTATACATATCCATGATACATATCCATGATACATAATACATATCCATGATACATGATACATATCCATGATACATATCACAGATACAAGATAGATATCCATGATACATATCCATGATACATATTCACGATACATATCCATGATACATGATACATATCCATAATACATGATACATATACATGATAGATGATACATATCCATAATAAATATCAATGACAAATGATACATATCCATGATACATATCTGTGATACATGATACATATCGATGGTATATATATACATGATACATATCTCTGATACATATCCATGATACATGATACATATCCATAATACATATCTATGATACATTATACATATCCATGATACATATCAATGATACATGATACATATCCATGATACATGATACATATCCATAATACATCATACATATCCATAATACATCATACATATCCATCATACATATCCTTGATACATGATACATATCCATGATACCTATCCATGGTATATGATACATATCAATGATACATATACATATCAGTGATACATGATATATATCAATGATACATATCCATGATACATATCCAAGATACATGATACATATCCATGATACATATACATGATACATATCCATGATACATGATAATATCTATGGTACATAACACATACGTATGATACATGACAAATATATATGATACATGATACATATCCCTGATCTATGATACATGATACATATCTATGATAATGATACATGATACATATTAATGATACATGATACATATCTATGATACATGATACATATCCATGATACATATCTATGATACATCATACATATCCAAGACACATGATACATATACAAGATACATACCCATGATACATATCCATGATACATATACATATCCATGATACATATACATATCCATGATACATATACATATCTATGATACATAACACATATCTATGATACATGATACATATACATGATCCAAATCTATTAAAGAGATATATATATATACATGATACATATATATATCTATGATACATACCCATGATACATATACATGATACATATCAAGGATAGATGATACACATCTATGATATATATCCATGATACATACCCATGATACATATACCTACCCATGATACATATACATATACATGATACATATACATGATACATGATTCATATCTATGATACATAACACATATCTATGATACAGTATACATGATACATACCCATGATACATGATACATACCCATGATACATGATACATATCCATGATACATGATACATATCCATGATACATGATACATATCCATGATACATGATACATATCCATGATACATATACATGATACATATACATGATACATATACATGATACATATCCATGATACATAACACATATCTATGATACATAACACATATCTATGATACATGATACATATACATGATACAGATCCATTAAAGATATATATATATATATATATATATATATATATATATATACATGATACATATCCATGATACATACCCATGATACATATACATGATACATATCAAGGATAGATGATACACATCCATGATATATATCCATGATACATACACCTACCCATGATACATATACATGATACATATACATATACATGATACATATACATGATACATGATTCATATCTATGATAAATAACACATATCTATGATACAGTATACATGATACATACCTATGATACATAGCCATGATACATATCCATGATACATGATACATATCCATGATACATATCCATGATACATGATACATATCTATGATACACATCCATGATACATTATACATATTCATGATACCTGATAGATACCCATGATACATGATTAATATCCATGATACATATCTATGATACATATCCGTGATACATGATACATATCCATGATACATATTAATGATACATGATACATATCCATGATACATATACATATACATGATGCATACACATGATACCTGATACATATACATTATACATATACATATCCATATCCATAATACATATCCATGATACATGATACATATCCATGATACATGTCCATGATACATGATACATATCCATGATACATGATACATATACATATCCACGATACATGATATATACCTATACATGATACATATCCATGATACATATACGTATACATGATACATATACATGATAAACGATATATATACATGATACAGATACATATACATTATACATGATACATATACATGATACATATCCATGATACATATCCATTTTTTCAACGTAAATCAGTAGTAATTTGGAAATTATCCCATGTATTTATGTAATAACTTCATAAAAATGCTGACTCACTAAACATGCTCCATAATCCCTTGCCGGATGTACCCGTCTTGCCCTAAATTGTGTCCGGTTGTATCAGGTCACCCCATAACTTTTGTCCATCAATAATTGCATCAATAACAACATAGGAAGGCAACCGGTAAGAGTGATGTCAGTAGTTCTCAGGAGGCCTACTTGATTTGCAAAGTAATGTAGGTGCTTCTGAAGTATAACAATCCCTAGAAATATTGGTGCTTCTAAAGTATAACGGTCCCACAAGAATGTTGCTTCTAAAGTATAATGGTCCCCAGGAATGTTGACGCTTCTAAAGTATTACGGTCAACAGGAATGTTGGTGCCTCTAAAGTATAACGGTCCCTAGAAATATTGGTGCTTCTAAAGTATGACGGTCCCCCAGGAATGTTGGTGCTTCTAAAGTATAACGGTCCCTAGAAATACAAGTGCTTCTCCAGTATATAGACCAGGGGTGTTTCTACAATATAGGACCCAGCACCAGGGGTGCTTCTAAATTTAGGACCCGGAGGCTTCTGCAGAATAGGGACAATGGGTGCTTCTCCAGTATAGGGACTAGGGGTTCTTCTCCAGTATAGGTACCAGGGGTGTTTCTACAATATAGGACCCAGTACCGGGGGTGCTTCTACAATATAGGACCCAGAGGCCTATGAAGAATAGGGTCCATGGGTGGTCTGCAGTATAGCAGCCAGAGGTGCTTCTACAATATAGGACCCGGAGGCTTCTGCAGTATGGTTCTTTGATATGACCGAGGCACCTCGGAAATTTTTTTTTCTTTCTTTAACTGAAAATATTTCTATGTATGGGGAAGGGTAAAAAAAAAATTTCTTTCGAGGGAGGTTAAATTTTTTTTTTCTTTTAAATTAAAAATATTTCTTAGTATGTGGGAGGATTTGCCGGATGTACCCGTCTTGCCCTAAATTGTGTCCGGTTGTATCAGGTCACCCCATAACTTTTGTCCATCAATAATTGCATCAATAACAACATAGGAAGGCAACCGGTAAGAGTGATGTCAGTAGTTCTCAGGAGGCCTACTTGATTTGCAAAGTAATGTAGGTGCTTCTGAAGTATAACAATCCCTAGAAATATTGGTGCTTCTAAAGTATAACGGTCCCACAAGAATGTTGCTTCTAAAGTATAATGGTCCCCAGGAATGTTGACGCTTCTAAAGTATTACGGTCAACAGGAATGTTGGTGCCTCTAAAGTATAACGGTCCCTAGAAATATTGGTGCTTCTAAAGTATGACGGTCCCCCAGGAATGTTGGTGCTTCTAAAGTATAACGGTCCCTAGAAATACAAGTGCTTCTCCAGTATAGAGACCAGGGGTGTTTCTACAATATAGGACCCAGCACCAGGGGTGCTTCTAAATTTAGGACACGGAGGCTTCTGCAGAATAGGGACAATGGGTGCTTCTCCAGTATAGGGACTAGGGGTTCTTCTCCAGTATAGGTACCAGGGGTGTTTCTACAATATAGGACCCAGTACCGGGGGTGCTTCTACAATATAGGACCCAGAGGCCTATGAAGAATAGGGTCCATGGGTGGTCTGCAGTATAGCAGCCAGAGGTGCTTCTACAATATAGGACCCGGAGGCTTCTGCAGTATGGTTCTTTGATATGACCGAGGCACCTCGGAAATTTTTTTTTCTTTCTTTAACTGAAAATATTTCTATGTATGGGGAAGGGTAAAAAAAAAATTTCTTTCGAGGGAGGTTAAATTTTTTTTTTCTTTTAAATTAAAAATATTTCTTAGTATGTGGGAGGATGAAAAAAAAGTTTTCTTGGGTGGTGCCAAAAAAATATAGTATGCGCACTAGGGCAGCGATAGGTACGAATATAGTATGCGCACCGGGCCGGCGATAGGTATATACATAGTATGTGCACTGGAGTGGCAATAGGTACGTATATAGTAGTGCATAGGGGTGCCGATAGGTACGTATTTACCATTCACACCGGGGTGGCGATAGGTATGTATTTAGCATTCGCACCGGGGCGGCGATATGTACATATTTAGTATTCGCACTGAGGCAGCAATATGTACATATGTAGTATGCTCACTGGGTCGTCGATAGGTACGTATATAGCATGTGCACATGGACGGCAATAAGTACATATACAGCATGTGCACCGGGCCGGTGATAGGTATGTATTTAGAATGCGCTTTGGGGCGGCGATCGGTACGTATATAGCACGCACAGTGGGGAGGGGATAAGTACGTATATAGCATGCGCAACGGGGCGGCGATAGGTACGTATATAGCACGCGCAACGAGGCGGCGATAGGTACGTATATAGCACGCGCAACGGGGCGGCGATAGGTACGTATTCAGCATTCGCACCGGGTGGGCGATAGGTATGTATTTAGCATTCGCACCGGGGCGGCGATAGGTACATATTAAGCATTCACACCGGGGCGGCGATAGGTACGTATTTTGCATTCAGGCGTGGCGATAGGAACGTATATTGCATGTGCACATGGGCGGCAAAAAGTATGTATATAGCATGTGCACCGGGCCGGTGATAGGTATATATTTAGCATGCGCTCCGGGGCGGCGATCGGTACGTATACAGCACGCGCAGCGGGGCGGCGATAGGTACATATATATAACGGGCACCAGGGCGGCGAAAGGTACGTATTTAGCATTCGCACCGGGGCAACGATAGGTACGTATTTAGCATTCGCACCAGGGCAGCGATATGTACATTTTTAGTATTTGCATTGGGGCAGTGATAGGTACTTATGCAGTATGCACACTGGGGCGGCAATGGCTATATATTTAGCATTCGTACCGGGGTGGCGATAAGTACGTATTTAGCATTTGCACCGGGGCGGGGATAGGTACGTATTTAGTATTCGCACCGTGGCGGCGATAGGTACTTATATTGTATCTGCACCCAGGGCGGCGATAGGTACTTATATAGTATCTGCACATGGGTTGCGAAAGGTATGTATATATTATGTGCACTGGGGCAGTGATAGGTACGTATATAGTATGCGCACCGGGGTGGCAATAGATACGTATGAACATCGGGGTGGAGATAAGTACCTATATAGAAGGCGCAGACAGAGGTGGTACGTTTTATAGAAATAAGTCATACTATTGCCCTGGGAAACGTAGGATGAAATGGTGGGGAAGAAACAGCTTTCGCAAAAGGCAAAATTAGAAAGTAGCGGTGAAATGGGGCGACCAGATAAGAGAAAAGTAGAAAGATAAAGAGACGGCTATAGAGAGAAGGACAAAAATAGAAGTTTAAATATAAAGATGTTACACACGCGATTTTTCTTCAATTATATGTTTTTATGACCCCGAGCAACGCCGGGTAGCCCCGCTAGTTTAGAATAAAAATCAATTTTGCTTGATACGCGACTTTGTTTATGTTAGAAACTATTTACATTTATAATTGCTCCGGAATGATATATTAGAAACCTAGGATCTTCGTATATGCATTGAACTTTAAGATATATATATATATATATATATATATATATATATATATATATATATATATATATATATATATATATATATATATATAATAAAAAAGTCCACACTAGAAACTTTGATGGAAGGCAATAATAAGAATATTTTGAAAAGCCAGAAAGCGTAATTTTGTTTTTGTTTTTTAAAATAAATTATTTATTTATTCCAAAAACTTGAAATCTTTCACCGTTGTACGCCTTTGTCAAAAGTATAGGCATTTTTTACTTTTTTTTTTGGTTCTTTTTCTTTGTAATACTTCATGATTGGGACATTATCGCAGCCAAGATGAAATTAGTCTTGATGTTATGACGGTTGGTGTTTAAATGCCTGGTGTGTGTATCACGTGGTTTACGTGTTACGTAAACAACGTGATATACACACCAGTGATTAAAAAGAAAAGTAAACGGAAAAAAGAAAAAAATGCCTGTACTTTTGACAAAGGCGTAATCGCTGAAAGATCTGAAGTTTTTAGCATAAATAAATAATTTATTTAAAACAACAATAAAATATTACATTGTTTTGGTTCTCTAAATATTTTTTATTATTGCCTTCTATCAACGTTTCTAGTGTAGACTTTTTTATTGTATTCAACAACACGTAAACCACGTGAATCACACACCAGGCATTCATACACAAACCATCATAACATCAAGACGAATTTCATCTTGGCTGCGACAATATCCCAATCAAGAGGGATTAAAAAGAAAAGTAAAAAAAATGCCTATACTTTTGACAAAGGCGTATTCGCTGAAAGATCTCAAATTTTAAAAAGCAAAGAAAATACATTGGTAGTACAGGATCCGTAACTCTCAGATAGCTCTTAGAGAAGCTACTCTTTCAACAGTTGTATAATATCAGGGTTACTGTAGTGACATGTCGAGCATGGAAAGGGGCCCTGCACTTATCTCCGGTGGGCTTTCCCGAGGCCACACACCCATGGATCAAGACTCGGCTAATAGTCTACTTGTGTGAGCTTACTGGCACCAAACAAACAAACACACACTTGGTCTACTCTACTTTATCAAACAATTAAATGTAATGTAAACAAATATCTCGCTCCGCAGGTTAAGAATACAAGTTTGACATCTTGTCTGGCTGCTGTCCCCGACTGGTAGTACAGGTAGCGCTAAGAGCGGCTACTCTATCAACAGTTGTATAATATCGGGGTAACTGTAAGGCAATGTCGCGCATCGAATCGGGACCTTGCACATATCCGTTGGACTTTCCCAAGGCCACAACCCCATAGATGAAGACTCGGTAATAGTCTACTTGTGTGAGCTTATTAGACCAACTCCAACTTTGTCCAACTCACTCTATCAGAAAACAAGTTCAAACCAGACACGCACCTAAAAGCAACCCATTCGCTTCTTCTTCTTCCGAGACTCGCTTTCACAAAAATCCGAGTGCTTAGAACTGACCTCGATTATGTAGAATCATTTCTCCTAGTAAACTTCTCCTGATGTCTTAGCACTGATTGAAACTAATCTACACCCCTCAATCTCCTTTAATCGCTTGGACATGACTGGATACCTCTCACTCTGTCGTAAGAACGCAAACAAACATGCACGGACTCCAAGGCTATATTCGTAACACTCTCCTATTGACACGAGAACTACGTTAAGATTCTGAAGACCAGGTCTACATGTGCTTTAGATTAACCTTTAGATTAACCTACATGTGCTTTAGATTAACATTACAACACAGCGTTAGCTACTTATATTTCCTCTACTGTTATCCTCCGACCCACGAGGTTACCCTGCTCGACTATGTCTCTGTTAGTATAAGTGCACAACTCTCTTTATATGCGAGTGCTTAAATTCATGTATTGAGGATATTTAATGTTTACTACAGTAATTGGCTTTGTTTCTTGAGCTGTACAGATTCAGCTGATAAGAGAACGCATAGAATCTCTATTGTAGATTCTTTTTCACAGACTGTTCCTATCCAGACCCACCTCCCTCATTGTGAGGATCAGCAAGTATCACTTCTCGATCTAACGGATGCCAAGACCATACTCGGAAACGATATTCACCTTGTGATAATGGTGGATATCGCCCTAAATATAATCCATCAGAGATCACATAAGAGATTCCCCATGAAGTAAACCTTTTTCTTTCCCTGTTCATCAGTGTGCAAATAAGGTAACTGAATGCGTCAAAGCAGACATAGAAGCATATCTCTCCTTGCGGAAATTCTATAGTAAACCTTACTCTCTCCAATGGTTTACTCCAACCTGTGCAACTGCTATTGCGCATAGGCAGCAAGCATTTCGCCGATTCAACTTACGCCATAAGTAAACTACACATAGACAGAAATTTATAGCATCAATAAATCATTGTAAGATTGTGATAGGTGTAGCTACGAGAAGGTATACCGAGATGACCAGAAATTAGGAACTCGCGATTTCTGGAAAATATATAATAGTGTGGTAAATAATAGGCAATCAAGAATACCCCCGGTATCCAACCACTATGAAGTCACCTGCACGGCCACTGATAAGGCTGAACTGTTTGCCACGTTGTTCCCATTAAACTCGACTTTGAACTCCACAAACCACTCCCTTTCAAATTTCTTACTGCGTACTGAGGCCACGATCGATGATTGCTAATCACCCCTTCACATGTCCATGGTATCATAAAAAACCTTGATACCTCCATAGCATACCCTCATTGTTGTTCTTGGCCTGTTGGCTAAGATCAAAGTGTAGTATCTGTTCCGATGGATACTGCACCCCATAGACTGGTATTGTCTTGACCTTCGGAGCTTTATTCTAGGAGATCCACCCTCCCAGGCTTCGCCTCCCTTCTTTGGGGAGGAGTAAGTTTATTGCTTACTGCCTGAGGCGCCCCTACCAGGGAATGCCGACAGGACTGCCAAGGCAATTTTTAAACCCCACTTTACCGACCCGACCTTGGATCACATCTTACTTGTGGGAGTAAGATAAAAACTGGCTTGTGCCTAACTCCTGGAAGGGAGTAAATCAATACATAACATACCCTCATCCTCTCCAAACTCTACGACAAATGCCTTGCCGAATCATGCGTTCCTGATAGCTGGAAAATCGCCTCTGTGATGTCAGTTTTTAAACAGTCTGGTGAAAAACTGACCCGCAAAATTATCGCCACTCATCGCTTAAATGTTGGAATCATTAATCAATCTAACGATAGTCCTCCACCTGTTTAATGCTACAGTTTTTTCTAAATAACAGTATGGATTTAAGCAAGCACGTTCTACTGCGGATATCCTATCTGTCATCTCTAAACACATATACCATACACTGGACAAGGCTGGTGAAACTAGAACGGTAGTGCCTGATATACCCAAAAGCTTTGCCAAGGTCTGACATGATAGTCTTCTCATAAAAATTAATTCGTAAGATATTAATGAACGAATATTTTATATAATCACTTTCTTTTTCAGCTAAAAGAAATATCCAGGTTGTCATCAATTGCCGTAGATCTAAACAACATGACATAAATACAGGTGTTCCCAACCGTTGATCTATGGACCATTATTGTTCCTAATTTTCATAAACGACTGAGGCAACTGTGTTTGAGATAGGTATAGGACACCACACTTTATTCTGGACATGCGGGCAAAACAAACACAAACATATGCTCAAGGCAATAGCCAAATCCTTAGAAAATTACATCACGTCTGTAGTAGAATATGGCCATACATAGATGGTAAATTTAATGCTACAAGGACAAAGCTCTTTCCCTTTTACAATTCTAAGAAACCTTTTCACCCACCAATTGTCATGGCAAATAGGACCATACCTGAGAATCCAACATTAAAAATCCGCTGGCCTAACATTCACAGGTAACATTAATTGCAACAGATACATAGAAAACATGGCAAGGCTGCTGCAAGAGAGGTGTGCTCCATCTACTGTGGGTGAAAACTTCTCACACCTGCCTGTATCATATATATCGTCAAAGACACCATCGCCAATGCATGGAGTATTGTTTTCACATCTGGGCTAGTGCATCTACAACTAGTATCTCCCTATTAGACAGTGTTAGAAAAAGAATGTCCAATCTAATAGGACCCACACTATCTACCAAGCACCATCCCCTGTCCCATTGCTCCAATGTTGCATACCTCTACGTGTTTTATAAGAACTTTAATAGAATGCTCTCCGACGAACTTGCTGCACTGTAGTCCATTCGATGTAAATACCCCGACCAACCCGATAATCCCTTTACTGTAGACGTTCCCAGATGCTGGAAGACATTCTACTATAATAGCCTCTTTACTCCTACTTATATCCTTTGGAATTCTCTCCCTGCTCCATGTTTTCGTGACTGTACCAACATGCAGAAATTTAAATGTAATGTGAACAAACATCTCGCATCACAACTCTCCACTTAGAATGTCCTAGTAGGTATTGCGTCTAATTCACAGTAGCCCGTACGTCTCAGTGGTAATGTGCCTTGTTTGGAATAAATTAAAGTTATTAAAAAATCCGTTGCTCTTCAATTATTTGTTATCTTCTGTTTTTCTCTCTATTTTTAGCTGACCGTTTTTCGCGCCATTTTTGTCGTTCGCTAGAGAAAGCCACTCACGTGATTGTCTCTCTTTCCGCGCGCTCGCGAGTTGAATGCGCCGTGCTTTGCAGCGGGACAGACAACTGCGATGCCTTTCATCTACAGACAGATCGTACCGAAAAGAGTTCATGTCAACTTAAGGAATTTACCTCGGCTGGGTCGGTGCATCACGAGAAGCAGAACTACAATGGTTGTTAGATCACGTCACACACACGTCACATGCACGTCAGACGCCCGTTACACACACATACACACACACACACACACACACACATATATATATGTAATAAAATAGGCTTATTTAAATGGCTAAACAAAGTTTTGTTTAATGGAAATCGCTTCAGACAAGGTATGAAGCCACTTAATGTAAGAAGCTGAAAAATATTATTTCATGGTCAAAAACTCGCTAACGATAAGTGTTAGATGGATAGATTCTGACCCAGAAAACAGCAATTCTTCCCCCTTTGTCAGAAACATCAGTCATTCAATGTGAGGACTAAATGACAAAATAAGTAATAAGCGAGAGTTACGAGGCTGCTGAAAGTAAACCTAAAGTCCACTTTTTACTCTCCTTTTAGGAATATTAAGAAACCAGAATTTACAAAGTTATTATAAGCTCTGATGAGATTTGAGATCTAAATATAATTGCATTCGTGTAGCAATCACATATTCATTTCTATAATTGTATTTGATTCATATAGCTCTAGAAGTATTGTACTTGAATTTATTTGATTTAATTCCTATAAATACCAACTTGGTATTGAACTATATTAATTTGCTTTCGGATAACGGGATCCGTGTACTGGCGTCTCCTGGGAAAAGTGTAGAACCCAATAAACTTCTGCTCCCACCATTTAACTTATATAAGTATTGTAATCGATTTTTTTTAACTATCTGTAAGTATTAGGTATTTTGTTCTATAATTAAAATCGTAAGTAGTAATTTAATTGTTTGTCTCATACTATCACTTAAAAAGAACATCTGCAAGTTACGTGCGTAGATGCGGAGATACTTCTTAAATTTTGAGGTTATGGAAAATTTAAAATGATTGCGTCTGTACAAAACACTGGAACAGTATTTAATACGAACATTACTTTTAAAACGTATTATAAATAGTGATTAGATGAGTAAGCGAATATCTTCTGCCAAAAAAACCTGTATTTGATTAATAAATATTATATCAATTAACTGTCAATAATAATTAAAACTGCAAATAATAATGAACGTTAGTATTATTTCATAATTAACGAAGAGCATTATCTTGAATTAGATTACAATAATTGTTAAAACTGAAAATAATAAAAATAACTATTGAAACGTTCGTATTAATGAACATACAATTTTTAAATAGCGGATTATGTCATAACAAACGTGCGTGTATTATTACGGTCATCTCTCTCCGTTTATGTGACGACGGTTCGGTATGACAATGTCTCTTTAGTCGGCTACACTTAACCTAGTTTCAACAGAGAAGGTCAAGATGGAAATATTATGTTTTCCCGTGGTGCGAGGTACGCGAGTTTCTCTCCCTTTGTTAAAAGGGTGATTCGGTTTCTAGTATACGTTAGTATACTAGAAACCGAATCACCCCTTTTTATCAAAGAAACTGAAAAATCGAGCATTCTTCTTAGGAGATGATGGATAAGTGTTTAACGACGCTGACTGAGGACCTGGGTGTGCCGGGTTCGAATCCAGTTCGTTCAACAGAAACACTTTCATCAAAAACCCGCCGCTGACCTTGTGTCTAACCTTCTGAAGAGGAGGTTAATAAAATACTTCTTAGAAAAAAACGGACCCTACATTTAAACTAAATATTTCTATGTATATTGTATAAATGTCATCACGAAAAAATTGTTTTGAATATTTTGTAGTCAGAAAACGAAATTTTGTCATTCATTGTTTGATTAGCAGCCCAATCGCTAGTCGGCTTAGTAAATAAAACGGCTCTATGTAGCTCATAAAAAGGATCCTATTTAGATTAATACCGTATTTCCGTTACAGTGTTCTGGGTCGAAGTAAGAGGATTACTTACTGTGGGAGGGTTATTGACTTCTACTCTCTTGATGAAATTAGTAATCAAAGAGAAAACGGTTGACTTGATAAAATATAAATATCGCGGAATCTGAAAACACGCATGGAGATTCGAACTGAAGCGCCCATAGATCAGGATGATATACGAAGCTTTTGTCGACGAACTTAAACCGGATATTGAAATCAGAAAACAATTAGAATTTACTTTATATATCAAATAAACATTCTGTGTCTATTTGATCCGTTGAACATTATTCAAAAACTCTAACAAATTTACTTAAATCAGAATGTTAAGGAATTAAATCTATCCCAAAGGTCATCTTATTGTCTTGACATTTATTTATTTTTCCCTCATTTCTCGTGCATTCAATTAACTTTAGTCATCTTCGGGAACAATTGTAAAGTCCAAACAAATATGGAAATCTCAAATGAAACAAGATCCATTCGATTTATCATTATTCAAAATTTATAACGAACTTACCTGTAATAAGTCAACTCGTAAAATAAATAAATGTTTTTTTCAAAAGTAAACTGTTGGTTTGAAATTTTTTTTTTCATTTATTTCTCTCGATAACCGTAGTCATTTTCTTCAGAAATTGCATGCATATAGTCAAATACAGAAAGCACAGATAATGTTTTTTACCATTCCATTGTATTGAAAAAAAAAAGAGTTTAAAGAATATTGCGTAAGATAATTCAGTTGAACTCCCAACTAGACCTGATCACTTAAGTAATGATCACCGAGCAAAACAGATGCGCATTAAAAAAAGAACACGTGACTACTTTGATTTATTTTGTCGGAAATATGACGCATGCATTTGCATGCAACACCAAAGCTAAACTGGCTCAAATGTTACAGAGAAGCCAAAAATAAGATTCATTGTGAAAGATGAGCATTGAATTATTTCTTAAGAAAAGAAGTAGAAGCGAAACATCACGTGACCTGACTGATGAAGTGGTCACATGACGAGAGGGTGCAGTAAAAAGAAGACTTCTTGATGAAACGATGCTGCGCAAGTGATTTTGATAAAATAAATTGAAAAAGACCATAGATTTTTATCGGAAGGTTTCCGCTTCATAACATAGAAATGAAACAAGCAAATAGTTGGTCGTTTTGTTTTGTTTTGTTTTACGGCATATCAACTCTTTTCGGGTTATTTAATGCCGAATCCGGTCATTTTGGTGAACGTTTTTACGCTTCAAGTTCTTTATATGTTCAAGTATTTATTAGTGAAATAGACACAACTCGTGTTAAAAGAAGTAAAAGAGTTGAACTCTCAGGTAAGGTGTTATTAGCCATGACAATCAGTTGTTGAAGAGGTTTCTTGTAATTGTTGAAGGAAACTAGCTTTGTATTAGCAGCATTAAACTTTATTATCGATTTATGATTTCATTTCACTACATACTGGAGGTCACTTTCTAAATATTCAGCCATTGCCTCGGATATGTGCACATCCGTTTTACCCACATGACGAGAGTACAGCGTGGTGTCGTCAGCAAATATACCCATCTCATACACAATGCCATCAGGGAGGTCGTTTATGAAAATCAGAAACAATAAAGGTCCAAGGAACAATCCTTGTGTACACCTGCATTTATATCACGTTTTTGGATAAACGACCAGCAAGGACAACCTGGATCTTTCTTTTGGATAGGAAGGATCTATATATATTAAATATTCGTACAGTAATACCATATGAATTAATTTTCATGAGAAGACCTTTATGCCAGACCTTGTCAAAGGCTTTGGATATATTGAGCGCTACCGCTCTAGCTTTGCCTGCCTTATCCAGTGTATGGTATATGCATTCAGAGATGACTGTTAGGATATCCGCAGTAGACTGTGTTTGCCTAAATCCATACTGATGGTGAGAAATATGTTTAGCATTAACGAGGTGACGGACTATCGTTAGATTGATTAAAGATTCAAAGATTTTAGCGAAGAGCGGGAGTTAACTGATTGGGCGATAATTCTGAGTGGCAGTTTTATCTCCAGAATTCTTGAAGACTGGTACCACAGAGGTAATTTTCCAGCGATCAGGAAAGCAAAATTCGCCAAGGCATTTCTCGTAGAGTTTGGAGAGGACAGGGGCCAGTTCAGCAGAGCATTTCTTTATTACTATTACTGGCCCACATGCTTTGGAGCTGCCAAGGTTTTTTTTATGTAGACCTGAACATCCCCTAATTTTATGAGCAGGACATCAAGTGTGGCGTCAGTCTGCAATGTGGAATTTGGGAGAGAGTGGTTTGCGGTGTCCGAAGTAGAGTTTACGGTGAAACGCTGGGCAAATAGTTCAGCCTCATCAGTTGCCTTGCAAACGGCATCATTGTGGTTTGATAGCAGTGGTATTGTTTACTGCCTATTGTTCACCACACTATTGAAAAGTTTTCAGAAATCGCGAGTAACTAGTTTTTGTGACTGAATGCGTTTTCTGGTTATGTATGTATACCTTCTTTTTGCTTCATCTATCACAGTCTTACAATTATTTCTTGACGCTATAATTCTCTGTATATATTGTTGTTCACTTATGGCGGTTGAATTGTCGGAATGCTTGCTGCCTCTGAGCGCAAGCAGCTGCACAGTACGAGGTAAACCGTGGTGCACAATGGGGCTTTCTATAGAATTTTCGCATGGAGAAATGTGTTACAATGCCTGCTTTGACACATTCGGTTAACTCATTGTCCTACTGATAAGCAGGGAGAAAAATAGCTTCACTACATGGGGCGTCTCTGATGTGATATCTGATGCATTCCCAATCTCTCGCCGTTTTGAGCAACGGCTCATCAGCTTTGGGACGAGATTTTAAGATGATATACATACTTATCACAAGGTGATCAGCGTTCCCGAGCGGGCTATGGGTATTCGTCACACAAGTCTCTGGCAGTGAGGTCAAAAGCAGGCCGAGAAGTGAGGATTGTTTGTCCACACGATCAGTGAGGTATCTGTATAGCTGTAGAATCCAAGTCAGTCACGGTGATGTACATTAAAATACCCAAACACATGTATTTAGGAATTCAAGTCAAGTGAGAGTGCTGTATCTATACTTTCAGAGACAGACTTAAGCTGGGTACAGTCCTGGGTCGAGAGAGAACGATATAAGAAATATAAGTAACTAACGCTGTGCTGTAACGCATGTAGGCTTGATCATCTGATGCTACCGCATGTTCTCTAGTAAGGTGTTCCGAACATAAACTCGTAGCCCGTGCATATGTTTGTCAGAGTCTTTACGGTAAGGTGGGTGGTATTTAATCATGTCAAAATAGTGTAAGGAGATTTAAGTTTGTAGGTTTGTTTCACCTAGTGCTTGGATATCCGGGGAGTTTACTCGGATAAATGTTTATACGTCATGTATGTTGGTTCTAAGCCCCTATATATGTGTGAATGCTAGCCTTATTTAAACTTAATTTATGAATAAAAGTGGTAGAAAGAGGGGAAAAGAGAATGTGAGAGAAAAACGGAGAAAGAGAAACAGAAAGAGAGAGGCAAAGACATAGAGAGGGGAAACGATAGGGAAGGGAAAGAAAAATATTCAAGAGAGAAAGCGACAAATGAGAGAGACTAGACCCTGTAAAAACGAATGATTATTATCAAGAAATATATATATATATATATATATATATATATATATATATATAATATTTTCTTCTCTATCTAAATCTCGTTTCATTGGACACCTTATCAACGGACAATTACCAACTGGACAAACCCCATATTTTTTACACGAACTTTTTTTCAACTCTCCATTCCTAATATTTTTTCAAATGTTGAATTTTGGTTTTTCCACTGCCAACTTATCTATCTGCATAATTCCTCTGATGATAAGATTTCGATCTTTGAAAAACCTTGGCTTAAGGAAAGAATAATGAACATAATTTTATTACAGAATATACCTTGCATTGAACAATCGAAGTTTAAAATAAATCTGGACATTCGTACACGTTTATTACTCTTCTTTCATCTATCTTTATATATATATATATATTTAGGCAAACGTTGTTGAATAGCACGGAGTGTTTCTTCTTTGTGATCTTTTTTAAAATTTTTTCCATCTTCCGAATGGTCAACTTCGTATCTCGATCTAACTGGTGTATGAAGTTTCCGTAGTTTTGTTGTTCCATCTTCCTTGCGAGTACTTTCGATTTGATATCCTCAAATCATCTTCAGGCGTGTTAGTGTGAAAAAAGAATGTGTTAGTGTGAAGATGATTTGAGGATATCAAATCGAAAGTACTCGCAAGGAAGATGGAACAACAAAACTACGGAAACTTCATACACCAGTTAGATCGAGATACGAAGTTGACCATTCGGAAGATGGAAAAAATTTTAAAAAAGATCACAAAGCAGAAACACTCCGTGCTATTCAACAACGTTTGCCTAAATGAAAACTTGCTGCCTAAATACAAACAATATATATATATATATATATATATATATATATATATATATATATATAATTTCTTGAAAGTAGATGACCTCATGAAGGATAAATGGCAGCTTTTGGTTATTTTCTCGAAACACTAGACGACTTATGTGAATTGACTATACCAGATTTTATAAATTCAGGCAGGTTTTTCTACGTAGGAACTGTGACATGCAAAATTCTCATCACACAGAAAATTCACAGCATCCCAAAGCAAAATTATACGGGCGACAATACACTTACCTCATATTAGTTTATTTCGACTTCCTCTCTGATTGACTCCCTGTTATTCGACTTGCGCATTGGCTTTATTAAAATGTGATTTTATCTTGGAATTGGGTATGGGGGAAGTAGGGTATGGTACTTTCTTTCGTCATTACTTTCTTCGACCAGCAATGTCTCTAGTGTCATTTAGCGATTGATAGTCTGCGTCTCTTCTTCTCGCCCTTCGATTTGTTTTCAGAAAATTCTGAATCTCCCCTCCCAGTCACGTCAGAGAACGGCCATTGATGAATGATATGGACTTGAGATACAATCAGGTTAACTCTCGCTCGACATCTGTCGATAATCGCCAAGTCCTGAGAATCGACCATGTGTGAAAAATATACTACAGTAGCTTTTAAGATTAATACTTTGCACATAATTTATTACCGATTGATAATTCGATGTTTTGTTATAAATTTGAGGGAACTGATTTATTGTCTAAATATAAAATCAATCCCTAATCGAACCGTAATTTAGGAGCCATCTTGTTACCAAATTGCACCAGTGATCGAGATAAAAGTAAAAATAATTATAGTACAAAATGAATTTCTACTTCTTTGGCAGACGACAGAATGGATACTTTTTTCGATCGTGCTCTGAAGTTCAGACAGCTTAGTGCGAAATCGTTTTCCTAAAAGTGCAGAATTAATTGTGACACATTAAAAATAATATCCGAAGAAATTTTAAAATTTGCCATCAGAAGTATTTTTGAGGAGAGTGCGTTTATTTCGAATATATCTATCATTTTCCTAAAATGTGAAATGTAAAATTGTTTAAGTAAGTTAATCGACAATAACTCTCAATATTATATTCAGTTGGTCTCGAATTTCGTGATGGATGTGTATATGTATAGATGTGCAGCAAGATCTGATAAAAATATATTTGCACTTTTAATGCAGTCACTTTTGTGGCTTTGGACTCACTTATGTTAATCTCAGAGCATCGTCTTGTATCAACTTAGTAATGTCACTTCGATATAAACTAATTTGTATCCATTAGTCAAAACTGAACAGAAGTCAGTTTATTTGCTTCCTGTTTTACCACAATATGTTTCTGCCCGAAACAGCCATACATTTGAAAAACAAAATCAGACATTTTTATTGATACAAATGAAAAATGCTATAAAATACCGGGAAACATGAAGTGCATCTCTGCTATTGCCGTAAGTTTACCAGGATCAAAGCATTTGCGAATTTTTATTATATTTTTAGGTGAAATCCGTAAATCACAATTGAAGTAAAAAAAAAGGAAGCGGGAGAGGTAAAATACAGAAAGAAAGAAAGATTGGAAGAAAGATAAGAACAGAGAGAGAGAGAGAGAGAGAGAGAGAGAGAGAGAGAGAGAGAGAGAGAGAGAGAAAAGAAAGAAAGAAAGCACGGTAAATATAATGAAAGAAACGAATAGAGTGAATGAAAGATATATTGAAAGTAATAAACAGCGATAAACAATCAGAATAAAATGCAGAAAAATAGAAAGAGAGAGATGGAGAGAGAGAGAGAGAGGGGGGGGGGGAAGAATAAGGGAAGAATGAAAGAGGGAGTAAAAAAGAAACAGAGACTGATAGAGAAAGAAAGAAGGAAAGGACAGAAAAAACTGTTAAAATGGTAGATGAAAAGAGACATAAAAACAAAGTAAAATAGTGTTCGGACTGACTTCCTTATCTTGGCTGCCATGCTAACAACGTTTCGGCCGTTCTGCCCTCCGGCCTTCATCAGGTGTCCTGTATCGAACTCGGGAAGTGTCTGTCTGGACTCTCGAACCCAATCCCTTTATTGTCACAAGGGTACCACGCTCGGATTCCATTTTTTGGCTCTGGGACACACTCGTAAATTCTCCATTGTTTTCAGTTCTGCAGCTGCTACTGCTGCTTATCGCCGTATTGCTGCCCTCGCTGAATGTTATTTTCACTGCCTTCGCCCAGTGCCACATGGCCGTGCGGTCTAAGTCGTTGGTTCAAAAGTTGCATGTTATCTGGGGGTGCTAAGTTCAATCCTGTAGCAGTAGCAGAACTGAAAGCAACGGAGAATTAACGAGTGTGTCACAGAGCCCCCCCCCCCCAAAAAAAATGGAATCCGAGCGTGGTACCTCAGTGACAATAAAGGGATTGGTTCGAGAGTCCAGACGGTTCCCGAGTTCGATACATGACCTTGATGAAAGCCGGAGGGCAGAACGGCCGAAACGTTTTTAGCATGCCAGCCAAGATAAAGAAGTCAGTCCGAACACTGAAATCCATAATATATATATATATATATATATATATATATATGATGAAATATAACAAAAAGAATAAACTTTTAGAAAATTAAACCTATTGTGAATAAAAAAAGCTCAATATACAAGATAGAGCAAGTGATGATAAGAATGTTAATTTCTTTGAAAAGCCGGCTTAAGGAACGAAAGAGAGGAATAGTGAATTATTATTATTCATTATTTGCCCTTGCTTTGAACTACGAATGATATATATATATATATATATATATATATATATATATATATATATATATATATTTCTGCTGTAGAGTGATTTGCCAAGTGAGCCGAAACAATAATATATAATCTAACGTGTCGTGCTCAATTTGGTTTGATGTCGTACCGAGCGCGGCTTGCATTAAATATAGGTGAGTTGCTAATCCGCTGTAATTGTTTTGTGATTCCTCCATTTGATTTTATTCCACATCAATGGAGAAAGATATTTGCTTTGTTAAGCGCAAATTGAATAATTGGTCCCGATTACTAAGCGCCAATAACACACGTACGCATAATTGCAATGCGCGAATCACTCTTGTTCGCCGTAACAATAGCGTTCAACTGAAAAAGCATCAGCTTTTCTAATATAATAAATACAATCACCACAAAATAAGAAATATACTTTGTCGTTGTTTACTGGCTAAAAGCGTTGCACTTATACTAATTCTCTTAAATGCATTGTCTTTCTCATTTAAGATTCTCTTTCTTTCATTGATCTTTACATATTTGTATAGATACACATTCAATGAGACGAAGTTTTAAGCACTTTCCACAGTATCATTTACACGCCATTATGGTCCAACAAATTTAAAGTTTTTATCGAGTTACTTGCCCCTTTCTGTCCCATGCTGAAGGATATCTAGTACAGGGCTTCGCAAAAATCAACCGTAAGAAATGTCAGGTTGGGATAATTAAGATTAAGTCCAATGGAAAGGGGGAAAAAAACTAAAACGATTTGAATCAATGATGAGATAAGCAGAGAAAAACCGGTGTTATTTCGTAATTTTTCTTTCTCCTAGATTAGTTTGTCTATAAAGATTTCAGTGTGCTGTCTACCCTACTATTTTACTAATAGTCAGGGGAGGGGAGATAGATTCATACCTTGGCCGAGTGTAAGAGAATGTGCCTTTGAAGCCATCCTACCTCCCCAAACAATTGCACCCGGCATTCCCCAAAAGCCAGCCAAGTACTGAATAAAGTAAATAATATGAATCAGTACGGTACGACTTTTTTTGACCGAAGTGAAACGGGTGCTATTGAACAGATTGGATTCAAACTTGGCACACACATATCGTCAGTCCCCGTCGGTACCCACTTTACCTCATCCACCCGTACAAGTACTGACCATTATCGAATATGAAAGTATTTACCTATCGTTTTTACCTTTTAAACCACTTTTTAATTTCTGACTATCGGTCAATCCGTTTTTTTCACTTCGAATGGTCATTGTGGATATGCTGTGCCATAGTACCAATTTACTTGCCTCTTGGAATATGGGAAATATCCAACTTCGCAAAAAGGGCAATCTGGATGGAACACAGATAAAAATTGCCTCAGTCTACAAGTGTTGTATTGTGCGGGGCTTAATAAAAATGACAACACAGGTATCTTAGGAAAATATAATATGTATATTTATTTGTCGGTGACGATGAGGGTGGTGGTCGGAGAGGCTTTGTGCACAGGGAACTAGACGGTTGATTCTCTCCGAAGTTCGATCGTCAACTAACTGTCTTTTGATTTTCAGTTGTTATTATATTACGATTTTGTTCGCACCTGGACGACCCCATTGAGATTACACTCGGTGACAGCTTGAACTTTATTTGACATTTCCAAAATCTGTCCATCTTTTCCTGGCATGACACAACCGCACCTGGCAATATGATCTTTAACCTTTCCGACATCTCTGTTTTCTTCTGACATCACTGTTTAAGTGATTCTTGCAGGTGCATCCTTTTATTTGTCAGAAGAAACCTATCTTTTGACAATCGATCATATGTTGCCTCTTCCTGTGCAGGTGTTTGTCTGGTTGTGAGTTTTTTAATTTTATTTTCAAATAACTTTTTGGTCATCCGGCAATTATCTTATCAACTGACAATCGCCAGGTGCATCTGTTTTATCAACAACCTTTACCGTGCACCGACTCGGATATGTAACACAAGGATCTATACTTACTACTGAGGATAACACAGATGCTACATTTTGATCTTAAGCCCAAACCAGGAAACACTATGCCATTCTCTATTATCTCTTACGACGTGCAAATGATCTTCATAATCTCGTTTACATGGGTGAAGCTAACACTTTTGCGATGTACACCACTCCAAGTATGTAAATAGGCATGTTTATTTCTTCAGTATTTTCACATTAGCTTGTTTATATCGGAACTTTAAGTGGGAACAAGCCTCTTCAATATTTGAAAATTCACCGCAATATTTGATCTACTTTTAAAAATAGATACTGAATGTTGATATTCATTTTTATCTCTGGTTTCTAAATCTGCCAATCAGTAACCTGTTACCACCAATTCAATTCTCAAATTAAAATAAATACTGACCTATTATTTTCGTCATTTATCAACCACGAATTTAGATTCCTGCATGGGTATATTTGCTGGTGATACGACGCTCTATCCTCGATACGAGGGCAAATCGAAAACACAGCTATCCAAGACAATGGCTACATTTTTAGAAAATGACCTCCAGTCTGTAGTAGAATGGGTCCATAAATGGATGTTAATATTTAATGATACAAACACAATGCGCGTTACTTTTTTAGAATTATAAGAAACGTTTTCAACCGCCGATTGCGATGGCTGATAACATCATTCCTGAAAGTCAAATTCTTCGGACTAGCATTCACAGGAAACATGAATTAAAATAAATATATAGACGATACTGCCAAGTCTGCTGCAAAGAAGGTGGGCTCCCTCTACTGGGTTAGTAATATTCTATAAAGTCACCATTCGCCTATGTATGGAGTATTGTTGTCACATCCTGGCTGGTACACCAACCACTTGCCTTTTTTTCTTGGACAGGCTACAAAAAGTGTATGTAACCTTATGGTGCCGCACTGTATACCAAGTTCTAACCGCGGTCTCATCGCCGCAATGTTGCACGTCTGTGCTTGTTTTACAAGTACTTCCACGTCATGTGCTCCAATTATTGTATTGCACTTTTAATCCCTCAACGTAAATACCCCTGCCAAAACCGACGAGCAACACACGTAGAGGTCACCAGAAAACTTTCTCATATTACTTTAACAGCTTCTTAACTCGAACAGCTTGAGTTTGGAGTTACATCCGACTATATCAACATGCACACATTTAAATGTAATGTGAACAAACATCTTGCTACACAACTCCTCACTTAGTATAACCCTTATAAATATGCCCCTAAACAAACCCCTTTCGTCTCTGTGGCAATATGCCTTAAGTAAAAAGATTATATAAGCTATTGGTAATTATGGTACATGTTAGATTGGGACCCGTGCTAAAAGTCTCTCGGCGTCAGTGCTTTTCAGCGTTTTACGTAAAACGCCGGAAAGTCCCGAAGCGGTTAGTCAATGAAACTATGTGAAAATGAATAACTGAGTGAAATGAATAAGCAGACGACATCTAAACTTGATAATTTAATTTTTGACGTCTGCAAACGAGCCTGCCCAAACCCTAACCCTAATCCCTAACCTTGCCAAAACCCTAACCCTGCTCTAACTCTAATTCCTAACCCTACCCAACCCCATTACTTGCCCCTCCCCTATATCCTTACCATACCTAAACCCTAACCCTTACCTAACCCCAACCCCTAACTATGCCCAAACCCTAACTATGCCCTAACCCTGCTCACACCCTAACCCTGCCCTAACTGTAATTCTAAAACCTACCCAAACCCTAACTATGCCCTAAACCTAATCATGCCCTAACTCTAAGTATTAACCCTGCCCAAACCCTAACTCCACCCTAACCCTAATTCCTAACCCTGCCCATAACCTAATCTAACACTAATTCCTAACTCTGCCCCAACCCTAACGAAAGCAACAATAATAATCAGTAAATGAGAATAATTTTCATGAATTAAAAAAAAACAGACTTACTCGAGTAACTTTTTAATTCAAACACTTATATGAATCACTGTTATTTCTTCGTCAAAACGTTTTAATTTAAACACTTGTTTTAATCACTTATTTTTCCGTTAAAAAAGTAATTATTTATTTCATACGCAATTTTTTGCTGTAATTGTTTGCTTTTTTTCTCGCTTGTAAATCCAGCCTCATTTGTGCTTTTTTTTTTACGCAGATAATCAGCGGATTTTTCATTCGCCACTTTTCGGCGTTTTACGTAAACATCCAGAAAGTACTGACGCTGAGGCACTATATGAGAGATTTAAAAGTTTGACTGTTGATAATATAGAAACATCCTTGTTAACAATACCAAAATAATACACCACGATACCAATATAAAAAAATTAAAACTACTCGAAGCCCTCTACATAAAAACTAAACATCCCACAATTAATAATGTCAATTATGAAACTAGTCGCAATATTTTAAAGTGTCTAGCATAATAATTAACATTACCAAATTCTTAGCCATTAGGTAGTTATGCGTTTGAATTGTATGCACTTTATTTAACGCCATCAATTTCTTAACGGTTTAAACAGCCAAACTTTTAAATCTCTCATATGTGTAGAACGCCATCACGCTCTCATGTACATTTCAACTTTACAGACGCTTTTTCAAGTTATAAACTACTTGCCGTTATAATTCAAAAATGAGCACAACAGTAAAGTCATAATTTGTAAAGACACTAAAACTAATACCGCCTGAAGATGATTTGACGATTCAAATCGAAAGTACTTGCAAAAAAGAAGAAAGAATGGAACAAGAAACTCATGGATCACATTTACATCAATTTGACCGAAACATTGGATGGACAGTTCGGAAAATTGAAAAAATAAAAAAAAGTCGCATCAAACAAAACCACTCTGTGTTATTTAATAATGTTTGCCTAAATGAAAATATGCTGCCTAAATACACACACAATACATATATATATATATATATATATGTATGTTTACACTAATGTTAAATGCATTACTATTAGTTTATACGGTTATTAAGTAAACTTATAACCACTGGTTTAAGTATAATTTATATTATAGGCAAATTAGATGGAACGGTATTTTTTATGCATCTATGTGACATTTTAATTAAAAATGCAGAGTATCTGGCTTTTATTCAAATGCAAATCGTGGTTTGTTTGATAGCAACAATTTAACATGCGATTAAGATGGATAGATTTATGGGTATACATTTAATTTGGTTTAATGCAAGGTCATACGTATAACAGGCCGAAAGACCTGACACTAGGGTCTTGTACTAGAGGCAAGATTTCCAGTTAGTCAACTACTATCCTTTTAGTTGCTTGCACTTCACCCTTTTTGCTTCGAGAACATTCTAAAACGGAATTGTAACCTATCGAATTGATTTCAGACAAAACAATTTGTTTTCAATTATTTACAAAATGTTTTCTAAACATCATTCATTGAATAAACATGGCGTTCAATATGTATAGAAAACCTTAAAAAAGTTTATTGCATGAAACTTTTACAAAATATATGAAAATAACTAGCAAAGTTTGCTAAGAATCTGAAATAAGTTGGCTGTACTGCACAAAAGCAGCGAGATACAACCGATGAAATTCTATTACAAAAAACTTGACTGATAGCACGAATAAAGGAAAGTTTCAGATAAACCGGACACTTGGGTGGACTAAAGAATGTGGTCGTATTGAATTTCGAAAATTCTTGTGAATGCACTTGGAAATTATGCCCCAACTCTTCAGGTAAAAAGAGCTGGTACATACGTTAACGTCATTCAGAAAGCTTTAAACAAAAGAAAAAAAACTTTGCCTGCATTTCGTTTTTTACGCCTTACCGATTCCTTTTTTTCTAAAAGTAACTTTATGTAATTAGTAAATCATTAACTTTAATCCGTCGACGTTCACTTTGAAGATGTAACAAAGGAAAGGCACCTCAAGTTTTTGTTTTTAGTCGAATGTTTTTTTTTACTATTGATTTTCATTTTACAACTTTTCGGTTTTATTCAAATGGTCTTTTGACTTAAATATTGGAAAACATATTTTTTCTTTCTCGCTCCGACCTTATTATTTAATGTTGTCTCCCAATTAACTATAACTACTTTTTTATTTATTTCTGAAACACTAATTCATTTTTTACGATCAATATATATATATATATATATATATATATATATATATATATATATATATATATATATAAGACTTTTGGTTGTAAAATATTTAATTAGTTTTTTTTTACTTAAATACGGGAAAACAGATTTTCTTTCTTTCGCTCTCCCTACTTACTAGTTAATGTTGTCTCCCAATTTTCTAAAACTCCCTTTTTTCTTTCAAAAACCTTAATTAATTTTTTACAACCAAAAATCATATATATTTATAACAGTAAATCAGAACACCATTATATATATATATATATATATATATATATATATATATATATATATATATGTGTATATAAGTAATGGTTCCCATATGGTGTTGCATTCTATACTAAGTCTACCTTGGGAGGTCGTTATCGTTCAACATATGCGCTGCTTCCATGAGACGTCTTCTTTACTACCGTTCTTCTGGGTCTTTTTACTTCGTCCCATAAAAATCTTTAATATTTCCGCGTATTACGGGTTTCTGATGTTTTTCTAACCTTACTTTTATGGGGCGATATGTCTCACCTTTACATATTTTAAAAAAATGTTTACATTCTTTTATCCACCCAAATGTCCACCCGGATTATCTGAAACTTTTAATAGAATTTCATCGGTTGTATCTCGCTGCTTTTATGCAGTACAGCCATGTGCGGTGTTTGCCACCAGAACTGCGTTCTCCACCTTTCAGAAAAATGACTTGCCACCCTACAAAAAGGTTTAGTGATATATAAATTGAAATGTCAATGTTAGGCTGAGTATTTTGGTCGGACTTTTCAGCGATTAGAAGTCAGATTGGCATGATATGTCCCTGCGTGTTTTCGCAAGTCACGGATGGTTAAAATAAATTAATTAACGCGTGAATTCGGGTGTTTGCAAATAACATCAATGCGTTCAGAGCACACCCGGACGCTAGCAAATCCATGAGGCGTCCATTGGCCACACCTGTATGACAAAACAGTGTGTAGTGATGTGTATTCCGATGGTAGCTTTTGCCTCGTATATAAGGCTCGCTCGAACCATCACCTTAGTGTTTTGGAGGTCATAAGTGTAACCAGGCGGAGACCATCGCTCTGTAGGCAAAAAGAGCTGTCAGATAAGTTAGATCTATTCAGAGAGCTTCATAAACAACAACATTTTACCTCTATTACGTTAATATATTTTTCTATTCTGCATTTATTTTGCAGAAATCGGTTTCCTTAAAGTTCGTTGGAATTTGGGCGATATTAGTTCGTTTTCGTTTTCTTCACCGCTGTACCCGTTCCATATTTTTTTACTAAAAGTAACTGTATATAATTATTAAATAATTTATTTTAATAGTTCACTTTTGAAGGCGGCTCGAGTCTTTAGGTTTTTTACTATTAATTTTCTTTCTACAACTTTTAGGTTTCAGTGGAATGGTCTTTTGCCTATTAAGTATAGAAAACCTTTATTTTCTCTTTTTACTGTTGCCTTCCAATTGAATATATATATATATATATATATATATATATATATATATATATATATAACGTCTAACAATCGGTGCTAAGTTGTTCAATTCGGAATGTTAAGTTTGAAATTAAAGATTCAGTTATGAAGTTGAAACTCTACGTACACGAAAGGAAATATAAAGATTTTGACCTTCTTATAAATCCCAAAGATTTTCCAGATATTAAGCAAGGAGATGTCTTGGAAATTTATAACCCAGATGTCACCTACAGCCGGTTATTACTTCAAGTAACAACTTTGGCTGAACATTTTTAAGGAAAGGTGTTGCAGAGACGATATTGACATACAAATGTTGTTTGGCTCAAAACAAATGAAACAGACCCTTAAATATATCTCACAGAAATTTGGAATTTTTGGAAATATGAAAAAAATAAAAATAAAAGTAATAAAACAAACCATGGTTATTGGAATATAATAAACAAACCGTTCTATATATATATATATATATATATATATATATATATATATATATATATATATATATATATATATATATATATATATTACTAATAAGTAGTGATAAGTAGTATGGCTACACATCTAAAACAATGATATTTGAAGCCTACTAAAATTGTCCACAAGGACCCGTGGCGCAAGGGTTTATAGTGCTAACTAATAATCATTGGTAAGTGACAGACTTTTAATGATTGCAGATTCAAGCGTCAATATGGGCGTTACTAAGAATACAATTGCAGATTTAGACTTCAACTGGGTCAAGGCTAACGCAACAAGAGCGAGCTGTGGATTAAATAAATAGTTTCATTTAAAATTTCGTACATATTCCCAAGTCCGACAAGACGCATCTGAAGAAACTCGGGGGTTCGAATAACATCCAAGATAGGAACAGTAGTCTGCATAATCTAAAAACATACAAATTAGCAATCTCATCTCAAGATATCATGAAGTTGACTGATGAGGGACTTAAAATCGAAACTAGAAATTATGAGAACAGTTACGCAGTCATTTGTTTAGAGAAAAAATAATGGACGCAATTTAATTAAGGAATGTCAATGACGATTATTGAGTGATGGAGAAAATATAATTCTTTTAGAATTTGTAAACAGAAATTTCAAAGTTGTAGATGACACAAATATTCGCGAATTTAGGTCAGTAAAATTAATTTGTCGAAAAGAATGGCGAATTAAATTGGAATTGATGCGTAGTCAAATCATTCGTTATAGTTAAATAGAATTGCGCAAAGAAACGAAACGAGTTAAACAGGCGAGAACGAAAGAAAAAACTCGCGTAAGTTGCTCAAACCAGGTACGCACACCTTTTTACGCGTGTACATAGTATTCAAGCAGCAAGCATTAATGCCAATGATCCACAAAGAACACTTTGTTTTCGTGTGTATTTGAATATTAATAAAAATACAAAATATTAAAACCAATGATAACAATTGTATGTGTTTTTGTGTCTTGCGTGGTACTAACAATAGCAACCACAATAGTAACACCAACACCATAAAGCGTGACGAGTCCAATCTCTACGTTACTAGATGTGTCTAGTAACTTTACATTTTAAGTAAATTGTGTGTGGTTATCTTGTTTTTAATATTGGAGTCAAATTTGTGTGTGTTACTTTAATGAACATATATAATGTTAATAATTTATTTACCTTTACAAGGCCTGTCTAAAAAATATCTGACCATAGGTCAGAAAAAATATTTCAAACACTTGACGGGGTTGGAACACTACTCCCCTTCACAGTTGGCCCCTTGTGCTTGCACACACTTAGCCCACTGATCCATCCACTGTCAGAAACACCTCTGGAAGTTTTCTTTTAGGATGGTGTTCATGTCCGCCATCGCGTTCTGCATTATCTCTTCTTTAATCTCAAAATGAGAACATTTCAGAGGCGTATTCAATCTTCGAAACAACCAGAAGTCGCACGGAGTAATGAGGTTGGTGAACGACTGGAATTCCATGTTTAGCCAAGAAATGTTGGATCAACTGGGATGAATGTGCGGGGGCGTTGTCGTGACTCAGTTGCCAGTTTTTCGCCGTCCACACGTTTGGTCTTTTGCGCCGGACTGCGTCACGGAGACGCCGGAAAACATCTTGATAGTACTCCTTTGTCACTGATTGTCCTTCCGGTGCGTATTGGTGATGCACACTTTTACAGATATCAAAGAAAGCAGTCAGCATCACTTTGATTTTACTTCGCACCTGGCGCGTTTTTTTTTTGCTTCAGAGACTCGGGATGCTTTAATTGCGACGATTGTCTTTTTGTTTCTGGGTCGTACCCGTACACCCATGACTCATCTCCAGTTATCACGGTGTCTAGAAACCCAGGATCTTGGCGGTTTCCAGAAGGTCCTGTGCAATTTCAAAACGGAGGTCCTTTTGTTCCTGCGACAATAACTTGGGAACAAATTTCGCAGCCACTCTGTGCATGTTCAAATCATCACGCTAAATTGCATGTGCGAAATCTTTACTCACTCCGCCCTCTTGGGCGATATCCCGTACAGTTGAATGACGATCTTTCATCACCAAATTTCGCACCTTCTCAACAACACCTGCACTCCGAGCAATTTTGGGGCCTGCCAGAACGCTGGTCACTCTCCGCTGATGTGCGGCCATTTTTGAATCGGTTGAACCCCTCATTAATTTGTGTTACACCCATCGCACTTTCTCCAAACACCTGTTGAATCTTACGAATTGTTTTGCTTTGAGAATCACCAAGCTTTTGATAAAATTTGATGCAGTATGTTTGCTCAACACGTTCAGTCATCTTGAGAGAATCTTTAATCCGACGAACAAGTTGTGTAGCACCTCACTCAGCGACCGACAGGCAGCGACTAATGCGCAGTAAGGCGGTGATAAAATTCACACATTCGCATGTAGGTATCTTCCTTCACTATGTACAGTGGCGCTGCCCTATCCTCTTTATTTCGCACGAAAAAATAATGGTCGGATACATTTTAGACAAGCCTCGTATTTATAAAAGTATCTCTAAAATGTGGTATCACTTGAGTTTGCGTTTGATTTGATGTATTTTATTTTTGTTGTTTAATGTTTTTGTAATTTAGAGTATTAATTTATTCTTATATTTACTTTTTAATATTAACTTATTTTTATTTGTTTAATTAACTTTTCTTATCTGTGTATTAAAGAATACATAATTTTGCATCGGTGCATTGGTTACAATTATGTGTTCCTTTGAACCGAGTATTGTTCATTATAATATTGGTCTCATATTTTCTTTTGTAATTGTTTGCATATACATTTGAAGAGTATCGTATCATTCTTATCTATTGCGATGTTTAAGAGAGTCATAAGATTATTGAATCTAATTTTATATCGAATGTCGGGTTCTCTCGCTCTCTTATATATATATATATATATATATATATGTATATATATATATATATATAAAATTATAGATATTGTTTTTTATCTACATAAGTATGTTTCATCCTTAATTATTCCCACCGGTCGGCGGACTCGAGCTCCAGTACACTAGTTATATTTCGGACTAAAATTCCAACGTTTTAGCCCACTTGGTCGTTGTCAACACCTTGGTAATCCTATTTAAAGGCAGTTGTCTTAAAGTGTTCGACTTTTGAAAGGAACATTGCATTGAAGCCACAATGATGGCTGTGTTAATACTACTCGCTACAGAGCCCATCCTAGTTTAGGGGCGATAAATAATTAATTATAAATATTTGTTTCATCCTTACGGGAATCGTCACTGTAGAGAAGAATTATTCACACCAGTCGTTGGACTCGAGCTCCGGAACACTAGTTATATTTTGAACTAAAATATCAACGTCTCATATATATATATATATATATATATATATATATATATATATATATATATATATTGAAATTTGTGTAATTAGGCAGAATTTTTTATCTTATTCCTGTTTGGTTAAACAGTAGCGCCAGTTTCTGTTTATTTATTTTTTGATTCGTTTGTTCGATTCGCCGTACGACCGATGGTATTGTCGTCCATGTTGTATAAACAATCGCCATATTTTTCGACCGACGTCGGTAATTTTCAGGCGGATGAATGAGTATGCAAAATAAAAGTGTGTCTCTGCAAACAACACGTATATCGGCATGACTAGAACTAGCATATCACGCCGACTAACTTGCCATTTCACCTACCCTCAAGGTTCCATCTACCAACACTTGATAACACATAGCATCCCCAAAAATGAATTCAGGAATATTTTAACCGAGAACACAGCCGTTCTTGGGATCTCATATTGCAGTATTCGTCTCCCCATAATGGAAGCGTTGTTTATTCAAGTAAATAAACCTAGTATCAACCATGCTCGTTATGAGGGGGGCGAAGGTATGTTGAAGTGTTGTTGAAGGGGTATTGAAGTGTTTTTTTTTTAAAAGTCTTCTTAATAAATTCACAAATTCTTTATTTTGCATACTCATTCATCCGCCTGAAGATGACCGACGTCGGTCGAAAACGTTCGCGAAAATATGGCGATTTTTCACACAACATGGACGATAATACGAAATCGGTCGTGCGACGAATCGAAAAAACGAATAAAAAAATAAATAAACAGAAGCTGGCGCTACTGTTTAACCAAACATGCATATATATATATATATATATATATATATATATATATTGTGTGTATTTAGGCAGCATATTTTCATTTAGGCAAACATTATTAAATAACACGGAGTGGTTTTGTTTGATGCGACTTTTTTTTTTCTTTTCAATTTTCCGAATTGTCCATCTAATTTTCCGGTCAAATTGATGTAAATATGATCCATGGGTTTCTTGTTCCATTCTCTTTTCTTTTTTGCAAGTACTTTTGAATCGAATCGTCAAATCATCTTTAGGCGGTATTAGTTTTAATGTCTTTACAAATTATGACTTTACTGGTGTGCTCATTTTTGAGCATTAAACAAAACCACTTCGTGTTATTTAATAATGTTTGCCTAAATATATATATATATATATATATATATATATATATATATATATATATATACACTTACTGATTTATATTTTGATATATTATCTTCTTAATATCATATAATATATTATGAATAACTAACCTATATTCATCATTTATAAAATGAATGAAAGGAATGAAATATTTGTTTTTAGCTTAGATAATCGAATTAATAATGAGATTAATCTCAATACCTCGTTGATGCAGATATCCAATGAGATAATTAATATTTTTCGGTGAATAGATTAATTGCAATTAAAATCTAATATTTAAATTATATATGACTTTAAATAAAATAGTTACTGAACGATATATGTTTTATTGAGTTACTATTTTTAAAGTTTTAGCTTAATTATATTTTCTCCAATCTTCGAGGTTCAGTAAATGAAGACAGCAATATGCCGTATGTATGAAAACACATTAAGTTTCAAAGGGTATTTATACGAATCATAATAAGAAAGAAATATAAAGAGAGCTTGACAAATATGCAACAGTGTCTTGTTGCGACTGAGATGATTTCATAACAGAGAATTCGTGAAAGTAGATAATGTAATATGTTAACAGACTCAAAACAAGAACAAGTCAGACGTGAAACTGCAAAACTCTGCTTGACAACGTAAGGATGGGCCAACGTCTTATCTTGGCATTATTTCTACATATCGTATAGAGTGTTCCTGAAGTTATGTCATGGAAACGTTGATAATCCCAAAACTATTTATCTTATGTGCATAGTAATTACTGTTATCAAAGATCATAAGATACTAACATCAAATTTGGAAAGATCGGTAGTTGAAATTACGTAAACATTTTCCGGGATCTAAGGACCTCTGCAAAAAATGGTGAGATTTTGCTGCTAGTCGGGTGGGTCATAGGTATTATCGTTTAGGGGGTACAAGTGTAGTTAGTTCATCGAATCATATACCGTGGAAGAACTAGTAAAACACGCACAGAGATGCAACACTGCGGAGATGTGACAGGGGATGGAGTTTGGCAGACAGCGGGTGACATTGGGTTCTTTCATGTTTCTTTTGCAACCAAACTTTCAAAAAAGAAATATGGAAAATTTTGAATAGTAATTTAAATCATTTTTGTGTAATTAACAAAATGAAAGTACCGTATTTGCGAGAAAAATGCTCACACAGAGACAAACCGTAATGTCATTTATATTTCAGAAATAAGACCTTCTTAACGTGCTCATTACATTGTAGATTTTTTTGTATTATTTTTTCTCGTCTCAATTGTAACTGTAGTTAAAGAAGTATCGAAATGATTAATATCATGTTAGCGTGGATCAATTTGTAATGTGCACATCTAAGTTGTATGTTTTGCCGAAAAACAAAAAACAAACAAATAAAAACAAAAAAACAACGATCATCAGTTTTACAATCTCCTCAGCCTCTGTTGTGATTTGTTGCTTTGGAAAGTTTGTAAAATGGAGTGGACATTTTTAAAAGCAACAGACCACAACGGACGCTGAGGATAGTCCATAAAAAGCGGCCACGTGCTGTTCCCTCTTGATGGATTTGAAACTGACGGTACCGATGTTGTTCTAATCTGCTGTAATACATATACAAATAAATATAACGCTCTTACTTTTGATGTTTTTCTTAATTCTCCCCGACTAATCTTATATATATATATATACATATATATATATATATATATATATATATATATATATATATATATATATATATATATATATATATATATATATATATATATTAAAAACAATAAAATTAAAAATAATATATATATATATATATATATATATATATATATATTATTATTATTATTATTATTATTATTATTATTATTAGCGGGGGCGTAGAAATACCTTGTATATTACCCAGGCGAGATGGACGCGTAGATTTTGTTAGATAATCTATCTAGCAGACGGAAACTCCGATATAAAACCTGCACTGTACATCGTCTCTCAATTATCTTGCTTTGGCTTCTCACTGACACTAGACTTTGTAGAAGGAGGGCGTGATCTATGTCTCGTACAAACGCAGAGCATGGTCATCTTGCATATATAGATATCCCTACATGACGCACGGCGATAAAGACCTGTAAAAATAAACTGGGCATGCTGAACAATATGTGCAACCACAATTGAACATTGAAATCTTTTTAAGGATGTCATTTTTTCTGTAAAAAGGGGCAATCATATATATATATATATATATATATATATATATATATATATATATATATATATATATATATATATATATAAATCAGTTTGGTTTTCTAAAGTCAGATACACAACGTATTAAAGCTAACAAATAAAACCATGCTTCCGATTATAACATTTTCATTTGTTGTTGTCTTATCATGTCATCTGTATAATAAAGTAATGTCAAATTTCATTCACCATTATAGCTTTTGAACCTATGTTGTATTACTGGTTATTGGCTTCCCAATAACTCTTTTAGTTCTCGTAGAACTTTGCTGTTGATTCAAAAGGGGCGATATGTCGTATTTACTTAGATCTGATTCTCGATTGCCGTCGCCATATACTGACCACTCGTGCACGCTTTTCAGTCGCTGTGGTCGCCAATATTCGTACTGCCTTTTCTCGCCTACAACCATTGTGTCGCACTGCTATGTTGTCTCCGTCACCGCCGACGCCGCCACTCAACTCTCTCCGCCTGTATCGCTGCCGTCGCTCGCCGCGTGTTTACATTTTCGGGCTGTTGTCTTCGCTCTCTGAAATCAATTTCTTAAAGTATAACAAGACTTTTTCTGTTTTAAAGAGCCGCTTTTATTTAACTACTTCAATTGGCCGACCTGAGCGAGTTCGCTGCGATCGAGAGAGAGGTTTACGCTAACTAGTTCACTAGTTAATATTCTTAATTACTCGAGAAGGAGGAGTATGGAAGATTTACCAATTGGCTCTTAGATTTCCGTCATTCGGAATCTTTCTCGTAACCGCTACATATTTGGCGATGTTGACTCTCTCGCTTCCAAGTCAAATCTCCTTCAATCTCGACTTAATTCTCCCACGCCGAACTCTCGCTACCAAGTCAAATCTCGTTAAAATCCCAATTCAATTCTCTCACGGCGGACAACCCTGACGTCATCAAACCTCGTGATCGCCAGGTACAAACTGAGCCCATAACCCTATGGTTAGATCAATTGTCATTGTGATCGTGGGAACACATCGAACCGAACTGTAAGGGATGACTCCGCTACAACCGCGTAAGTCAAACCCGTCTCGAATAGATGCGTCCAAGCCATTATCTAACACCAAAATCTTTATATTCTAATCCATTCCGCCAGCCACTTTGGCCCATTTCTCATGTATGTATCTATAAAATATGCGTTTGTTTTGTTTCTTTCAAAATTTCGTATATTTTTTCCGGGCAAGCTGTTTTTTCTAACACAATCATTTACAGGGGAGATTGCAGGCATTTTAACTCTCACTCTAATATCTACTCGCACAGCTTCCACAGTCACCTGGGACTTTTCTTGTAATTTTGTCTGTATCATCGCAATTATTTCATATTTTCTTTCTGACTGTTATCTATATACTGCACTATATTTTAATTCTAAGTATAGATTGCCCCTTGAAGTACTTTTTCTGCTTTCCATTCATATTTTAAAATTATTGAATACCGGAAGAAATAGCGTTACAAAAGACACAGACACATCTGACATTTTTCATATTAAATGTTCCTATTGAATTTTGACATTGTTAACATAATATAATTCATATCAACACAACAGTTACATTAAATATAATTTTTGGCAATTTTTTGTTCATCTTTACTTCTCGATTTATACCTATTTATATATTTTCTCGAATAAAGAAATATCATCTAGTCTATTTTACGCACACATCACGAAATAAACACCGACTATGCAGGATGGCCGCTAATTTCGTTTTAACTCGCTTCCTAAATCATTTTTTTCGTTTTCTCTTCCGTTTTTAACATATCCATTTCATAGCATCAAAACATAAACAAATAAACGCACGCGTCCGAAATGCATAAATGACTATTGCTTTCAATGAGGTCATCTCATTTTTATGTATCGTAATTGTATTCTTATAGAATCACTCACGTTAACAGGTTTATTTTATAGCACTTAAATATAAACAAATAAACATACGCTTCCGAATCGATTAAATTCTTATTGTTTTCAATGAAGTAAGATTTTATTTTATAGATCGTTAAGACTCTTTTTATAAAATCACTTCCTTCTCTACGTCGCTTTTCTTCTTTTTTTTTAGGTAATCTTTTTCTTTGATTTATTGTAACGGTCCATTTATAGTATCACTCGCGTCTCTACGTAACATTTCTTTTTATTTAGGGCTTGCTATTTTTAGTCATCCCATTTACATTGTCTTTTATTTTCGTTTTCACTTTCGATGGCACTGCATTTCTTTTTTAAGCAAAAAAAAACTGTTTGCTAATTAAACATACACCATAAGCCTGGATGACCCTACCCCTAAAAACGGTTTTACATTGATATCTTACGATCAACCTTCGCACCGAACAGTAAGAATGAAACAATAGTAAATTAATTTTCTAATCGATTTCTTGATTCGTTTACTAATAGTTTGGTGAAATTGACTCATAACGCCTCTTTTAAAACAAAACATGTATTTCATTAAGCGCAACGCTAACATAAACGCGGGGTTGCCAATTAAACTTCCCCAGTCAAACAGATGTTTTGCATTAACATCATGGAGTCTGCGTTCGTGCCATGAACAGCAAATTATTCAATAGTTGAACGTTAGGGCTATTTAGTTAATATATTTTCCCAGGCAACTCTGCGAAATGGGTTCAGCTAGTTAGCAATATAGTAACGCATTTAGCTAGCATTTCTTAAAAGAATTGTTCCTGGTTTAAATATTGATATGATTGACACATTTCTAAATAAATATCCCCAAAAATAAAAACTCTCACATGTTAGTACAAAATACATTTCACCGACATTTGAAACGTCTAATAATACGTTACTTTTTGTTCATTCACTTTTGTCAGATGATTCGATAACGAATCGAAAACGTTCGTGATACATATGGAGCATACATTAATTATTTTGATTTTGAAACGAAAAAAGATCATTAGAAAATTTGAAAAAGTAAATAAAGGAATAATCAATATGTGCGTGTGTGTATGTACAAATATTTGACTTTCTGCAATATATCTATATCTCTCTATATAAAGTTAAGTATGTATGGATATATATATATATACACACACACACACACACACATATATATATATATATAGTGTGCAGATTTTAGTGATTCGATGGGAATTTGTAGCAAGAGAACTTAATGTACTTTTTAACAGAGCAGGAATAGGGCATACATTTAAAAAGAAAAAAATTAACACACATTCGAGCTGTAACATTATAATTTATTTCGACCTAGATAGGTCTCGTCAGATGCGTAAACAGCCACATTGTTTAGTTTTATTCTTTTTAAATTAGTATATATATATATATATATATATATATATATATATATATATATATATATATATATATATATATATATGGATATATATATATATATATATATATATATATATATAGAGAGAGAGAGAGAGAGAGAGAGAGAGAGAAAGAGAGAGAGAGAATAGTCCCCTAAACAAATGAACGGATCATCATACATTTGGAAATATATATTCTAGGCAATACGGTGATTAACATGCGCGTATTTTTTTGTAAACTTTTACATTTAGGGAGTGCATATATATAAAGTATAGTGATATATTTCGTTGTGCATGATGAACTCATAAACTAAGGAACCGATCAGGAATTTTGGAATATATATTATTAGCAAATCACTAAATAACATGGACGCATTATTGTTTTGTAAACATTACTATTTAAGAGTTTAAACTGCACAAACTTGCCCCCCCCCCAAATAAGTTTGATACAGAACATTTAATAGACAAAAGAATTGCTGACAATCAAATTTTGAGTTTAATTAAATAATACATTTTAAAAAAACATAGGTAAGCACGCGTAAACGTTAATAGTATATATTTGCTTGGTAAAATGTTAAACTATTGAACTTATCATTATGAATTATGGAATATGTATTCGTGGCAACAGGGTGAGTAACGTAGGCACATTCTTACTTTTTACACTTTACCATGACAAGGAGTGCCAAAGAAACCGTAGTATACTCAAAAGAAAAATAGATTAAAAATCAAAACTAAAGGACGGACAGTGTACTAATATATATATATATATATATATATATATATATATATTAGAATTTAAATTGTTAACGTTTCTCCTGGCACTGTACTGATTCGTTCTTTTTATGTTTAACTGACTTCACTTGCGCGTTCTCGGCTGGTTTTTTGAAATTTACTTCTCTTTTTCTCTCCAGCTTTTTTGTTTATTTTCTCTTGCCAGCTGAAGATGATTGGACGAAGAATACAAAAACGTTCGTAATATTTATTGAAATTATATTCATTTTTTGTTTTTTAAAAAAATAAAAAAGGTATATCAAGCCGAAATAATTTTGTTGCTTAATAATATTTGCTTAAATAAAATAATGCTGCCTAAATACGAACACACACACAATATATATATATATATATATGGTACAAAAAATTAGTACAACATTAGTACCGTCGGTTTCAAGCTCAGAAAGACTTAGCTATCCGGCTCTCTTCAGCTTAAGTTGTCATCTGTTTCTGAAATGTGAAGTCACGTTTCACTCTCGTTTGGAGGCGTTATTTGCTTAGAGTGTTATGTATGTTTGTTTAAATTTAGTGTAAGGGACGTTTAATAAGGTTTGAAAAAAGGGGGGGGGGGAGTAACAGTTGAGATTTAAAAATGGAAAAGATTTTAAAATATAAAAAAAATAAAATAAATATTTCTCTATAAATCTCGTGTGTCAATGTTTATAAGTAGTGTATATTTGACCGTTACTGTTTTGAGGGATAATAATGTGTCTCCTAGAGAAAATAAGGAGGGAAAATATGCCTAAGGATTATACTTATGAAAAGATAAAAAATTCACGTTTAAGGTGTCGATTAAATGACTTTAAATCAATACAAAAGGCATTTAAATAAAGATTTAACTCTGGTCTTGGCAGTTTGTCGATCGGTCTCAGGGCAGAAACTCTGCAGGGTTCTTGAATGATTTGTATTCGGGATTTAACATTATTAACTAAGGTATAGTGAAAGATTATGGGAGTAATGTTATTGGTATACTGATTAAGACGTGTTTAGAGATAAGAGTAAGGATTGGGTCGGCAATATTGGATCTGTTTGGGAAGTATGGGAGGTTAGCATTTTAACTAAGACATAGTGGGGACTTATGGGAGTAATAATAATGAATGGAAAAATTATTATTGGAAAAGTTATTATTTCATATTTACGCGGTGTAAATTATTGGCATTGAGTAATGGTGTGGATATGGGCCAATTAAGGTGTTTATTCTTACGGTACGAATGTTGTACTAATTTTTCTGTACCAATAAATAAATAAATAAATATTACGCTCTTAATTTTCATTTTAATTCTCAATTAATCGAGCACTCTGCTGGGATTTTTTATACTATATTAAAAACGAAGTTATATATATATATATATATATATATATATATATATATATATATTAAATTAAATTAGATATATCAATATATTTTAAAAGGTAACATTTTATCTTTATAATCAGTCCATTTATATTATCTCTCTATTTATATATGCACCACGCTCTACTATCGTCATGTGGGCGAAACGGACGCACACATATCCGAGGCAATGGCTGAATCCTTGTTGGAAAATTTGGTAATAAATAGATGGTAAAATTTAATGCCGCAAAAACAAAGCTGCTTTCCTTCAATAACTACAAGAAATCTCTTCAACCACCGATTGCCATGGCAAAAAAAACACTCTATCTGAGAGTCTTACGTTCAAACTACTTGGCCTAACATTCACAGGTTACATGAATTGGAACAAATACATAGAAGACATTGCCAAGGTTGCTGCAAAGAAGGTTGGCTCCCTCTACCGTGCTAATAAACTTCCAACACCTGACAGTATCGCATATATCTACAAATCTACCATCCACCCATGCATGGAGTATTGTTGCCACATCTGGACTGGTGTATCATCTCCTAGTCTCTCCTTCTTAGACAAAATTACAAAAAAAGTCGCGAATTTAATAGGTCCCTCACTATCCACCAAGCTCTAGACCCTGTTCCATTGCCGCAATGTTGCATCCTTGTGCCTGTTTTACGAGTCCTTCAATGGATTGTGCTCCGATGAACTGGCTGCTCTAGTGTTCTCTCGACGTAAATACACTTAACCAACTCAGCAATCAGCTAAATCCCATCCATTCACTGTGGAGGTCGCCAGATGCTGGAGAGCCTTCTACTCCAATAGCTTCTTCCCTCGTGCTGCCGGCTTCTGGAACTCCATCCTTGCCCCTTGTTTCCCCGACTGTATCGACATGTAGAAATTTAAAATAAATGTAAACAGACATATCGCTGCACAGTTCCCAACTTAGGATGACCCACAGACCTTGTACCCTAATTCTCAGTAAGCCCTTACGTCTAAAGTAGCGGCCTGCCTTGTTTGGGATGAACTATGTTAATATATATATAAGTATATATATATATATATATATATATATATATATATATATATATATATAAGTATACATTTTTATTTATACAAACATTATTGGTTACATATGTGCATACATGTTTCGGTTGCACTTTTCCAAGAAAGTCAACTCTTCAGACCGAGAATCTTTCAGGAATGGATGGAATTGAAGAATTTTATATCCTAAATAACTCTTTTTTGGGATCTAGCATCTTCTATTTCTAGCATCTTCTATTTCTTATGAATTAGTATCGGATTACTAATTTTCCTATCTTGACCTTTTTTGCCAGTGGTTGTCCAGTCCTTTATTTTTTTTATTACTCCCTATGGCGTCTCCATTGCCTCTTTTTGTCCTCATTTTATTGCTCTCGCTTGCCAGCTTAACAGATTCATTCAAGTATAAATATCTCATCTATACATCAAGAATCATACATATATAAACAAACCCAGACACACCTAAATAAACACACAGATAAAAAACGGACATTGGTATATGTTGTGGTGGCAACCACTCATTTGCATATACGAATAACGTTACACTATAAATGGCAAGCCTTGGTTGGCCTTAGTGTGTGTTACCTAAATGCCACCGGAAGTGACGCCGAAGAGCGTACATGTCCTCCCACCAAGACTCTCTGACTCGACACCTTCATTTGTACATACTGTAACTATACCTTTTCTTTAATACACTTATTATTGCATTCTACTTGTTGTTTGTGTCTTCATTGTATTCCTCACTAATTATTGTTCAACCTTGCAACCACAACAGTTGGCGACGAGATATGAAGCGTAAAATATAACAGTTTGACGAAGAACAATTTAAAAATAAAAAAGTACAATGCAAAGTGTTGACGAGCAAACGGATTTTACGGTAAAGAAAAGTTTCAACTTAAGTGAAAAAAAAACAAAAAAAAACTCGAACGTGGCAAAAGCGACAATTTACGCCGTTTTCTGGGAATCCGACTTGCAAACGAATGTAAAAGTGAATTTTTGTTTTGTCGCTAAACGACAAATCTGTTTTGTATTACTAAAGGACCAACTTGCAAACGAAAAGCGGATTTTGTTCTGTCGCAAAACGACAGGTCAGACTCGTATTACGAAAAGCAATGAAGTAACCTACGAAAAAAAAGTTGACCAGTGGATTCTAATTACTGCTCCCCGTTAGCAAAACAACAACTAAAGGAATCTTTTAATTAATAATTTGTTTAGCGGCGGTACTAAAAGGAAATACCATAGCTAGAAATTAAAGCTCAAGGAAAGGACTTTTTTTTTTTAAGTTGTCACTGGATAACGGATAATACAGTAAAACTCCAAAGAACTAAATGTACTGCATACATTTTTTTCAATTGTGACTCGAAAAAAAAAAAAAAAAAATGGAAGACTTATCAAAAATGTTCATGCAATTTTTACAGGCACAAGCTGACCGCGAGGAAAGACAAAATCAGGCACAAGCTGACCGCGAGGAAAGACAAAATGAACGTTTTGCTAAAACACTGGAACTACTAAAGAGTAATTGAGAAAATGTCGACAGTGTTAATTTCTCCCATACAACTATCTTTAATAGTATGGACACATTTAATTATGTGCCGGAGGAAGGAAAGACTTTTGAAGCATACTATACAAGATACGAGGATGTCTTTCAACTGGACTGCAAAACTTGGCCAAATAGCCAGAAGGTAAGCCTCTTACTCAGGAAATTGGGTACATCAGAACACAGCAAATTCATAGATTACATATTACCTAAAAAACTGCGGAATTAGAGTTCATGGAAGCTGTGAAATTACTAAAAGAATTATTTAATCCAAATATATCTCTTTTTCATAAAAGATGGCTGTGCATGAATCTAAGAAAGATGGACAACCAAGATTATTTGACATACGCATCAGTTGTCAATAAAAACTGCGATAATTTTAAGCTTGCGGAACTAATGGTAGAAGATTTTAAATGTCTAATCTTCGCACAAGGGTTAGTTTCCACGAAAAATGCAGAAATACGCAGACGAGTGTTGTCTAAGCTGGAATCTGAGCAAGATTTAACCCTCCAGAAACTAGCAGAGGACTGTGAAAGGGCCATTACACTAAAAAAGGATTGAAAAAATATAGAAGAATCCGGAGTGGCATATGTAAGAAAAGTTAGAAAACCATACACACCAACCAAGAACTTTACAAAGAAAAGCAATCGAAATGGAACGGGATATTACAATCCTAATAACCATAAATATAGGACAGAATATAACAAGCCTCTTCCTAGATATAACTGTAAGAGATGTGCAGAAAAGCATTGGGAATCAGATTGTCCTTATAAAAAGAAAAAATGCTACATTTGTAAGAAGGTGGGACACAAAAGCGATTGCTGCAGATATAAAGATTACACCAGAAAGAGAGTACAGCAAACAAAATCAAATACAAAATTAGACAAAGATCGGCGAAAATACGTAAAAGTGGAAATATTTAAAACACCAATAAAGTTACAACTCGACTCCGGCTCCGATATTTCTATTATAAACCTGAATACATGGAAAAAGTTGGGTAAAAAACCAACCATGATGAAAACGAGTAAATCAGCCCGGACGGTAACGGGTGGTGGTATAAAATTTGAAGGAGAAGTTGTCCTTCCGATAAAATTAAAAGGGATTACGAAGAAATTAAAAATATTCGTACTGAAAAATAGTGAAAATCTGTTTGGAATAGATTTAATTGAGAAATTTGGCCTATGGGATAAGCCAATCAATACATTCTGTAAAAAAATAGAATGTTCTTCTCCAACAACAGTAAATATAAAAGACGATTTAAAAGAATTATTTCCTGAAGCATTCACGACTAACTTAGGTCGCTGTAATAAATTCAAGGCCTCGTTTGAACTTAAAGAAAACGCCAGCCCAATTTTTAGAAAAAAGCGAAACGTTCCGTTCGCTGGGTTGGAAAAGATTAATAAAGAATTAGATAGATTGGAACAGACAGGAATTCTATCAAAAATAGAACACAGCGAGTGGGCAGCCCCCACCGTATACGTAAAGAAAAAGAATGACGAAGTTAGAGTGTGCGCAGATTTTTCGACCGGGGTCAACTCCCTATTAAAAGATCACCATTACCCTCTACCAAGCCCAGAGGAAATATTCACGAAGTTAAATGGTGGTAATATCTTCTCCAAGATAGACTTGAGCGATGCATATTTGCAAATACCGGTCGAGGAAAATTGCTCAAAAATACTATGCATCAATACGCATAAGGGATTATACAAATACAACCGATTGCCCTTAGGCATCAAAGTAGCGCCTGCCATTTTACAGCAAGCGATGGACACCATGCTAAGTGGTATTGGGTGCGCATGTGCATACCTGGACGACATTGTTGTCAGGAGCAAATCCCTACAAGAACATAAGGAACATTTGAAACAAGTATTTACTCGAATACAAGAATTCGGCTTTAAAGTAAAAGTAAGTAAATGTGACTTTTGTATGAGCTAGATTAACTATCTTGGACACATACTAAACAAACATGGACGAGGTCCAGACCCAGACAGATCTGCGGCAATAAAAAATATGCCAGCACCTGATAACGTAACAACCTTGCAGAATTTCTTGGGACTCGCAAATTATTATCAATCTTTTATTGAAGGAATGCATAACTTGCGAGCCCTCTTAAATAATCTGCTTAAAAAGGATACACCTTGGAACTGGACGCAAGAATGTCAAACCGCTTTTGACAAAATAAAGAGCGCACTAACATCCGAATTATTCTTAACGCACTTTGACACAAAATTAAAAATAGTCGTCGCTAGTGACGCTAGTTCCTACGGCTTATGTGCATGCATTCAACATATTATGCCGGATGGGTCTAGAAAACCAATAGCGCACGCTTCGAGAACGCTGATACCAGCCGAGAGGGCATATTCACAAATCGAAAAAGAAGCATTGAGCATAATCTTTTCCGTGACTAAATTTCACCGATATTTATATGGTAGACAATTCTTACTTGAAACCGACCATAAACCGTTAGTCACGATCTATGGATCAAAAAAAGGATTGCCGGTATACACCACAAATAGATTGCTGCGCTGGGGTACAATCTTACTTAATTACGATTTCCAGCTACAACATCTAGCATCAAAAAAGATTTGCCATGCGGATGGACTGTCAAGACTGATACCACAGAAACACAATCTGGAAGAATCAGTCATTGCAGCAATTCGGACAAATGTTGAAGTAAAAAATATGGTAGCAAACATCATTAAGGAACTACCCGTAACTTTGTCGGACATTAAAAGGGAAGCCGAGAAAGACGAATACATAAAGGATATAAAAGAGAAAATTATAACGGACACAAAGGTGCAGGAAGTTTTCTCCATATGTAACGATGTTTTACTGTACAGTGAGAGAGTGGTAATACCCAAAACATTGCAGAATAGGATGTTAAGAGATTTCCATACGGGACATCCGGGGATAAATCGAATGAAGTCGTTAATGAGAAGCTACGTGTACTGGCGTAACATGGACACTGACATAGCAGCAACAATAAATAAATGTAAAGGATGCCAGTTAGCAGCAAAATCCCCACCTATAGTACACAAACCTTGGCCGAAAACCGACCAACCATGGTCGAGAATCCACATAGACTTCGCTGGTCCAGTAGGAGAAAACTATTATTTAATTGTAGTGGATAGTTACACAAAATGGCCGGAGGTAATGCGTTGCAGGAATCCAACAACGAACAACTCAATAGGGTTCCTACACGAGTTGTTTGCAAGATTCGGTGTACCAGACACACTGGTCACTGACAACGGAACGCAGTTCACATCCGCAGAGTTTAAGGAATTTTGCGACACGTTCCGAGTGAAGCACATCACGACTCCGCCGTATCATCCAAGGTCGAACGGCCTTGCGGAAAGGTTCGTGGACACGCTAAAACGAGCGTTAAAGAAATCCATTGGAACACCAACAGAAAAAGCTTTGCAACAATTCTTGCAAGTTTATAGGATCACACCACATCCTAGTACACCATCAAACATATCACCAGCTGATCTAATGTTTGCCAGAAAGGTAAAATCAGCGTTTGATAAACTGTTGCCAAGACAGGCAATTATCTGAAACACTACACACACGAGAAGAAAGAAATATAACTCGGGAGATCGAGTATATTTTAAGTGCTACAAGAATAACACATCTTACTGGGAATGTGGAGTAGTGGATAAACGCATTGGTGATTGTACATATATGATTAAAGGTCCACAGAGTATACATAAAAGGCACCTAAATCAGATAAAAAAACGTCATATCCAAGATGATGATTATACGACAACAGTCGAAGAGGAGGAAACCATAGATGTCATATACGAATCCTTTTATTTGGAACCGCCTCAATATACACCTGAACCTCGAAGATCAGGTAGGAAAAGAAAATTTAATGAACCATTGATGGTAAACCCAAAAAGAAAAAGATATTGAAATCTGTGTGACTTCAAATCTTGGGAGGGGGGTGTTGTGGTGGCAACCACTCATTTGCATATACGAATAACGTTACACTATAAATGGCAAGCCTAGGTTGGCCTTAGTGTGTGTTACCTAAATGCCACCGGAAGTGACGCCGAAGAGCGTACATGTCCTCCCACCAAGACTCTCTGACTCGACACCTTTATTTGTACATACTGTAACTATACCTTTTCTTTAATACACTTATTATTGCATTCTCCTTGTTGTTTGCGTCTTCATTGTATTTCTCACTAATTATTGTTCAACCTTGTAACCACAACAGTATACATACACATCTAAACATGGACACCTACACAGATCCACTATCAATCAAGCATATATTCAAAATACATACGTGCCCATAAATATATTCTAGATGTAAATTCAATAAAAAATAAAGAAATAAGAATATTCTAGATATATATTCAATACACACATCCATACGCTTATACAGGGTCAACACACACACAAATATATATACACATATATACATATATATATATATATATACATATACATACTGATACATGTGTACACACGCATACACACATATACATGCACATACATACAGGCAACCACATACACATACATATATATACATATACACAGATATATACACACATACATACACATACATATATACATATATACATATACACACATATACATATATATACATATACACCCATATACAAACCGTACATGAGCATATTGGTAACCTAGATATACACTTACACCCACCCATACACTTTTAGTATTAATAGTTCCTAAACATAGTTCCTAAAAATACGAACACACATGCACATATATACACACAGGCACGTTGACACATATATATATATATATATATATATATACATATATACCAATATGTACACATACACGTGCATATACATATATATACATACACAAACACGTATACACGCATACACACACAAATATACAGGCGCCGACAGTTAACACCTATACATACATACGAATACAAATCCATACATGTACACCTATACCAATGCAACGTACACCCAAATTAATATATATAAGCACATAACTAGAATATACATAAAAGAACAAAACTATGCAAATATACCGACAAATGTATACATGTATATTCATAGTTAGATATACATACCACACACACACCACGAATACACGCACAAGTTCACATATATGCATATATACCTACACACACCCACACACACACATACATACACACATACATACATATATGTATATATATATATATATATATATATATATATATATATATATGTATATAAATATAAAGTACACCCGTGCACATAAATATGTGCATTCATCAACGTATACGTACACAAGAAGTGAATATTAAAATCGAAATAAAAATGAAAGTAAAAATAAAATGACATGAAAATATACCCTTTGCCACAATATAGAATATCAGTCGAAATACCTTTACCCATGCATACCTATATATTTCACTCCAACCATACATACTTACGTATGCACACACATACACACACTTATGCTCACCAATATATATCCATACATACCTAAACCATACGATTTCAAATGTATATACCATTACAGATACAAGTATACCGTAATATATAATGCTATTATATATACGCACATCGACCACGTATACAGATATGTGCATGTGCACACAAATACCGACATGCGTGCAATCAAAATAGATTAAAATGTATGCAAACATCCATACTTTAGCGATCAAAACCATTCACTTTTGCTTCGATATATTTCAGTTCAAATTACATATACACATGTACACATACACACATGTATACATATACACACATACCCACTCATGCGATTACTGTGTGTGAGTGCTGAGAACATAATTATATGTGGCAATTGTTGGATATTACAGGTTGTATTATAAAGACATGCACCAAAGTTATTAAAGAACAAGAAATAAACAAAACCAAAATTGATAAAAAACAGAATAAGGAATATAAAGGTAGAAAATAAACAATGAAAATAAAAAATAATAAATGAAAAAAAAAAAAAAAAAAAATGAAAAAAAATAAAAATGAAAAAAAAAAAAATGAAAAAAAAAAATAACAAAAATAAAAAAATAAAAAATAAAGAATAAAAATTACAATTTAAAACATAAGATAGAAATAAAAATAAAAATAAAACATTAAACAATAAAACAATAAACAATGAGAAATAAAAATAAAAATAAAAATAAAATAAAATAAAATAGAATTCAAGTAAAAGATAAAAATAAAATAAAAGTAAAGATAAACTTAGAATTAAAAATTGAATATGTGTTCCGCTAACAACAAAATAACAGTCAGTAGAGTTCTTTATGATCTAAAATCTGCTTAGTGAATGCTCCTTTAAATGTTTGCAGTTTAAACTCGTTTCGTTTCTAACGTTGAGTAATTTTTCCCTAACTTTGAATTTTACAATTTCAATTTTCTCGCCCAGGCATAAGAAACATGGTGAGGTGAGTGATCTACATGTTTTTGCTTTCCTTATTATACTCCATCTAACCTTAGGGTTCTATTTCTCATCTATCAATTTCCAGAAGTGTCGGGACAGCGAAGTGTTACTGTATTTTTTATTTCTAAAGAATAATTTATGTGTGTAATACCTATCCTTAAAGCTTATTGACGTGCTTCCTATATAGAACTTACTGTCGCTCGGATTTTCAGTAGTGTAGATTTCCACACGGTATATTACTGATGCTGTGACGCAATTTTTTTGCAAGGGACATTCATTGTTAGTGGTAGGATTCCCCCAAATATCGCTGTTCGTATTCGTATCATTTCCTGTAAGTATTTTATTGTTATGTTTTTTAATTATTCTTTCTATGTTATCTGTGCAACTATAGCTTAGTTTTAATGTATTATTATTAAATAGCTCATGGAGTGCATTACCAGGTGGGAAGTGTTTGCCTATAAGTTGTAGAAATTTGCTACCAATTTTTGTTTTTAACATCATATTGAATGGGGGTGTGAACCAGATTATTTTCCTATCTCTGTCTTTAGATTTGCTAGTATTTGTAGTCGTATTATTATATTTAATATCTGCATTTACGTACCCGCTATTCTTCAAGGCAGTATTGTAAATATTTTTATATTTGTTAAACGTTGTTTCGTCTGATGAGTTATTGCTAATTCTACTTTCTATTGATATGGGTATGTGTTTAATTATTGAAGGAGGGTGGTTTGATTGCGGATGTATGTATATTGGGTTTGAGTTTTCTTTCATAAAGGGTTTATATTTGTTTTCAGTTAAGTTAAACGTAACGTCGAGGAAGTTGACTTGTTTGACATTTCCGGTGATTTCAACCTTAAGTCCTAGTTTATTCATGTCTTTATGTATTATCTTTCTTATCTTGTCACATTTTGCGCTAGTAGATTCCTTTACTACCATTAGCCCATCATCCCTATATAAACCTATGTCACCTACATCTATGTTATTATTCATTGTTATATTCCTTAAGATATATAGTCCTACTAGGTTAGATGCCTCGGCTGAATCCCATGGAAACATCAAAAGATCCGTTTTCCCTGTTTTTCGTCCATTGCTCCCCGTCGCTAATAAGGACCGTGGTACGGCAGCTTTGTATAATATTAATATTCTTTTGTGAAATATCTACGGAGTTCCTTGCAAGAAATAGAAGATGCTAGAAATAGAAGATGCTAGATCCCCAAAAAGAGTTATTTAGGATATAACATTCTTCAATTCCATCTATTCCTGAAAGATTCTCGGTCTGAAGAGGTTGACTTTCTTGGAAAAGTGCAACCGAAACATGTATGCACATATGTAACCAATAATGTTTGTATAAATAAAAATTTATACTTATAAACAGCTCTACTTGGTATTGAGCACTTTTTATAAACACTTGAGTTTCTACGGATTTACATTTACAGAAACTAATACAATACATGTCCGATATATATATATATATATATATATATATATATATGATAGGTTTTAATGATGTAGTTTCTATTATAATGGATTTCTGACGGATTTTTGTTCATCTCATCCAGCCTTACTATTTCGTGATTAAATCCTTTGAATTACGATAAATCTCCTTACGAACGTATCTCATTATTTGATTGCCACCCCAGGACAGAAACTGATTTCGGTGACAATTTTGGTCTAATTTTAGTCTTGAATGTTTTACTTTTATTTTCCTTTTGATGAAAAATAACACGAGTTAACAGGACAAAAACTTCTAAGAAATCAAATCAAAGCAGAACATTTTTAAGATACGTCTATTCAATCTGCGCGTTTACCGATTAAAATGCTATTTCAAAAATAGATAGACCGATTAAAATGCTATTTCAAAAATAGATAGACCGATTAAAATGCTATTTCAAAAATAGATAGACCGATTAAAATGCTATTTCAAAAATAGATAGACCGATTAAAATGCTGTTTCAAAAATAGATAGACCGATTAAAATGCTGTTTCAAAAATAGATAGACCGATTAAAATGCTATTTAAAAAATAGATAGACCGATTAAAATGCTGTTTCAAAAATAGATAGACCGATTAAAATGCTATTTCAAACTTTATCATGACAAACCAACTGTCGTACAAAGACCATTTAGACCCCTATTCTGCTCCGTCCTCAGCCTAGATTTAAATGTAGAATATGTTCTAACCTAAGCTCAGACCAAATCTAGAGTGACCCTTTTCCCCACATTAAACACCGAGCTCTTGTCTAAGTAAAGTGGTCCTTCTCAGTTAACCTTTTTTTCTTGTGGCCTTTTAGGTTGAATGAAAAGTACAAATCTATCCAAATGAGCATCTATGTTGTAGATAATTCAATAGTTAAAAGAGAGTAGAAAGTGACTAACTTGGCTTTACTTTCAGCAGCTTCGTAACTCTCGCTTCCCTTATTTTGTTCTTTAGTCTTCACATTCTATGTACGATGTTTCTAACAAAAGGGGGAATAATTGCTGTTTTTTAGGTCGGAATCTATCCATCTAACCCTTATCGTTGGCTAGTTTTTGACCTTGAAGTAGTATTGTTTAGCTCCTTACATCAAGTGGCTTCATGCTTTGTCTGGAGCGATTTCCATGAAAAAAAGGAAATAGACCCATGTAGCGACGATGCTTGTACACATCTACAATAAGATGCGCCTCGCAAATCTGTGCGTTCAAACTGAAGCTTGACCGACCAAACAAATCGTAGAGATGCGTGGATACGACTACAAAACAAAACGAAAACTAAACACGCTAACATCATTCAAATCACAATAATTACAGAGAACAACTGGAGCAAATGAAGCTTAGTGTTGGTTATTAAAGAAAAGAAAATTGGACACTTATGGCTGAGAACTAAACAACCGGCATCCATAATTCTGGCGGCGGCTGTCGTCCCAGCACGTTTTAGCTATTCTTTATTTCACTTGTTATCACTTTCTATCAGTGTTTTAGAATCAAAGCGAAACTTGAGTAACACGTAAATACATTTTTAATGCATCACCGGAAGGTGAGATTTATACAGATTCAATACGTTCAACTCTTTTCTCGGGTGAAGAGCGAATCCATCTCCGTTCTGTAAATCTGTTGCGAATGTCGATCCAAAAGATTTTTGAAACAAAAATAAGGCAATATTTTTTATTTTTTATTTTCAATTTTATTCACCAAACAAGACATATTGCTACTAAAACGTAAAAACTATTGTGGATTAGGGTCCAGATTTATAGAGGCAATCGTAAGTAGAGAGTTTCGCAGCAATATGTTTGTTCACATTACATTTAAATTCCTGCAGCAGAGGAAACGGAGAGCCGAGAGAAATTCCAAAAGCAAGCACTCCGATGAAAAAAGCTATTTGAGTAGAAAGTTTACCAGCATCTAATGACTTTTACAGTGAAGGGGTGGGATTTTGCTGTTAGTCTAGTTTGTCGGTTGTATTTACGTTGAGGAAATACAAGTAGAGTAATTTCTGCCAGACGGTTCGTTTTTGCCATTCTTTATTCTTTCATAGAAATAAACGTTTGTTAACATGTTGTTACTTTTTATTAGTGTTTGAAAGCAGAACGTTCGAATGAAAAGGGAAGCTTTGGAAACACGACGGCATTGTTAATACTTTCTAATGCATCACGGGAAGGTGAGATTTATTCGTTCGTCCATTTCGCCGGTGAAGAGCCAATCCATTTTCGTTCTTTAAATGTGTTGCGGAGCGACCGCTTCTCACACCTGCCAGTATCCTATATATCTACAAAACCAGCATTCGCACACGCATGTAGTATTGTTGTCGCATCTGGGCTGTTGAACCGATCCCTAGTCTCTCCCTTTTAAAACAGGGTGCAAATAAGATTCTGTCACTAGTTAAATAATCTTCTCAATCTATTTTTAAATTTCGAAAAACAACAAATTTGAGATTTTACCCTAGAGATATTTGGAATAAAACTAAAGAATTCACTTTTCCTACTATTTAAATATTTGAATAAAGAGAGACAGATCCCTGTTAACTAACCAGCCTCGTTCTATTTATTTAGTAAATCAAACAGAATTGAATTCTATTTTGTAGTATATGCACTATTGGAATAAGTCACTTATTTAATTTATCTTCCGAACAAATTTGACATAACATCGATTCAGCTATTTGTTTGAATAAGTCACTTATTTTATTTATCTTTCGAACAAATTTGACATAACATCGATTCAGCTATTTGTTTAAATAAGTCACATATTTTATTTATCTTCCGAACAAATTTGACATAACATCGATTCAGCTATTTGTTTGAATAAGTCACTTATTTTATTTATCTTCCGAACAAATTTGACATAACATCGATTCAGCTATTTGTTTGAATAAGTCACTTATTTTATTTATCTTCCGAACAAATTTGACATAACATCGATTCAGCTATTTGTTTGAATAAGTCACTTATTTTATTTATCTTCCGAACAAATTTGACATAACATCGATTCAGCTATTTTTCCAGAAAACACTGCATCGATGTTACTGAACGCTTCCGCTTATGTATAATCGACTAACATTTCAGACTCTTTATAATTATTGCTTCATATTTTGCTAAATTCTGCTTCGTCACTATACAAATCGAATTTCACGAATCGAATTTCAATTTATTTTATTTTATAAGTAAACATATACCATAACATACTACTAATGTATATACCATAACATACTACTAATGTATATACCATAACATACTACTAATGTATATACCATAACATACTACTAATGTATATACAATAACATACTACTAATGTATATACCATAACATACTACTAATGTATATACCATAACATACTACTAATGTATATACCATAACACACTACTAATGTATATACCATAACATACTACTAATGTATATACCATAACATACTACTAATGTCTATACCATAACATACTACTAATGTCTATACCATAACATACTACTAATGTATATACCATAACATACTACTAATGTATATACCATACACTGAACAAGACAGGTGAAGCTTGTTATATCTAAATACTTTCAAAAGGTCTGTCATGAATGTCTATTTGTGAAAATTTATTCGTATGGTATTACTGGACGAATATCTAATATAATTAGATATTTTCTAGCAAAAATAAACATCCAGATTGTCCTCGTTGACGGTTCATCAAAACAACAGGTAATAAATGCAGGGGTATTTCATGGGTCGATCCTAAGACATTTATTGTTCCCGACCTTAATAAACGAAACTTTTGATGAAATTGTGTCAGAGATGGGTATATTTGCTGATGACATCATCTTTTATGCTCGAGATGTAGGTAAAACGAACTCACATCTAATCTGTAGTGGAATGGTGACAGAAATGGATGCTAACATTTAATGCTAAGACAAAGCGACTTTCCTTTAACAATTATAAAAAACCTTTTTACCGATTACCATATCCAATAGCACCCTACCCGAAAATCCAACATTCAAACTCTTCGGCCTAACATTCACAGGTAACACGAATTGGAATAAAGGCATAAAAGATACTGCCAAGGTTGCTGCAAAGAAGGTGGGCCCCCCTCTACCGTGCTAGAAAACTTCTCACACTTGCCAGTAACCTATATATCTACAAAGCCACCATCCGCCCATGCATGGAGTATTTTTTGTCACGGCTGGGCTAGTGCATCATCCGCTATTATCTCCCTTTTAGACATGATAAAACAGAGTCTTTAATGTAATAGACTACTCATAATACACCAAGCTCCAGCCCCTTCACATCGCCGCAATGTTGCATCCTTGTGCTTGTTTAACAAGTACTTACATAGAATGTGTTCCGACAAATATGCTGCTCTGCTGCTCCCTTAACCTAAATATACCCGACAAACACGACAATCAGCTAAATCCCTCCCCTCCACTGTAGAGCTCCCCACTAGTCAGTGCTTTCTATTCTAATAGCTTATTTCATCAGAACTGTTAGCCTTTGGAATACCCTACTTGCTTTCTGTTTCCCTGATTGTACACACATACAGGAATTTAAATTTAAGTTAAACAGGTATCTCGCTGCACAACTACCGACTTAGGTTGCTCCCATCTATATGGTCCTAGTTCGCAGTAACCCCTTACGTGTCAGTGGCAATATGCCTTATTTGGGGCGAATTAAAGTAAAAATAGATAGTTTTTATTCATGGGTCATGACATACATTTCTTTTTAATAATTTGAAACACACAACTAAAGAAAAATAAATCTATTTACTCCTGGTCAACGTCGGTGGTACAGCGAACTTAAACTATACTTCTCTAGTTATGAAAATATTCATATCGCGAGAAACTATTTTACTATGCATTAAAATGTTTACGACGGAAATTTAATATAAAAGCAAGGGAGATAATCCTTTCTTCTTATTTTGAACGCAAACTATTACATTAATTATTTAGTTATGGAAATTGTCAAGTCAGGTAACAGATTTATTTTTTACATCATTTCTATGAAATGTAATTTCTTACTTTTTGTAACTTTACTTAAAATAAGTAGGAATTAGAAAGTAAAACTAACCGGACCTTTGTTCGTGAAAAGCCCAACGATTGGCTAAGAGAATAACAAAGAATCTGATTGGTTAACTAGCTAGCCGTATGTATAAAAACACCCGGAAAAACTTACTCCATGCATTTTAGCCTGAAGATTTACCACCGGGGATGAAACGCGGGAGCCTCTATGTAGCTTAATTGCCATAAATATATTTTCATAACTTACTATATATATATATATATATATATATATATATATATATATATATATATATATATGGGTGGGTGTGTGCGTGTGTGTTTGTGTGTGTGTAATTTAAAGAAAAAAATAGTTCAATAACTATAACTTTTTATATTACAAGATAACATTGCTTTTTGAATAAAAAAATAAAAGATTACGAATCCACAAGATATAAATGAATACTGCAGGTAAAATTGAGCTCTATGGGTAACACTTAAAAAACAGAGCTCATATATTATCATTCTGTAGAATACAACATTTATGAGATAATTTTTTTTGTAATGGTATTGCTCTGAAAAGTTTAACACCAACAAGGACAAATAATGTTGGTGTTGGACTTTTCGGAGCATGATCATTACAAAATATTAATTATGTCATACATTTTGTATCTTACTGAATTTTAATATATATATATATATATATATATATATATATATAATGTTTACACAATGTTATTGAAAAATTAATTTTCAATTGTTCATTTGTGTCGTTTATTATGCACGGAAGAAGGTTCAAGTAAATGTGACAGATCGACGAAAATAATATGATGTTTGACCCGTGCATCGAACTTTCATAACCTCTAACCTCCCATAACTTTCTTCGGTTTTTTCTTCAATACATTCGAGCAAATTCAATATATTACACCAACCGAGACAATGTGAAACTTATTTTATTTACCGGAGTTCGGGAATAGAGACCGCATCGTTTTATCTTGGAAACCTTAGTTTTGGATTTTATTCACTGTATGTCTAAAACGACTGAAAATGTTAGAATTTTATTAAATAAAACACTAATTTGATTCAATAATATTGAGATTACTTACATTATTTAACAACACAGATATCATACACTATACATTTATGAAAATGTAAATTGTTATGAATTAATTCCCGACTTAAATAATTTACGATGTCGAATATAACTATTTCCACCTTGCCTATGTTGGTGCATGCTGTCTACTAGTGTATAGTGGTGTGTCAATTAATAAATGATAATGTGTATATGTATGTGTCCGCGTATAACAGGATGTCTGTAGCCGCATGTTCGCACGGGCGATGTCTACGCCTCTGCGCATGAGAGTGGAATGGATCAAAGCTTCCGGTGAATGAAAGAGGAATAGCGTTTTGACAAATTGTAGCGCTCGCTGGCGCAGTATAATTTCTCGGAGTTTTTACCAAGCCGGATTTACTTCCTAAAACGTTGTGTTCGGAATAAGTGAAAAGAAAGTCGATGGCTTGGAAGATTTCACTCTATTCAACTGTCTTTCACAGAAAAAAGAAAGGAAGCTGCACATAAACTGTTTACTTGAGTCACTTCAACTCTGACCACGGAAGAGTCAATTTCCATTTAGGTGTCTACACGAGGCGGCTTGATTTTTGGGTTGATTAAGCCGTACCAACGCATTAAAAGTAAAAATGTTTCAGTCAAGCTAACACAAAATGTATCACCTGCATCTTCTCCTATTTGTCCCCTATCTGTTCTTATTTAAATTCATATGGTTTCATGGGGAAGGGAAGTAGCATAGGATTTCGAGAACTCTCTAGTTGAGTAAAAGATGAAGAAAATGAAAAAATAAACTAGGATATACATTATATATATATATATATATATATATATATATATATATATATATATATATATATATATATATATATGTATATATCATACATACATATATATCTTTTTGTAAGTAACATTTTTGTAAGTAACGGATACATTTAATTAGACAGACGAACAACACAGGTAAGGAAGACTTTTTTATTTATTTTTTTAATTTTTATTTTTATTGAATAACTAATATAAGTTAGCAAAACATTTATATGGAACAAAACTTAGATTTAGTATACGGAACGTTTATGTTTTTGTCTTTTAAGGGGCGTGGGGTCTGATCAACTCTGCTGGGAAGCGATGAAATTAAATAGTCTTGTTTTTAAATTCCCGAAACAGTTTTTCATGGTAAACAACTGATGACCCCTTAAATAATGTTAGAAGCTAACTAATATAATAACTGTAAAAAATAAATTGACTTACATGAGTGATTTTCCACTGAACGACTTGGGACTAAAATTTGTAATTTTTTTTATGTAGTTTTAATGGTTGAGAAACTTCCGAGACTATATATATATATATATATATATATATATATATATATATATATATATATATATATATAGGTAGTAAAGTATACAAATATACTTATGCTAATTAAGTTACACGGAGGTGTCCAAGTTTCATCCCCGTAGCGAATCGTGAAGCTACAGGGATGTAACGCGATCACCTCTGTGTAACTTAATTGACATAAATATATTTTCGTATCTTGCTACCAAGCTCTACTCACTTATTGAACACTGTTGAAGTAAATACTGAAACTCTATACATAATGTATTATATCTCTTTATATACATATATGTATACATGAAATAATATATATATATATATATATAGAGAGAGAGAGAGAGAGATATATTGATAGATAGATTGATAGATAGATGGACAGAGACAGACAGACAGACAGACAGACATACAGCTAGCCAGACAGTCAGCCAATCAGACAGACAGACAGACAGACATAATAAAATACATAGAGAGGGGGAGATATGCCGTATGTGTGTGCATGTGTTTTGAGATAGACAATGGGATATCTATTTATGAACACCCTTCTCAATTTCTTACATCATTTCTATTTTGTTTATTTATTTCCTTTTTTTACTAATGAAGCATCACTAATCAAGGCTAAAAACACTCGAGGATAAGGGTTAATCAGGTGGATAGCTTGACAGTTTATGATGACGAATATTATGAAAGGATTGAAAATCTCGACATACAACTGACTCAAAACAACAGCAGTTCTTTCCTCTTTGTCAGAAACATCGCCCATGGAATGTGAGGATTAATGGACCAAATAGGGAGACCGAGAGTGTTGATGCTGTCAAAATTAAACAGAAGCTCCATTTTCTACTCCCCGTTTCATATTTTATTTACGTTTTTTTATTCATTCTTTCGTCATTTGTTCTGTATTTCCATTTTAAATTTTCCTTTCTTTTCTTTCTTCGACTTTATTTACTTTCCATCTTTCTTTTTTATTTTATTATTTCTATTGTGTCTTTCTCTCTCGCTTTCCTTCATTCTGTGTATTTATTTATTATTTTTTATCATGGTGCTTTTTTTTTCTTTTTTATACTTTATATTTCATTATATCTTTTCTTTTTAAAAATGTTTTCCTCCCTCTCTCTTTTTCCATTGTGCAATTCTTTTTTTCTCTTTCATTTCCATTCTGCTTTTCTTTTTTTTTCTCTCCGTTATTTATTTCTATTAATTTTTTTAAAAAATTTACATTGTGCCTTTTTGTTTCTGTCTTTTTTACGATGGTGCCCTTTTTCTTTTTATCTTACTTTTTTTATTCTTTCTTAATTCTGCATTTCATCCTTCTATCTTCCTCCTTTCCTTCCTTTCTATCTTCCTCTTTTCTTTCTTTCTTTCTTTCTTTCTTTTTTTCTTTCATTACATTGTGAATTTCTTTCTTTTTCTGCTTTCCGCCTTTCTTTTATGCTATTCAACCAGCATTTTTTTTTATTTATCCCTTTGCTGCCTTGTCCCTCTTCAACTTCTATCTTCCTTTCTTTCATCTTTTTGGCGACCTTCTTTATTTTTGTCTTTCAACCGTACATTAACCGCTCCTTTCTACAAATCAAGCAACACTACCAATCGATATCAATACTAATAGATGAGAGACCCGAGTAAAGTAACAAAACGCCGAAACCATCTGCTGAAGTGGGTGGCAGAACTTCTTGTCATATTGTAGCAATGTTATCACAAATAGTGCACTCGAGCAGCGAGAATTGTGTATCACTCCGCACACTTGTCATAAGCCAAGAGCCAGTCGTTAACATCCATCCTTTCATCACTTATTGATAAGTGAACTCTCTTGATTGTTTCTGTCCGTGTCGTTCGCCGGATTGACTGAATTTGTTTGCGGGGCATGAATGTCTGTGTGTGAGTGCTGGCGTTCAGTGGTTCGATTTTGTTTTTCTGTTAAGCTCTCTACCAGTTTGCTCACCGGCGTCAGCCTACTTTTCTGCCGATGAATGTTGGTGTGCGCTTAAATAAACATTCATTTAGGAATTTGCTTAATCGTTGCTCAAAAAGAACTAACATTAGACGAAATTAAATCATCACGTAAAATCTATATTCAATATGTTTCTCTCTATATATACACATCTCTCTCTATCTCTCTCTATCTCTCTCTCTATATATATATATATGTTGATATTTGTATATATATATATACAATGATAGAAAGAGACTGATATTATATATATATATATATATATATATATATATATAATAAGGAATAAGTAAAATAAATAGCTTTTTAAGCATTAAAGATGCGATATCAATTTAAAAAAAAAAAATAAATAAATCGAAACCGATTTTTATAAAAAAAATTTATTATAAACTAGCATTTAAAAAAAAATTTGATATCGCATCTTTAATGCTTCAAAAGCTATTTATTTTACTTATTCCTTATTAAATTTAACAATAGATGCTTCTTGTCTTGGGAACATAACGATTTTTAATAACTCAAAAACTATTAGGAGTTGAAAAATGAAATTGGTACCGTTGGAAAGGTTAAAGTTTCAAGTGTTGTGGGGAATCTTCAAAGTTGCTCAATATGAGCACCATTCGTCACACGGCAGACATCTAGCCGATAGTCCATTTCCTGCCAAACGCGTTCCAGCATCTTGACGTCAATGGTTCCCACAACTGCCGTTACTCGAGCCTTTAGTTCGTCAATATCTCTTGGAAGGGGCGGCACATAGACTTGTTGCTTGACAAAGCTCCAAAGGAAAAAGTCACACGGGGTAAGATCTGGAGACCTAGGAGGCCAGGGCATGTGAACGTCATCACCTCGCCCAGATCTCACAATCCATCTACCAGGCAGCCTTGTGTTAAGAAACTGCCTTACTCTAAGACTCCAGTGTGATGGTGCACCATCTTGTTGAAAAATGAAGTCATCAGATTCTGCTTGTTCCAACTGAGCCATTAACCAGTCTTCCAGCATGTTGAGATAGGATTCACCAGTGATAGTTGCCTCTTCAAAGAAGAACGGTCCATAGACACCTTTCTTGGAAATTGCACAAAACACGTTCACTTTTGGTGAATCTCGCTCGTGCTCAAGAAGTTCATGAGGATTCTCAGTACCCCATATGCGAGTGTTATGCTTGTTAACTTTGCCATTCAGATGGAAGGTCGCCTCATCGCTAAAAACAAGCCGGTCATCAAAGCCGTTATCTTCCAACTTCTCTTGCATTGCAATGCAAAAGTCACGGCGAAGTGGCTTATCAGTGTCCTTCAACTTTTGGACCAACTTGAGCTTGTAAGGTACCATTTGCAGTCGTTTCCTTAAGACACGCCAGACAGTTGCTGGAGCAAGCTGAAGCTCCCTGCTGGCTCTTCTCACTGATTTACGGGGGTTCCGCTGAAAGGCTGTCCGAACTTGCTCAACTGCATCTTCTGAAGTTGAAGGGCGACCTGTTCGTCTACTTGGGCACAAACACCCATCTTTCACAAATTTAGCATGCCATCTGACAATTTCCTTTCAGGGGCTTCTTTTTTAAATTTCCTGCGAAATGCACGCTGAACACATGTCCACGATTCAGTCTTTGCAAATTGGAGGACGCAAAATGCCTTGTCTTGTTTAGAGAACGCCATTACTGTACCTGGAAAAATAACACGAAAATCATTATTATGACCGAAAACTTGATTAAGCAAGCTTTAAAATGGCACCAGTTTCATTTTTCTACCTGGAATAGTTCATGAGATATACGCATTTGTAATGTTCCCAAGACTTTTGAAACACCCTGTATATATATACAAATATCAGTCTGTTTCTATCATTCTATGTATTTATGTCAGACCGTTTGTATATACATATATATGTATATCAGTATGTTTATATAATTTATCTACTCATCTATCTATCTATCTATCTATCTATCTATCTATCTATCTATCTATCTATCTCTCTCTTTCTCTCTCTCTCTCTATATATATATTTATCTATCTATCTATGTATGACCAGGAAAGGGAGAAAATGTTCCGATGTGATGGAAATTAAAAAAGGAAAACCAAAGAATATTATTTATGTATTCATCAACGTTTCGTCTTTATTGTAAGACTTCCTCAGGTACAGAATATTTTGGCCGCTGGTTCAAAACTACGGCCGTTTTTGGCAGAATAAATCGAAATATGAGATACAATATAGATGGTGGCGGTTTGTAAGCAACGGTAGGAGTGTGCACATTTCATATCCCCTCCCTCTCTCCATTTTCATAATTCGAGTCAAATCTAACCGCGACGATGTTCGCCACTCACCCACCTTTTCCGCATTGATTGTAACAACCGTCCCACTTCCTATTGAAGTTCACAGTCCAACCGTTGCTTACAAATCTCCACCGTCTATATTGTATCTGAGGAAGTCTATTTCAATCTGTCTGTATGCCTATCGATCAATCTCTCTCTTTAACTCTTCCTGTCCCTTCCTCTTTCACCCTATCCCTATCCCTGTCATTAAGGGTATGCGAGCACAACAGGGCTATGTATTTTACTGGTAGGAATTTTTCTTCAGCACACCTTACACACTTCATTCACTCATGCATAGAGATTTATACTGTAGTGATGTGATAATGAAATGGTTTGGTTGATATGTAGTCATAACCTTAATGACAATAAAAGTGTAAACATTTGGGAACTTACTTGCTTTTTTGCATTTAGTGTATATGAATTTTCATCTTAACCCTATTAAGGGCATATTATTTCAGTATACTGGCATTTATCATGGAATGTCACTACTTTCGTAAAGGCTATGCCTCAAGAAAATGGTAATTTTTAAGGTTTTTTGGAATTTTCTAGAAAACTAAGGTATATGGTAAACTGAAATTAAAATGCCATCAACTAGACCCTAGAACCTCTATCTCTGCCAAAAATCAGCTGAATCCATGAAATAGTTGATGAGATACAGGGTGGCACACACGTACGTACGTACACACGGATAACACAAAATCACTCCTGACCTTTCTGGATCTCTGGGTTGCTTTGACTAATGATGCTGAAATTTTACACACTTATAGAACATATAAAATGAAAATTTTGTGCAAAGTTTTAAATAATTTGGTTTATTGGTTTTTGAGTTATGATTGATCAAAGAAATGAGATTTCTAGCATAGGTCGTTTTTGAAGTCTATTAAGGGATAGAGCGCTGTCTCGCCTCCCTTGATACTTAAATTATTTCTGGCAACTTAAAGTTGGAGGTAAATCCCAACGAGTCAAATGAAACACTTTAAAATTTAATATTCAGATTTAGCTGATTCAATCCCGGCTTTTTCTAAAAATATGATTAAAATTAAATATTTTTAAATCGAAGAAACGAGATCTCCATGAAATGTAGACACATAATAAAATTCCCCATTGTCATAGCGATTTCCATATAATAATTTATAAAAGTCTTTGCCTGGTCGAACGGACAATTTAGAAATATATTTAAACTATTTTAAACAGTAGTAAAAAATTAAACACATGTAATTTTTAAATAAAATAGTCCGTCTTTGATATAATTAGAAAACCTTATAATCCAATTTCAATAGACACATAAATAATAAAAGAAACAGGATAAAGACACATGTTAATTTAAAGAATATATTAAAGCATGAGACGATTTGAGTTGGCCACCGATAGACAAATAAATAAAACCACTAAAAAAACAATAAACAATTGTTTTAAAAGAAACTGTAATATAACAATGAAAAAAAATCATATAGCCTGTGTAACTTACAAAAAACCCTTCAAAACGTAAATTCAAAATAAACTTATACATAATAGAGTACAACATACGATCTCGTGGAATACTAGAAAAAGAGTAGGGTATGCATTTAGCATGATTTTACGTGTTCGGCAAATGTTAACTATAAATGCTACAAACAACTGTTTACTACCAGTAGTTGGATGTATAAAGATGGGGGTAAAGGGAGGGGGTGAGTGTATTACAAGTAATTACGAGACAATTGAGAAATTAATTAGGGAATGGACAACATTAAGAAAATAAATATAAAAGAAACTAGATTTAATTAGCGCTGAACCTGAAGATCCCATGAAAGAGAAACACGATATATTTTGTGGAGCAAGCGAAATTATATATATACAGGGTCATGCAAAATTATCTGACCCACTTGTAGGTTTAATAAAAAGAAAATAAAGTAAAGAAACAAAAATGTGTTTTAATTTTTGAAAAGTACATGTAATGCCATTCTGTTTCATTATGTTTAAAAAATGAAATCAGCCAAATGGGATGCATTATTGTCCACCCACTGTCCAAGGCGTTCACAAAAGTTGTCTATGACTCGGCGGATCATTTCATGTGGAATGGCAGTAATTTCTTGACGAATTGCATCTTTATTGTCGCTTGAATGCAGACCCAGTAGCCGTGAAGTTGGTAACCCATAAAAAGATCGTGTTTCGAGTTGGTACGGAATCATGTTTACCAAGATTAAAGTGCAAACGAGACGCTCGTTGTGTTGCGGTCACAGATTCGGTTGTTTTGATAAACGTTTCCACAAAGAAATCGCGATGCTCACCAGTCCAATTCATGGGAGCAACTGAAAAAGAAACAAAACAGAATGGCAGTATATGTACTTTTAAAAAATGAGAACACTTTTCTGTTTCTTTACATTATTTGCCTTTTATTAAACCTACAAATGTGTCAGATCATATTGCCTGACCCTCTCTCTCTCTCTCTCTCTCTCTATATATATATATATATATATATATATATATATATGTAGTCTAAAGAAGCTTTGAGTCGTTTAAAAAAAAGTAAAATGCAGTTTAAATTCCTAAAGAAACTAACTAAATCCAAGATATTGCAGACTTAACATTCGTTGGAAAATTGATAAATAAAAAAAATTTAGTGAATAAAAAAATAAATGGGGGGGGGTTAAGTATCTAAAAGTGAAACAAAAACAGGAGACCTTAAGCGCTTAATATAAACACGGGGATCATCAGCTGTTTACCATGTAACTGTTTCGGAGATTTAAAAACAGGACAGTTATAATATTCATGGCTATCCAATGGTACTAATTAAACAACCATTTCCCCAATAATCAAGTGTCGAAATAATCCAGCTTCAAATTTTACTAATATATACATGAATAAATAATACTAATGATAAAATAATAATAATAATAATAATAATAATAATAATAATAATAATATATTACCCTTAAGACTACCGTATGATATGATATATATATATATAAAGTAAAACTTTTAGTAGAAGAGGTTTGTGAAGAGGTTTGGCTCAATATACGAGATAGAGCAATTGCAGAGATAGAAGAAAAAAGAGTGATTAATATGCGACGATTGTCCAAATTTATTTCAAATTTCAATTGTTCAATGCAAGGTGTATTCAGTAATAAACTAGTGTTTATTATTCTTTCCTTAAGCCAAGGCTTTTCAAAGATCGAGATCTTATCATCAGAGGAAAATACAGATAGATAAGTTGGCTTTCGAAAAAAACAAAGTTCAAATATTTGGAAAATATATGAAAAATATTATTTAAAAAATGCAGTGAATGAAAAGTTTCGTAAAAAAGATATGTGGTTTGTCCGGGTGGTAAATTTCCGTTGAAAAGATGTCCAAAGAATTGTAGAAAGCGAAAAAAAAACTTTTGCGTAGGAGCAGTGTGGAGAAAGTGTTCAAATATAAGTAAATCCAAACGCACTTAAAAGGAATTGAAAAGAGAAAAGCTGGCCATTATTGATAACTTCCTGGACCATAAAAAAAGGCAAATGACATCTAGTCCAAAGAAAATCTAAATCCAAATGAAACAGAAAAGCTAAATTTGGGGTTAGGGGAGGGGGAGTTAAAGAGCGAGGGGGGTAGTAATGTTCGGATTAGTTTAAATAGCCGCTGTAGGAGCTGGGAAGAAAGAAAAAAAAGAAAAAAGGGTTGGATGGAGGGAGGATGTTAAAGGTAAAGGGCGATTGAGGGTATGGGCGGGCGATATAGTCAAGGTTAAGAGATAAGTTATTGAGAGTAGGATAATCTGAAGAGGGAAGGAATGGGATAGAAAAGTCGTATAAAAATGGAATGGCAGGGTAAATTCGAAAGTATAAAGTTTGCCGATGCTAAAAATAGAATTCCAATGAGTGAACTTCTAACATTTCAAAGGTAACAAGTAAACATTTGGCGAATAAATGGCGAATAATTGCAGTTACTAGCTAGGGTTTCTAGGGATTTAAAAAAGGGCTAAACAGATTGGTTAAAAGCATGGTAAAATAAGTAAAGGTATGTGAGAGAATGAATGATTAATTAAAAATTAAAATTTAAAACGAACTAGAGAATAGATGATTAAAATTAAAAATTATTTTAAATCTAAATTAATGATCAGATGAATGATTAGAAGAGAAATTAAATGACAAAGGAGAAGAAATATTAAGGAATAAGTTTAGTAATATTAAAGATCTAGCCTGTCCTACTCAGTTATATTTAAAATTTAGGAGAGGGGAACAGTTTAAGCGAAAAGGATAGATTGTTTGTAACAATTATAAGTAATAAGGGGTGGAATTGGGTTAGTTCAATTGAAACTTAAGTGCAGTGTCAGTGTTTAAAATCTGTAGTTTAAATGGTCAGTGAGCAGTAACAGGGCAACAATTAGCAATTACAAGTTTAAATTTGATTCATAAGGGAAGCTTGCAAGAGGCTTCCAAGTAGTTTAAAAATATGATTAGAGAGGATGAGGGTAAAATTGGTCAAAATAAGATAAGATGAGTAAAAGAGTAAAAAACCGATAGAAAACGGCTCGCGAGTTGTTAGAAGAATTAGGATTATTTAAGGCAGGCCAAAGTATGTAGTTATGCAACTAGTCTGAATCACTCCATTAGTTAAAAAAAAAATTTGGGTGGGGGGGGGGTTGAGACTATTAAGGGGATAGGGTAGAAATGCTAGTAACAACTGATTTCAATATAAGTATTATGGGCCGGGGTTGGATTAAATTAAGTAAACTTACATTTTAATGCTAGTGTATTGGAGATCTAATAAGAATTACAGGGGGAGATTTATGGACCCATTTGGAGGGGAAATCGAAGATCGTAGTTAAAAATAGGACAAAAGGAAGCTACGAGGAAAGATGTTGCCATTAGGAGGAGGCTAATATAAGGACGATATAGTAGATACGTGGAAGATAATAAGGAAGTGAGATTAAGAAGCCATGGAGAAGTCTGTGGGCAGGTTTACGGACAGAAAGAAAAATATAAGAAGTTTGGAGTAGAGCTGAAGTAAAAAGAATAGTAGGAGCTATATTGCAGAAGAGGGATACATGTCTAGATATTAGATATTTTAATTATACGTGATATTATGATGATATGTGATATTACTGAATACACCTTGCATTGAATAATTGAAATTTGAAAAAAATTTGGACAATCGTCGCATATTTATCACTCTTTTTTCTTCTATCTCTCTCTCTCTCTCTCTCTCTCTCTCTCTCTCTCTATCTCTCTCTATACATATATATATATATATATATATTATTTCATGTATCCTCATAAAATGTTATAATCGGATATAATCTTTTATGTCTCAATTTTCAGTAATTACTTCAACAGTGCTTAATACGTGAGTAGAGCTATGTAGTAAGTTATGAAATATGTTTATAGAAATTAAGCTACACAAAGGCTTTTGCATTTCATCCCCGTAAGGACTCGTAAAACTAAAATGCCTGACGATTCCCTACGGCGATGAAACGCAGAAGCCTTTGTGTAGCTTAATTGCCAAAAATATATTTTCATAACTTACTATATATATATATATATATATATATATATATATAAGATTCTGTTCTGGACGCTATTTTAATGGTTTCTTCTGATGAATCATTTTATTTTGAAAATTCAAGATCCTTTATACGTTGTTTGTTTGGGTGGATGACGAAACATTCGCAAAGAAAGGAATCTCTTCACTGATTAATAAAGATATGGTCACTGGAATCTGAATTCTATTATCTATTCATACATGCTTCCGGAATGTTGTGTTAACATATACACATACAAGTCTATAACGCATACGTCCATCCTGTAGTCCTATATGTGTCAACTGGACTGTAAAACTATGCCAACAAGTAAAAGCTTTCCAAAGTCATATCATGTTTGCATAAATCAAAAAATTATACTATATATATATATATATATATATATATATATATATAAACATAAAGAAAGGGGAAAAATGTCTTCAAAGAACCATGTGTTAGATACAGATATTGTTTATTAAAATCAAAATAGAAATCAAAACATTTTTTTCTTTTTCATCTTGACTTTTTTATCTAATATTTCGCTTGATACAACAAGCCCCGACAGACAAATAAAAGGTATTAACCTTTTTTTTCGTAATAATCTTTCCCGGTCTCCTAACACTGACGTCCGATGTTATGTGGACTAACGGTGCAAATGTCTCTTTCAAATTGAACTTAAATCGCGCATGGTCGCTGGTAGGTATACATTTGGGAAAGTTCATTTTTTAAGCATCTTTAGAATTTTAAACATTAAGGAAAGAGGCAAAATGCCTTCAAAGAACCATGTGTTAGATGCAGATACTTTTTATTAAAATCATTAATATATATATATATATATATATGACATTGAAGAGACAATATTTATTATTCATAATGAATTTAAGAAATTAAAAAGATGAAAGGGCAGCTGACCGGTTTCGTACCTCGCTCAACAGAGCCAAATATCGAGGTAATGTATAAAAAATATAAAAAGATGCTATGAGAATTATAGCGAGGGAAAGGGGTAAAAAAAAGAAAAAAAAAAGTTCAATCAAATAGAAACAACATTAAGCCCGAGGTGATTTTCTCTTTGTTTGGAAAGAGAAGGTCTCAGGGACTTAATATAAATTGTTTCTAGGATTTTAGCAGAATAAAAAACATCAACGTAGAAAATAAAAATATACATAGTCTAGATGTAACTTCGCTCTACACTAATGTACCTGTTAAAAAATGCCTAAACTTACTTCACACACATATAAAGAAAATAAAAACCGACCTACCTTTTCCCCCCAACACTTTTATAGAAATAATTAGACTCATCACTGACGTAACATATTTCCAATTTAACGAAGTATTCTACAAACAAAAATTTGGACTCTCCATGGGAAACCCTCTTAGCGGTGTATTAGCCTGCCTCTTTTTAGAATTCTTAGAATCCGGTCCTTTCAAATATAGACTACCCCCTAACATCGAATAATTTAGATACATAGATGATATTTTAATTTTCCTCCCCACAGACATACAAATCAATAATGTTAAAGATAGACTCACCTATGAGACTGAAATAAACGGCTCCATTCCCTTCCTAGATACCCTTATAATTAAATCCAACAACAAACTAGAATTTAAAGTACACCGCAAAAAACACTCATAAAAATGACTACATACATTTCTACTCCCACCACCATAGCAAGATCAAAACAGGTATAATTATAGGCTTCTTCCTACGCGCCCTAAGAATATGTAGCCCCCAACACATAGATGAAGAAATAAAGTACATTTTTAATTCCCTAAAAACATTGCAATACCCCACACATTTTATATTAAATGCCAAGAAAAAAGCCTTCCAAATATTCTCCAGAAACACCACACAAAAAATCAAACTCCTAACACCGCTCTCATAGACAGACCCCTTCTCCTACCACGCATTCCAATAACACATCCATATGCAACACGCTTAACAAACTAGGCATTCCAACAGTACAAACCACATCTCAATCCATAAAACAAACACTAAACACATCCAGACATTTCCAAAAAACACCCACATCCCATGCCGGCTTATATACTGTCCCATGCAATGACTGCCATCAATTTTACGTGGGAGAAACACAACGTGAATTAAAGAAACGATTAAATGAACAAAAAAGGGACATAAAAACAACAACCCTCTCAGTGCACTTTTCTCCCATGCACTAGAACATGGTCATGCGTTCAAATTTGAACAAGCCAAAATCACAAAATACATTCACAACAAATCTCGGCGAAGATTATTGGAAACTGCTCTCATCACCGCCTCAACCACTATCAAGCAACGAGATGGCTTCTTTAACCTATCACCCTTAATAAGCAAGATCATCCTTACAGAACAAAGATTCTTGCCTGATCATAGATAACATTTATTTTTCATCTCTAACCTTTATGACACTCTTCCTCTTCTCACACCATTCCTCTTTCTCCATGAATCTTCACTTTCTCTTACTCATTCCGTTTTTTTTTTCGTTTTTTTCCCTCACATTTTTTACACTGCAGTCCAATTAATCTTTCTCATGTTCCAAATATTTCAAATATTTCATACCCACCCGTTCAATTACCTCCTTCCTCCACCCCTCCACTCCCTCACTCATTGCTATCATTTTCCAAATATTTCAAATATTTCATACCCTATCACAACAAATCCTCCCTCTCCCCTCACCCATTCCCCCTCTCAACTATTTCTCTCATACCCTCACTCTTCCATACCCCCTTCTTAAATTCCCTCATTTTCTCAAAACGCTCTCTAAAACCATAACTTTCGCCCATCCACCAAAATCACAGCCCCCTCTCCTTCTCTACCCACCCTCCTTTTCTCTGCATACACCCCCCACACACAAACATTCCAACTTACTTTTTCCCCTTCAATCTTGACCGCAGCCATCTGGTCATACACCTCCTTCCTCCCTCTCCTCCACATCCTCTCTGCCATCCACTTTATCCCTGCTCATCCCCCACCTCTTTCTCTTACTACCAGCCACAGTAGTCCTTGCTCACCCCCATCTTTCCACTTCTTTTCCACTCATTTTTTTCAACATTCATTTTTATTCTCCACCAAGTACGGACGTCCACCCAGTAGTGGCCATTATTTTATTTTATTTTTTTCCTCCCAATATGTCAACCCTACATGTATTTGTACTTGCATGACATTTTTCTCAATATTATCATCCTGATGAAGTCTTATAAATAAAGACGAAACGTTGATGTACACATAAAAAACATCCATTTTTTTGGTTTTCCTTTTTCATTTTCCCATATATATATATATATATATATATATATATAGAGAGAGAGAGAGAGAGAGAGAAAGAGAGACAAAATGGTGCCACACTAAAAAATGAATAATGAATAATATATGGGGAAAACTTTATATAAGATGAAATAGAAAAAAAAAAGAGAAAATAATTTTATATAAAACAAATTTTTAAAAAAAACCGTTTTGTATGGTTTCGGAATTTACGAATAAAAAAATTCACGAATAAAAACAAAGTTCTCACATTAGCATAAAAAAAACAGCTTAAAGTTCCCAAGGCAGCCTTTCGTCCGACTATCGTCAGGGGAATCGTCGGTAGAGTGATTAAAATACACGAACAACCATAAACTGGTGTAGAATAAAGTTGCAAGCAGGTGGCATAAGGTTGTATACATGCGAAATAATATACATAAATAAACGTAAGTAAAGAATATATATATATATATATATATATATATATATATATTTTTTTTTCTCCCCAAATCACCTTGCGGATGACCACGAATCGCAAAATAACTGTAGGGAATATTTCAATTGCCTTTGTCTACAGAGAGTAGGACGTCTTGAATTAATGATGATAGCTTCCAATATATCTAGATGGAAGCGGTGTCGTGCTCTGTGCACAATGGTAAATGTATCATCACGACAGATTCTTTTGTCCAAAAGGTGGTCACCTATGGCAGACTCCTGGGCTTGTGACCGCCCGGCTAACGGGACGGGTTCATGACGACGAAAGCATCCGGGCACATGTTGAGCCACTCTCACCGATAATCGCTGAATGGTCTTGCCTACATAGTCAGCGTCGCACTGACATTGAAAATTATAAATTACGCAACTTTGCTCATTGGTAGGCAAGACGTCTTTGCGGAAGGAGGGGAAAGCGGATCGAGTGGAAAAAATAATGCGCATATTGGCAGCATTGAAACAATGTGTCACCGAGGAAGATATCTTATCAACCAACGGCTGGATGCAAGAACCCAACCACGGAAGTTTAAGATAAATGGGGCATCGAGGAGGACCAAATACCTTAGTTCTAGTGAAGTTATCAACCTTACTTAGGATGATATGCGAGACGACGTGCTCGGAGTATCCGATTCACGAATAAAAACAAAGTTCTCACATTAGCATAAAAAAAAAATATATATATATATTTTTTTTTGTAGAATAAAGTAGCAAGCAGGTGGCATAAGGTTGTATACATGCGAAATAATATACATAAATAAACGCAAGTAAAGAATATATATATATATATATATATATATTCTTTACTTGCGTTTATTTATGTATATTATTTCGCATGTATACAACCTTATGCCACCTGCTTGCAACTTTATTCTACACCAGTTTATGGTTGTTCGTGTATTTTAATCACTCTACCGACGATTCCCCTGACGAGAGTCGGACGAAAGGCTGCCTTGGGAACTTTAAGCTGTTTTTTTTTGTTTTTTCATGCTAATGTGAGAACTTTGTTTTTATTCGTGAATTTTTTTATTCGTAAATTCCGAAACCATACAAAACGGTTTTTTTTAAAAATTTGTTTCATATAAAATTATTTTCTTTTTTTTTTCTATTTCATCTTATATAAAGTTTTCCCCATATTATTCATTATTCATATATATATATATATATTCGGTTACGATTCCTGCAAAAGTCAATCTACAATGATGAATCATAGAGACTACGAGACACGTGTATGTGGATAACTATGCATATCGCCTTAGTCAAGTTCAAGTCACATCAATTTCCGCGTGAAAAAAGAAATTATATTATTCGAATTTGATATCGATGAGATGCCAATTATCGATCAATTGGCGCCAACTGATGATCATTTTTCCTCGTTCGCGTTTTCCTCTGCTTTCAAAATGCTCGAATAGTTCATACTGTCAATTGCTCATCATCTCGTTTTTTTTATTTGCTGCGTTCGCCTGACGTTTTTGCCATTAGTCAATTTAAATGCAATCAGTACGATGTGATGTCCATGACAACTAGTTGTTTCACACAGAAAGCGATCTCAAACCTATGTAACCATGGTAATATCATGCCGTCCATAACTAAATTACATCTGCGCACAAATACATACATACATGATACACACACATGTATGTATATATATATATATATATATATATATGACTCTTCTCACCTCTTCGTTCCAATACTTATCACTACATTTCAAAGCACGTATACACCTCCACCTCCCACTCTTTACACCATTGACTTTTCCTTCCATCCTCACTTTTTTTTTACATAGTTCCCCCAAAACATGGCAAACCGCCAATGTCGACGTAAGGGCTACTGAAAAAAGGGTGAAAGTTTTTGTTTTTTAGGGGGGGGTCAATCTAAATTGTTAGCGAGATGTCTGTTTTACATTTTAAATTTCTGCATGACAGTACCGTCAGGAAAACAGGGAGCAGGCAGGGAGTTCCAGAATCCAGCAGCACGGGGAAAGAAGCTTTTAGAGTAGAATGCTCTTCGGCATCTGGGAAATTTTACAGTGTATAGATGGGATTTGGCTGATTGTCGGGTTGCTCTAATAAATTTGCGTCGTGAGGGCACCAGAGCAGCAAGTTAATCAGAGCACAGTCCATTTAAGTACTTGTAAAACAGGCATAAGAAAGCAACATTACGGCGGTGAGATAGGGGCTGGAGCTTTGTGGATAGTGAGGGACCTATGAAGTTGGCGACTCTTTTTTTGACCTTGTCTAAGAGGAAAGGACTAGTTGATGATGCACTAGCCCAGATGTGGCAACAATACTCCATGCATAGGCGGATGGGGCTTTGTAGAGATATAGGATGATGTCAGGTGTGAGAAGTTTACTAGCACGATAGAGGGAGCCCACCTTCTTTGCAGTAGTCCTGGCAATGTCTTCAATGTATTTGTTGCAATTCATGTTATCTGTGAAAGTTAGGCCGAGGAGTTTGAATGATGAACTCTCAGGTAGGGTGTCATTTGCCATGATAATCGGTGGTTGGAGAGGTTTCTTGTAGTTATTGAAGGAAATGAGTTTTGTCTTTGCAGCATTAAAAGTTACCATCCATTTTTACCCGAATCCACTACAGACTGGAGGTCATTTTCTAAGGATTAAGCCATTGCCTCAGATATGTTCCCGTCGGGTTTGCCCACATGACGAGAGTAAAGCGTGGTGTCGTCAGCAAACCTATCTATCTCAGTCTCAATTACATCAGGGAGGTCATTTATGAAAATCAGGAACATTAGAGGTTCTAGGATGGATCCTTGGGGTACACCAGCATTTATGTCATGTTTCTTAAGTGAACGGCCATCGAAGACAACCTGGATCTTTCTTTTTGTTAGGAAGGATTTAATTATGTTATATATTTGTCCAGTAATACCATATGAGTGCAGTTGTACGAGAAGCCCTTCATGCCAGACCTTGTCAAAGGCTATGGATATATCAAGCCCTACCGCTCTAGCTTCACCTAACTTGCCCAGTATATGATATATGCGTTCAGCGATGACCGTTAGGATATCTGCGGTAGATCGTGCTTGTCTAAATCCGTATTGATGATCAGAAAAAAGTTTAGCATTAACTAGGAGGTGCAAGATTGATTAATGATGCAAAGATTTTAGCAAAGATCGGGAGTAGACTGGTTGGACGGTAGTTCAGAGGATCAGTTCTATCTCCAGAATTCTTAAAGTCTGGTACCACATAGGCAATTTTCCATCTATCAGGGAAACAAGATTCAGCTAGGCATTTGTGGTATAGATAGGAGAAGACAGGGGCCAGCTCATCAGAGCATTTCTTTATTACTATTACAAGTATAACATCAGACCCACAAGCTTTGGAAGTGTCAAGGTCTTTTATGGTGACTTAGACCTGATATGGGGTGATAATCAGGTTCTTAAGTGTGGCTTCAGGCTGCAATGGGAATTTGGGGAGGGGTGGTCTGCCGAGTCCAAACTGGAGTTTAAGGCAAAACGCTTGGCCAGTAGTTCAGCTTCATCAGTTGCCGTGCAAACAGCATCGTTGTGATTTGATAGCGGGAGAATTGTCGATTGCCCATTGTTCATCACACTATTGTAGATTTTCCAGAAATCACGAGTACCTAGTTTCTGTGACTGAATGCGTTTTTTAATTATCACTGTATACCTTCTCTTTGCTTCATCTATCACTACTTTGCAATCATTTCTTTCCTCTACAAATTTTTGTCTGTTCGCAGTTGACTTAAAGCGGCCGAATTTTCGGAATCCCTTCTGTCTTTCAGCAATAGCAGCTGCACATTCGGGGGTGAACCATTTAAGAGAGTGGGGTTTGCTGAACAATTTTCGCGTGGGGACATAAGCATCAATGCCTGCTTTAACCCATTCGGTTAGCTCATTTGCACACTGATCAGCAGGGAGTGAGAAGGTTTCATCCCATGGGGCGTCGCTGATGTGATCCCTGGGGGACTCAAAATCAGCCTGCTCATAGTTTCCCGTCGTTTTAAGCAACGGCTCTGCAGCTTTTGGACGAGTTTTTAAAGTGATAAGTAACATTACCACAATGTGATCAGAGTTTCCGAGCGGGCTATGGGCATTCGCCACACAAGCCAGAACAGGTCGAGAAGTGAGGCTTGCTGGTCCGCACGATCAGGAAGAGGTCGTGAGCTGAGGAGAAGTTAAACGTAGAGTTCCCAACTTCATCAGTAACTCTGGAAAATCCCAACCAGTCACGGTGATGTGCATAAAAATCTCCAAATACATATATTTCGGCATTCGAGTCGAGTAAGAGGGCTCTATCTAAGCTTTCAGAGACAGAGTAAAGCAGTGTACAGTCCTGGGTGGAAGAAGAACGGTATAAAAAATATAAGTAACTAACGCTGTGATGTAGAGTCAATCTAAAGCACATGTAGGTTTGCTCATCTGATTCTAACCTATGTTCTCTAGTCAAATGGATGGTGTTCAAAACATAAACTCCTAGCCCATGCATATGTTTGTCAGAGTCATTACGATGGAGTGGAAAGTAATCAGTCATGTCAAAGTGGTGAGAGGGAATTGAGCATTGCATTTTCGTTTCACTTAGAGCTAGTGGTAAATGGTGGGGTAGTTAGATTGGAGATGTGGGTGACTAATAATATAGATATATGTTAATTAAACAACAATCCAACCATGAAAAGAGTCAATAATAGGACTTGAAGATATATATATATATATATATATATATATATATATATATATATATATATATATATATATAAATATATATTAGCTAACTCGTTTACCCGAATATTTGACAGTATTACGTGGAAGTACCTTTTCGTATAATGCACAGTTGAATAGCGAGTTTACTTGTCGAATTAAAAAGATCCCGCATTTAGCAAATTGAAATAAATGTTGTAGAATGATCATCACGAATTGATTTGCATTAAGTCCAAAGTATACTGGGCTATTATTGTATTATCCTTGCTACTGCATGGAGAAATACCTTTAGAAGTCAACTGAATGTCTTATTAACATTTAGAATTCGACTGAATGTCTTATTAACATTTAGAATTCGACTGAATGTCTTATTAACATTTAGAAGTCAAATGAATGTCTTATTAACATTTAGAAGTCAAATGAATGTCTTATTTGACGCATATTATAAATATCAATGAGGCATCTAACTGGTAGCCCATCTCTTTACACAGAAAGCTCGTAGGACCGCTGTTCATTACTGGTTTCTTAGTATTTAGTGAAACGAATCTAAGCTACATAAAATAATTATTTAACACTTGTAGATTCATTACATTTAATAAAAAAAACAGATCCATGCAGTCGGAGGCGACGCTAAGGCTCCCTTTTCGTTCGCTACGACACTGGAATGTAAGAGAAGGCGCCTATTCTTACCATGGTTTGATCCTGATTTAATAATATTTAGTGTTTAGCAAATAAGAATCAGATATCATTTTGGAAACTTTGGTATAACTCGACCAAGGATTGAACCCCGTTTTCACGGCGAACACTCAAACTGTTATATTTAAGTAATACTCATTACGTATATATATATATATTTTTTCTTACCATAGTTCACCCCAAACAAGACAGGACGCCATTGTAGAAGTAAGGGGCTACTGAGAAAAAAAGAAGAATATATTCTGCGTTTTTTATGTTAAGAATATTTCAGTATTATTGTAGAGTGTACGTATATAAATGCATGTACAATACCTATACCTTACCATGCCTACTTGACATACATCATATTACGGTTATCGTGAGATAAAAGGGCTTGCATTGTTATAGAACTCTATCTGAAAGTATACTGAGTTATTTCCGTGTGCAACATCTGCTGTCTAGATTCAGTTCTGTTCTGAGTTTGAGAAGATGATATATATATATATATATATATATATATATATATATATATATATATATGTGTGTGTGTGTGTGTGTGTGTGTGGTCACGGTTGGTAGTTAACTGGTATCCAGTTTTCGAATTTCGGGGTCGATACGATCACTACGTCTAGCTATCGCTATTAAGTCGTGACACGACGGAACTGTTACCTGTGAATGTCTCTGTATATATATATATATATATATATATATATATATATATATATATATATATATATATATATATATAAATGCATATTGTTATTTATTTCCGTGTGGGACATGTCGAGTTTAAGAGAAAAAACGTTGACACTGGCGATTCCGGGTCAAGTCCTACAAGTCTAATGCGATTGATAAATAAACATTTCTAAGAATTCCTCGGTTTTATCTCTTCTTGTCAGCCAAATATTGTTTGCTGGAATACTTCCCGAAATTGCTGAGTGAGAATTCCGAAAGAAAATCCATGTTTGGACATCCTTAAATCTTCTGGTAACACTTTTATAGATATCGAATCGGAAATTGAATGGTTTCTCATGCTGAAAAACAGTATTATTATATTGGCTAGTTGTGAACTGCGTCGGTCATCTTGACGTATAACGATTACATTACAGGTCAGAGACACGGTATAAAACCACTCGCCCTGGGGATCTTATCAGCGTGTGTATAAATCTAACTGCATCTTTATCTTCAAAAATATAGACGCATTAGAAAAAAATATCAGAAAAAATACATAAATATTATTTAAGGCTTCAAGAAAATGTTGATATATTTCAAATGAGAAAATATGTCTTTTTTTGCTTTTTATCCACGCATCTCTAGTTAAGGTCATGTTCTTCGGTCGGTCGATTTGTTCTTCTATCCGGATTTCGTTTAAATTAGCATTCGGCTTGCAACCATATCCTCTTTTTATCCCATCCTCTTTGCTCAGTCAGAGGACACATACGTAACTAGACTACGATCCGTTTCAAACCACACACGATTCAGTAGAAGTATCTTCGAATAAAACAGTGTTGGATTTAACTCTCCAAGCTGTCTCCCCTTTCTCATACACATATGCACACGCAGAAACACATTCTCCCCTGGGATGAAACGCGGGAGCCTCTGTATAGCTTAATTGCCATGAATATATTTGCATAGCTTACTACCTAGCTCTACTTACGTATCGAGCACTGTTGAAGTAAATACTGAACATTGATAAACCATTTATATCTCCTTATAAAATGTTATGTGGATACCTGAAATAGTAATATATATATATATAAATTCCCGAAACAGTTTTTCATGGTAAACAACTGATGATCCCTTAAAATAGTGTTAGAAACTAACTAATATGATAACTGTAAAAAATAAATTGACTTACATGAGTGATTTTCCACTGGAAGACTTGAGACTATAAGTTTTTTTATTTTCATGTTTTAATTTTTTTTATATAGTTTTAATGGTTGAGAAACTTCCGAGACTATATATATATATATATATATATATATATATATATATATATATATATATATATATATATATATATATATATATATATATATATATAATAATGGTAATAATCCAGGTAAAAACATCCACACGGTAGTAATCCAAATAATTTTAACCGGGTTTATAAAAAGTGCTCAATATCAAATAGAGCTTTATATATGATAATTTTTATTTACACAGACATCTACAAAATCTGCGTAAATAAAAATTATCATATATATATATATATATATATATATATATATATATATATATATGTGCATACCTATAAAGGCACACATTATAAGTGGATATTCTGGTATCTGGTGACTTAATTGAACCATGTAGTTTCTCACGGCACATTTATAATGTTTTGTGTAATGTAGCATACCGTGTAATTTCAGTTAAATTATCGTATAATTTTTACCTCCGAGCTTTGAAAGCGTATACGTTTCGTCACCAAAGTTGGTATATAATGTCTATAACTTCGGCCATATCTTTGACCTCTAGGTCTTCTGATGTTGTTTTTAATCAAAGGAACATAGGCTCCTCTTTCTAGTAATTATTTCTATGAATAATTTAATAAATACTTTTAATTAAATCAACACAAATCGCCATTAAACCTTGCCCATCAATTATGGCGTAATGCATATTTATACTTTTTCATGTCACTGAGAAAACACGAAAATGTTCAGAGGTTTCTAATTACTGTAAATTAAATCCAATTGTTTTTTGTTGTACGCATGAAGAACATGGCAGGAAGTAGTGAGGACGTACTTGAGATAAAGATCTGGTTAGAGTTGAAGTCAATTTCTAAGAACCGTCCAACACATGCCATCATGTAAAACGGACGATGATGATGATGATGCTGATGATGCTGATAATGCTGCTGATGCTGATGCTGATGCTGATGATGCTGTTGCTGCTGCTGCTGTTGCTGCTGCTGCTGCTGCTGATGATGATGATGCTGCTGCTGCTGATGATGATAAGGAGTATGAGAAAAAGATGGAGTAAGTTCATGGAACTTTTGCCGTTACAAACCAGTCGACTAAGGGCATAGTCTACCAGACATGTGTACGCAGTGTGATGATTTTTTGGAAGTGAAACCTCGCCAGTGATGATTGCGGACATGCGTTGCATGAAGAGAAATGACATAAGAATAATACAATGGATGTATAATGTGAGTCTTAAAGATAGCCTCAGATCTGATGACTTAAAAGGAATATTTAAATCTGGATAGTATAGAGAAATATGATAGAACAGATAATTTGATGGTATGGCTGCATTGAAAGAATTGATGCAATCTCTTAGACTAGTAGATGTAGAACAGGTGATGTAGCAGGTTCTGTTCGCAGGCGAAATGCCACAGAAAACATGGAAGGAAGTGATAAGAATGAACTTAAGTGAAAGACGGATAAATAAAGACTTGGTCAGAGATAGGTTTGTTTGGAAGTCAATTTCTAAAAGACGTCCAGCGCATGCCAGCATGTAAAACGGACGTTAAATCGATGATGATGATGTTGATGATGATGATGATGATGATAATTGAATTTTTAAAATTGACTATATCTATACCTGCAATTAACGACATTGCTCGAGAATCTGGCCACGTGTGATTTGCGCTCTTACAGTTTAAAGAGTGGGTGAAAAGGATGAAAGATGAAAAAGAATCGGGTTGATGAAGATGAGCGAGTGAGATCTAAATGAATTGTAGTGATTGATTGATTTAGTCGGGGGTGACTGAATATTTTACTTGCCTGTGTGTTTATGTATTTATGTGTCAATGGTTTAAAGACACTCGATACATGCTTATGGCTAATGGCCGTTCAATCATAAACACGGATACACTAATTGTCTTCTGCTTCTTTTTATCGTGTGAATCAGATGATGCTGGTGTTGGCATTAGTTTCTAGAAAGACATCAGGTACTTACGGGAAGGACCACGAGAAGGTTGCCAACATCCCTAAGTGAAAGTGATATTGTGGAACCGACCGGATTCGAACTTGGAACACCCAGGTCTTTAGTCCCTGTCGTTATCCACTTAACCACCGTCACCTCCCCACTAATTGTCTGACGAGGTCTGATAAAGAAATACGCTTTTATTCTCATTCGGTTCTCTTTTTTTAAAACTAATATATATTACTTTTTAATATTATATACTTATATAAGCAAATAATATATTATATATATATTTTATTTAATTACTTCAACAGTTCTTAATATATTAGTAGAGTCTAAACTGAAAATATATGTCTACAAGCAAACTAAGGAAAATTCTTGTTTCGATCCTTTAGAACCCATCAGACTTATCTGATAACAAGTAGCTTGATGAGCTATAGAATATTTCGTTGTATCTTATTTGCCATACATGGATTTTCGCATAGGCATAATAGAAATTAATTTCTCATGTATCACGTAATAATTTCCGGTGGCCTTGGGGATAGAGCGAAATCGTATGGATTCTTTGTTGACGCCGGCGTAGGCTGCTGCAAAGAAAATGGCTTCCCTCCACCGTGTTAGAAAAATACTCACACCTGACAGTATCTTATATTTCTACAAGGCCACCATTCGCCCATGAATGGGCTATTGTTGTCACATATAGGCCGGTGGATCAACGACTTGTCTCTCTCTATTGTACACGGTCTCAAAAACAGTCTCCAATCTAATAGGTTTCGCACTGTCAACGAACCTCCAACCTCTGTCCCATCTCCGCAATGTTGCATCCCTGTGCTTGTTTTACAAGTACTTTAATGGAATGTGCTCCGACGAATTGTTAGCACTTGTGCCCCCTCGACCTAAATAAGCCCGAAATCAACGGTGTCGATTTTATTCTGAATGCGCTCATATTTAAAATTTTTCTTAATAATGTATGCTAAAATATAGCGTTACTTGTATATTTTTTGGTTATTTTAACTTGGTTCACTTCATACAAGGCAAGTTGCTACTGTAGACATAAGGGGCTAATGAGAATTAGGCTGAAAGTTTAGGGGGTCATCCTTAAATGCGGAGCTGTAAGCACAATTTTATGAATACTATACTTTAATAAGATTTACCCCTGTCAATAAAATAAATACACTATATAGATCGCACACATATATGTATAGATATCTATATACGTATATCTATACATATATACCTATATATATAAATATATACCTATATATACCTATATATATATATATATATATATATATATATATATATATATATATATATATATTACTATTTTATGTATCAACAAAAAATTATATCTCCTTATAAAATGTTATATGTATCAATTTCAGTATTTACTTCAACAGTGCTCGATAGGTAAGTAGATCTATGTAGTAAGCTATGCAAAGATATTTATGGCAATTAAGCTAGATTTTGGCGGTCTTTAAAATTTAGGATTACAAATTTTACATTTACACGGGTCGTCTAAATTTCTACATGTACTGGCCTGCCGTATTATTGTCTATTCAATTATTGGTGAGCGTCCATTTTCTTTGAGCTCCCAATAGTGGTTTGCTAGCGCTGTTTTAATTCGACCTTCTCTGTTTTTAAATGTGATTTTGTGGTCATAATATCTTGTTTTAAAATCAAGAGAGGTCATACCAATATTTGCCAAAGAAAAGACCGAATAACAAGAAGTACTACGTGGGTATGACCTCCTTAGATTTGAAATCATAAACTTTAAAGACGCCCAAAATCTATTAAACTGTAAAAGTGAGATAGCAAACAGCTGCCTACACAGAAATACATTTACCTTAGGCTAACAATACATAAATAAATAAACAAATGAGTAAAAAAAACTAAACTAGACTAAAAGCTAACAATTTAAAAACTAAAAACTAAAAACTAAAATAGAAATACAAGGAACCACTTGTTAAAATAAATTGACCCATTATATTGACACAACAAAGAAACAGGATATAGACTACTTTATAGAAAACAGAAGAGTAGAACAGGATATAGGAAGTAACACCAACCGAATCTTTGTTTGTGGGAAGTCCAACGAATCTAATTGATTAACTAGCTAGCCGTGTATATAAAAAAAACCCGGCAACAATAACTCCATGCATTCTTTCCTGAAGATTCCCCCGGGGATGAAACGCGGGAGCCTCTGTGTAGCTTAATTGCCATAAATATATTTTCATAGCTTACTATATATATATATATATATATATATATATATATATATATATATATATATATATATATATATATATATAAAATTGAAACGGCTTTTTAAACCAGTAAAATGCAGAGGCTTCTTTTTAATAAACATATTATTTATTTAAATTCAAATTTTCGTTTCACACAGGAATCTTCATCAGGATAATAGACAATATTTTCTTCTTCCTTTTTTTAAACGACATGGTGTCACTTGATCTTATGCTTTAGATATTAACGAAGCTCGTTGTCCACAAGTCGTGTTTGTTCTGGTTGCACGTGATAAGTATTTAAAAAGAGTTCCACTGTATAGAATGCATTTAAATTTTGTAATTGAAACGGTTTTTGAGACCAGTAAAATGCAGAGGCTATTTTTAAATACACATATTTATTTAAATTTAATTTTCGATTCATACAGGAATCCCCTTCCTGCTCCCTATTTCCCCGACTGTACCGACATGCAGAAATTTAAAACTAATGTAAACAGACATATCGCTGCACATCTCTCAACTTAGGGTGGAAGGTTTAGGGTGTACTCCTAATTCTCAGTCGACTCTTCCCTGTTTATGGTGAACTATGTTAAAAACAAAAATATTTGAGGTCAGTATTTAGTAGGCTTTCACATTCTCTCTTTTGTTATTCTCATGCTCCTGTTTTTGCTGGAGATGATGAATCCTACCGGCTATTTCAGACACTCCAGCCTAGAGATCTTTTTAAGATTCTAACCGTCCCTTTAAGTGCAATTGTTTGTATTTTTCTTGGCACCCGGTTCACCGGGTATACTCGCCAGCAAGCTTTTGAAATTCGTCTTCATTAGTCCTGTTGCTCCTATAATTACTGGTATGATGGAGATTTTCTTAAGATTTCAGTTTCTTTTCATGTCGTACATAAAACCTTGTTATTTCGTAATCTTTTCCCTTTCTGCTCTGTTCAATCCTGCATCATTAGGGACACCGACTTCAACTAGGGTTGCTACTGTCTCCCTTTTATCCCATGTTACGATGTCAGGTTTAACAGCTCCGTTTTCTAGATATGTAGCTGTAGGGATTGCATAGTCATAGTGGATGGTGTATAAAATATTTCGAACTGTTCCTTCTGGTATATCTCCCAGGACTTGCTGCTAAACTAGATATTTAACTTTTTACAAATAGTCCAGTGAAGATATATAATTCAAAAATGTGCACAACAGTAAAGTCATAATTTGTAAAGACACTAAAACTAATACCGCCTGAAAATGATTTGACGATTCAAATCGAAAGTACTTGCAAACAAGAAAAAAGAATACAACAAGAACCCATGGATCATATTTACATCAATTTTACCGAAACATTAGATGGACAATTCGGAAAATTGAAAAAATAAAAAAAAGTCGCATCAAACAAAACCACTCCGTGTAATTTAATAATGTTTGCCTAAATGAAAATATGCTGCCTAAATACACACACAGTATATATATATATATATATATATATATATATATATATATATATATATATATATATATATATATATATATATATCATGGACTCTCCCGTCGATTTCGACGTATGAGGTCTTGAATCTTCCTGGAAATCCTTGCGGGACGTAATTCACACATCTGCATTGGAGGTTTTGGGGTTACCTGTCCGTAGGCATCAGGACTGGTTCGATGACCAGAATGTTGAGGCCCAGGAGTTGATCAATGAAATGCATAAGGCTCATAAAACCTGGATTGATGATAAGAACTCAACACTAAAGAGGAAATTGTACAAGGAATGCAAAAGTAAAGTCCGGAGAGCATTACGGCAGATGAAAGAGGCATGGTGGTCCTCACATGCCAAATTAATGCAAGAAGCATTTGACAGAAAAGACTTGAACTTTTTTTATGAAGGTATTAAGAAAGTTTTTGGACCGCACGAATCTGGCGTTTCTTCCGTATCTGCAAATGATGGCACACTGATAAATGATAGAGCGGATATATTGAATCGCTGGAAGGAGCACTTCGAAGCGGTCTTAAACAATACTTCCACAACTGATGAAGAAATACTTTCATCTATCACTGAACGACCTGAGATTCCTGAACTCTCCTTCCTTCCAGCAATACATATATATATATATATATATATATATATATATATATATATATATATATATATATATATATATATATATATATATATGCGTGTTTGTGTGCGAATATGTTGAGAATCTATCGTACTTGAATAAACGCAAATTGAACTGACCACTCCATGGAAGTGTTATGCTCTTCAGTTTCGACAGATAATTAACAGAAAACGAATATTAGAGAACTAAGTTTACAAATAAAACAATCCAATTCTTCGGATTCAATCATCACGTTGTATAGATTTGCGCGATGTACGTTGACGTGCGCCACCGAGTGTTGAATGACGTCATAAGACGTCACTTCGAATTTAAATATCAATAAATGACAATGGCGTACGTCTGTTTACATTTTGTTTCTGTTTCTGATGTTAATTTAATATCATTAAAGATTCCTTTTTGATTTGAGCATTTGGAGAGACATGAAATATTTTAATATTACTTATGTATCAAAATATAGTGAATGTGTATTCACTGATAGTAAAATGGATGTATACATTTGCTTAACAAAATACCTGTTTTATACAACATATTTAGAAATATTGCCAAATATTCCAATCAAATGAAAACATATAGATATTACAAGTGATTACAAATATTATTTATGTGTCTAATAAAAACATTTTCTTTTGTTTTCTTTATTTTTCTCTGTTCGTATAGGACTGATATTTATTTTGCACGTAATAAATATTGTAATGAATATTGTGACTATGTTGCTTCAGTATATTTATGGTACTGGTACAGCATCATTTGAAACAGAAAAACACACGATTTTTCGTTCCGCTTTTTCGACGTAAACAGCCGGAAAATGCTGAAGCGCTTATCCAATGAGAAGGCGAGAAAAGAAAAATTAAATTGTAAATTGGCGATTGTCAAGAATTTCCAAGGGACAAAAAAGGGGATGAAAAAACAAAATGAAATCAAATAGGCGAAAAATATTTTTTACTAACGGCAATAAAAGTAGATTAGTGTTATTTTAGGGTTAGGGTTAGGGTTAGGGTTTAAAAAAGGTTCGAATTTTGTCCGGTTCAAAAGTTGGACCGGTAGTACCAAAAAAAAAATATAATTTGACTTTCTCGTGAAAAAACAAACTAAGTTGTTTCATTATTTTGTGTAGGGAAACGTGGGACTTACCTAACTAGCATGTGTGCATAGTTCAATGGGTCGGTCGTGGAAGTAAATGAATGAAGAAGAAAGAAACAAAAATGGCTGCCTTGTCTCTTTATATGCCTGCAATGTGACCACCTGATATGTAAATGAGATGCTCCTGGTTGGAGATAAAAGAGGGTTGATTTGTTGTTTTGGGACGTTCACTTTGAAGTTGGACTTCAAAGAGATAAGTGAGATAATCAGAGGTTGGAAGTTATAAGCTATCTCGGCGTTTGGTGTGTGGTGACTCGAAAGGCAGAAAATGGACAAATTCGATTTTCGCTTGATACCTGAGTTTGATGGATCTACCGCTGGACCGTCTGTTGTTGAATGGGTTGAAAAGGCTGAGAAGATCTGTACACTGTGCAGAATTAAAGAACCAGACACAGTCATTCCTCTGAGGTTAATCGGAGGGGCCTATGCAGTCTACCAGCAACTCGGGGATGAACCAGACTGGGATACAATCAAACATGGCCTGTATACAGCATTTGGTACAGATCCGTTTGTTGCATGGCAACAGTTTACGAGCCGGCGACTTCAGGCCAAGGAAACGGTTGACGTGTACCTAGCTGACCTACGAAAGTTGTCGGTACCATTTGGTGGAGTCAGCGATAAGATATTAAGATGTGCATTTTTAGTAGGCTTACCTGAGGAGGTCAGCAGACTGTTGCGGACATCGTCACGAATTGATGAATTGACAACGGACGAGTTATTAGCCCGAGCTCGAAACATCTGCAAGGAACATGAGCCAATTGCAGCAGCAACTAGTATTCAACATGCAGCAGTCGAACCACATGGAGGCAAGGTAGATTCTCTCCCAGATAGTAATAAGCGTGTAGGCCCAGTGTGCTATAAATGTGGGGAAATCAATCATTTTGCTAAGGAGTGCCGAAGTGATAGGAGGTGTGTATATCCACGAGCACAGAGAACGGTACAGTGCTATCGCTGCAATAAGTTTGGGCACATATCTCGCAACTGTTCGGGAAACGAGGTTGGGGGCAAGGTACTATCGCCACCCTTGCCCTTTGCCAACCAATAAACACAGGATTACCGGTCATTGGCGTTAAAATCGATGATGTGAAGTGTTCAGCACTCATAGACACGGGATGTTCCCGGTCTATAGTTAGTGCACATTACTGTCGGATGTGGCGGGAGAAACCAGTCGGTATTATGACAATCAATGGCTTATCCCGAGCATGTTGTGGTGAAGGGACAGTCACGATTTGTACTGAGAAGGGTGACACAGCCAAAGTTGATGTTCTGGTGATGCAAGAAAACCCCCTTGGCTATGACATGTTGCTTGGAATTGATGCGATACAAGCACTAGGATGCGTCATAATCACAGCGACTGGAGGTGTAATGCTTGGAGAAGGGAAAGAAGTCTGTGCAGCCGTGTCTATTGAAGAAAAGGACTTCTGTGCTACGTTTGACGACAACGAAAAGGCGTGGACTGCAAAGTGGAAATGGACTATGAGCCAGGCACCAGATCGACTGTGCAACACCATTCCAGAGTATGAAGTTTCTACAAAGAATAGGGCCGCATATGAAGAAGAACTTCAGATATGGATTGAAAACGGATGGTTAATACCGTACCCACAGGAACGTCTGGGACCACCCAAAGGATTAATTCCGCTCATGGCTGTTGAACAACCTACTAAAGACAAAATTCGACGCGTAATGGATTACCGAGAATTGAATCAATACGTTGATGCTTTCACTGGAAATGCAGATGTGTGCGCTGCTAGACTACGAGAGTGGCGTCAGAAAGGGAGTAATGTAGCACTGTTGGATTTGAAGAGAGCCTACCAGCAGATACGTGTCCATGAGTCATTATGGCCATTTCAGACGGTGATAATCAAGGGAAAACGATATTGTTTGACACGTTTAGGTTTTGGCCTGAATGTAGCACCCTTAATAATGACAGCTATTATTAAAACTGTTTTGATGCAGGATGAGACCACAGCAAAAGCTGCTTCAGCTTATATTGATGACATTTACATTGATGAGGATATAATGTCTGCAGATGTGGTTCGAACAAAACTGGAATCGTTTGGGTTAATAAGCAAAGACCCTAAGCGCCTAAAGGATGGGGCGTCCGTGTTAGGGCTAGAGGTCTATGAGAAGGGCAATACTTTGCGATGGAAGCGAGGGAGCGCAATTCCAGAGTTACCCAGTGTATTGACAAGACGCATTGTGTTTTCTATTTGCGGTAAATTAGTAGGACATCTACCTGTTTGTGGATGGCTCCGATCGGCAACAGGAGTGTTAAAACGACGAGTAACTGCAGTAACCACAGGATGGGATGACATGGTGGATGATAATGCTCTCCGGCAAATGATGGCTGAAACGTTGTCCAGAGTACATAGGAACGATCCTGCCCAGGGTGAGTGGCAAGTATCTGGAAACGAAGTGAATGCATGGGTTGACGCAAGTTCACTGGCTACAGGTGTCGTGTTGGAACAATTAGGAGCTGTCGTGGAAGATGCGTGCTGGCTTCGTCCGAAAAATGATGCCCAGCATATAAATTTGGCAGAACTCGATGCCACGTTAAAAGGGCTTAATCTTGCATTGCAATGGCAGGTCAAGGTTGTGCATCTTCACACTGACTCATTGTGTGTTTACCACTGGTTGACCGACACCTTAACTGGGAAGGCCCGGGTTAAGACTAGAGCGGCAAGTGAGATGTTAGTACGTAGGAGACTGGAAATAATAAAGCGTCTAGTTGACGAATACAGCTTGCAGGTGGACATCACTTTAGTTTTGTCAATGCAGAATTTGGCTGATAGCCTGACGAGAGTACCAAAGAGGTGGATTGATGTAATGAGGCAGGGATCTGATCCTCCACAACAGACATGCGCGACCGTAACAGATCAATTGACACCTGACCAGATCCGTACGATACATCAGCAGAGTGGACATCCCGGAATTCGGAGGACAACATATTTTGTCCGAAGAGTGTGTCCTTCAACTACAAGAGCATCAATCAAGGCAGATATACGCTCGTGTGAAGAGTGTCAGCGAATTGATCCGGCACCATCCCAATGGCAAAAAGGAAAGCTTGAGGTAGAGGACAACTGGTATCGAGTAGGAATGGACATAACGCATTATGAAGGCAAGCACTTTTTAGCCATGACAGATTGTGGACCGACACGTTTCACAATATAACGCCTGTTGACACAACAGGATGCATTTAGCATTATACAACAGTTGAGAGCTGTCTTTTTTTAACGTGGTGCCCCGCTTGAAATTCTGACTGATAACGCCACTACATTTCGATGTCAAGAATTTCAGAAATTCACGCAGGAATGGGGGATTAGAATGCGTTACCGATGCGCATATTTTCCCGAAGGTAACGGTATAGCGGAGCGGTGTCACCGCACCATTAAAAGAATTGCGGCCAGGACACAGTGTTCTATTCCAGAAGCGGTGTACTGGTATAATATGACACCAAAGGACGATGCAACACCAGAAACTGCCCCAGCTAATGGGATTTACCGCTATGAACAGCGTATAAAAGGTATTGATGTCACGCCATCAGAGGTTGGCGTTGTCAATACACCATATCAAGTGGGAGACAGTGTTTGGGTGAAACCCCCAAATGCTAGGTGCACTGAAAAATTTTGCAGAGGAAAAATAGATAAAATCATAAGTCCTCAGACCATGTTGATTGATGGTGTACCACGGCATGTAAAAGATATCCGCCCCTGTTATACCTCTCCTGATTCTGAGGATAACGAGGAAGATCACATACAGTTCAGGGATGATCCTGACTGCCTACTACCCCTACCGGTGAGCGTAGAAACACTACCTACAGAACCAGATGAGGGAATGATGGAACATACTGAGGAAGATGGGACCGAGGAAGTGATGCCTCCGGTTCTTCGAAGGAGTACCCGACAAAGACGGATACTGCCCCCATGCCCTGATTGTGAAACACCGCATAGGGAACCACGAGAGGAGATAATGGAACAGATTGGTGGCAATAACGGTGGTAATGAGGAAGATGGCAATGAGGAAGTGCTGCCCCCATTTCTTCGAAGAAGTACTCGACAACGACGGCCACCCCCCCTGCCCTGTGTATGATCATGAGATCAGGGGTGAGTGTAGGGAAACGTGGGACTTACCTAACTAGCATGTGTGCATAGTTCAATGGGTCGGTCGTGGAAGTAAATGAATGAAGAAGAAAGAAACAAAAATGGCTGCCTTGTCTCTTTATATGCCTGCAATGTGACCACCTGATATGTAAATGAGATGCTCCTGGTTGGAGATAAAAGAGGGTTGATTTGTTGTTTTGGGACGTTCACTTTGAAGTTGGACTTCAAAGAGATAAGTGAGATAATCAGAGGTTGGAAGTTATATTTTGTTTCGTCACAAAATGAATATTTATAAAAATATAAATACAGTAATTTTTTTTCATGCTTTGAATGTGGTTTCATTATTTCTTTCTCTGTTTTGACGCGAATTCGTTTTCATTAGTTTCTTCCTGGCATTTTACGTAATTTTACGTCCGCAACAGTCGATTATGTATAGTTCAAAAGCTATACGAGTACCATATTTAAATATTTCAATGCACACAAAAATTGTAAATAACGAAAGTTACAGAATAAAGTGTAGAGTCATAAATTATAGATCAGTATTTTGAATAGACGTGTAAATAAAATGTCTTTTCCACTCTTCCCAGACTTTCGGTCTTGGATCAACGTTTAGAATCTGTTCAGTCATCGGTCAGAGGATGAGAATTCATTCTCGACTGTGGCAAATTTTATTTCTGTTTCTTCCAGAGTACCCCTTTCTCGGGGGCAAGATACCCCTCACATTAAAAACCGACACCATGTCTAAATTTTCCTTCGTGAGGAGGAAAGTAAATAACCACATGCAAATCAAATGTTCAAAATTATTGATTCAATATTGATAAAAGTTCGTAATAATATGTGACATTTGCTCGGCCTTCGGGCTGGAATCAAAGCATAGTATCTCTGGTAGTGAAAAAAGAATCCTTTTAGACTGAGGCAATTTTTATTTTTGTCCCAAGCAGAGTGCCCGTTTATGGGAGATGGACATTGCACACATTAAAAACCGACCTTGTGTCTAGCTCTCCCTTCGCCAAGAGTCAAGTAGATAGAGACATGACCCATAATATTCAAGTTAAATGTTCCTATTATCAGACGTATTCATTTGTATCGAGAGATGCACTCCCTGTTTGCCGTTGTCCATTTTCTTCTGTTCTGTTCTAGAGAGACGACGGCGTAATGATGAGATTGTTGTCTGTTCGTCCAGCTGATTGGCCTGCTCATGTAACGAGTCGACGTCATTCACCCGAGTCCCACGTGACACTCGCGGCTTGGCGCTCTTTGTGAGGTACAATTTGAGTTTTCGAGATGATCGCGAACCATTTCGTTTTTTTGTATTAATGACCCACCAGTTATAAAGGCTTAAACACACACGAGGATAAGGGATAATAAGCTGGATATACTGAAAGTTGAATGAGACGAATAATATGAGAGGATTGAGAATAATCCCATGCCACTTACTTACATCAACTAGCCAACGATAAGGGTTAGATGGATAGATTCCGACCCAGGAAACAGCAATTCTTTATCCTTTGTTAGAAACATCGCTCATGGAATGTGAAGACTAAAAGACAAAGTAGGGGGAGAGAGATGGTTAAACGAATCGTTTCGCAAAGAAACTATTTCTTTATTTGGAGAATCTCGATTGGATTGTGTTGAGGACGCTATGTCTATCGAATTGATATTGAAAGATGTACATATTTGCTGCTTATTCATACGGACAAATCAGATAAAAAATTCGGTACTGCTGCAGTTTACGACCCATACTGAAACGAACGTTTCGTCGGCATCTTCCGACAGTTTAAGTAAACCGCCGGAAGATACCAAAACGCTTAGCCAATCAGATTGCAGTATACGACAATTACCAATCGCGATTTAAATATCGCGTGAAGTTCAACAAGTTCAGGAAATTTATTAAAGCGATCATGGATTTCATCGAGTTCGGACAGACGCTTCATCTCCATATTAGCGCAGCTTGCGGAATCGTACCCCGTCGAAAAGCTTCCTTCCACTTCCTATGCATCGTCTTCTTTGTTGTCGTCTGCGCTTACGACAACAGAAAATCTTCCGCATTTTAAAAAGTGAAAGTTAAAATGTCTAACTATGAAAAAATAATGCAATAAACTGTTTTTCTTTTTCACCCTAACCCTACGAAAAACACCCTAATACTAATCCTAACCATAATCTAACCCCTCACCCAAACCCTAACCCTACGATAAACCAACTTAACCCTAATCCTAACCTATGCATAACCCTAACCTAGTCGCTTTGGTTGAAAAGGAGTACCATAAAAACATTTTTTATTCATCGAAAAAACCCAACTTTTTTTGGCTAACAGTTGATTCATTATATTTTCTACGTAACAAAAACTGAATATTATTTCATTAAAATTACCACAGGATGATTGTTTTTTTTTCTTGATTTAAATGTTTTTTTTTTTCAATTTTTCAAGTTTGATAGCGTCTTCGTAAAAAAAATACATATTCTTCCATTAATTTTTCCTATTTGCGTCGCCTCGTTTTGATTTTGATACCGTGAAGTTTTCATTCGGCTGTTTACGTAAACTGCCTGAAGATGCTGACTTCAGCACGGATCGTAAACTGTAACAGTACTAAAAGTCATCTTCATCGCTACTAGATGTGTAGTGAAAGAAAAAGAATACCATTAAGAAATATATATTCTAATTCTTTTGCTACAAAATCATATTACTTATTTCGATTAATTGATGTTTAGCGAAATTGAAAGACAAAACGCAATATATTTCCCGGCGTACATTCTGAATGGTTTCTACTCATTCATGTATTCGAATATCCCGTGAAATTTCCATTCATTTGTGTTTTTGAACATTCAGGATCATTTCTACTCATTCCTGTATTCGAATATCCCGTGAGATTTCCATTCATTTGTGTTTTTGAACATTCAGGATCATTTCTACTCATAAGTGTAGTATCTGTTCTGATGGATACTGCACCCCATACTGGTATTGTCTTGGCCTTCGGGCTTGATTTACGCCGGTCTATGGGTCTGTCCTGTGCAGTTCTAGGAGGTCCACCCTCCCAGGCTTCGCCTCCCCTCTTTGGGGAGGAGTAAGTTTATTGCTTACTGCCTGAGGCGCCCCTACCGGGGAATGCTGACGGGACTGCCCAGGCAATTTTTAAACCCCCCTTTCCCGACCCGACCTTGGGTCACATCTTACTTGTGGGAGTAAGATAAAAACTGGCCTTGTGCCTAACTCCGGGAGAGGAGTAAATCAATACTCATTCATGTATTCGGATATCCCGTGAAATTTCACTTCATTTGTGTTTTTGAACATTCAGGATCATTTCTACTCATTCATGTATTCGAATATCCCGTGAAATTTCACTTCATTTGTGTTTTTGAACATTCAGGATAATTTCTACTCATTCATGTATTCGAATATCCCGTGAAATTTCTATTCATTTGTGTTTTTGAACATTCAGGAACATTTCTACTCATTCATGTATTCGAATATCCCGTGAAATTTCCATTCATTTTTGTTTTTGAACATTCAGGATCATTTCTACTCATTCATGTATTCGAATATCCCGTGAAATTTCCATTCATTTGTGTTTTTAAACATTCAGGAACATTTCTACTCATTCCTGAATTCGAATATCCCGTGAAATCTCCATTCATTTGTGTTTTTGAACATTCAGGATCATTTCTACTCATTCCCTACCGGGGAATTCCGACGGACAGCCCCGTCGGCATTCCCCGGTAGGGATGCCTACTGCCTGAGGTATCCCTACCGGGGAATGCCGACGGGGCTGTCCAGGCAATTTTAAACCCCTCACTTTCCCGACCCGACCTTGGGTCACATCTCACTTGTGGGAGTAAGATAAAAACTGGCCTTGTGCCTAACTCCTGGAGAGGAGTAAATCAATACGCATTCCTGTATTCGAATATCCTGTGAGTTTTCCATTCATTTGTGTTTTTGAACATTCAGGGTGATTTCCATGCTTTAATATATTTGTATATTTCATCATATGAATTCATGATTCCTGGGAGATCGGATTTATATCTAATATAATTTAAGTGTTTTCATTAATACTTTTGTGTATATTTTTTGGATTGTTCAAACAACTGTTCTCTGTAATTTTTACAACGTTTCAGCCGATATAACCTCCAACTTTCTTCAGGTGTGTACCTTGTCGAACTCACGTATCTTTATGCCGAACTCGCGAATCTGTACGGAATTTTGAACTAAACCCTATAATTAATCCACGTGGGTAGCATGCTCTCGTTCCGTCAACCATAACCAGGTAAAACTAAGTCTGAAGTAATTCGCAATTGTATACTTAGTGGCACAACGGATAAAAGTGCTGAGTTATAATTAGTTCTAAATGGCAATCTTCTAGAAGTTGATGTTTAATAATCAGTACGGGTGATACTAAGAATACAATTACAAATTACTTAAGATTTCCCTCCGGTGATGGCTAACGGAACGAGAGCAATCTACCCTCGTGGATTAAATAAAGGGTTTCCTTCAAAATTGAGTACAGATTCCCGAATTCGACATGAAGATGTTCGAGTTCGACAAGACGCACCTGAAGAAGTTCGGAGGTTACATCGGCCGAAACGTTGTGAGAATAATATCCAAGATCAGAACAGAAGTCCGAACAATCCAAATAATTCAAATTACGAATCCTTATTTAAAAGATTTCGAACATGATGTTTTTTTGTGTTATTTTTAATCGCGATTACAAGAATTTAATTATCTTATCTATTTTTTTTTAAATAATTAAATCCAAAATACATAAACAAAAACAAAAAAATTGTACATTTAAAAATAAGCGAAACAAAAATCAAACTAAAGAATTCCCGGGCAATGCCGGGCAGGTAGATCAAGTATTATATGAAGTTCATTTAAAAAAGATAATTTCGTGTTTGATGTTGGTTCACATATGTGCATACGTTTCTGTCTAATCAATTCCATCTTTCTATCTTTTAAAATTTCCTTTGAACATGGGGGTTTCAGATTTGTATGTTGTCAGTACGTCCTAATGCGCAGACTTCATAGATTTTCATTTGTCCTGCGCATCAACAACAAAAACGCTTCACTAATATTTGAACATTGTTAAGATGTACTTTACCTAGAATCTCCGCCACAATCAATGGCAATCGTCTGCAATATTTCTATAAAATTATCGACAATACATTGAAAGATTTCCAATTGGACTGAGATATGTATTTTGGATGGGACATTGCCATTAACTTGATGTTTTCAGCTTCAAAGAAGAGTTTATCATTTTGGCAGTATGACAAGAGGCATTGTTATGCGTCTTTGGACCTCTATATTTATAGCTATCTGCGCATTTCAACCCTCAAACAAATATTACTTCACAATATACAAATCAAATTCTGTTAAAAAGTTCATCCGATAGTTCTGGACAATTCCTGATTATTTCTATGTTTTAAGTATTTCTGAATTCATCGAATTCAATCTCAACATTATCTATTTCACTTTAAAGATCTGGCAACTCATTCCACAATATATTATTGTATTAACAAAATAATGAATTTGGTTACTACGCCCATATTTTGTAATCTGCATTGACAATAACCGTCCAGATCAAAGAGAAACGTTAAAAGAATGTCCGCACTAGTAAGAAAATATCATAGCATTCTCTTTTACAGTAAAGCAGATTTTCCTAATTTTCTCAATCGATCATTGTAAAGCAGATTTTCCTAATTTTCTCAATCTATCGTTGTAAAGCAGATTTTCCTAATTTTCTCAATCGATCATTGTAAAGCAGATTTTCTTAATTTTCTCAATCGATCATTGTAAAGCAGATTTTCCTAATTTTCTCAATCGATCATTGTAAAGCAGATTTTCCTAATTTTCTCAATCTATCATTGTAAAGCAGATTTTCCTAATTTTCTCAATCTATCATTGTAAAGCAGATTTTCCTAATTTTCTCAATCTATCGTTGTAAAGCAGATTTTCCTAATTTTCTCAATCGATCATTGTAAAGCAGATTTTCCTAATTTTCTCAATCTATCATTGTAAAGCAGATTTTCCTAATTTTCTCAATCTATCTTTGTAAAGCAGATTTTCCTAATTTTCTCAATCTATCGTTGTAAAGCAGATTTTCCTAATTTTCTCAATCGATCATTGTAAAGCAGATTTTCCTAATTTTCTCAATCGATCATTGTAAAGCAGATTTTCCTAATTTTCTCAATCGATCATTGTAAAGCAGATTTTCTTAATTTTCTCAATCGATCATTGTAAAGCAGATTTTCCTAATTTTCTCAATCGATCATTGTACAGCAGATTTTCCTAATTTTCTCAATCTATCGTTGTAAAGCAGATTTTCCTAATTTTCTCAATCGATCATTGTAAAGCAGATTTTCCTAATTTTCTCAATCTATCGTTGTAAAACAGATTTTCCTAATTTTCTCAATCTATCGTTGTAAAGCAGATTTTCCTAATTTTCTCAATCTATCGTTGTAAAGCAGATTTTCCTAATTTTCTCAATCGATCATTGTAAAGCAGATTTTCTTAAATTTCTCAATCGCTCATTGTAAAGCAGATTTTCCTAATTTTCTCAATCTATCATTGTAAAGCAGATTTTCCTAATTTTCTCAATCGATCATTGTAAAGCAGATTTTCCTAATTTTCTCAATCTATCGTTGTAAAGCAGATTTTCCTAATTTTCTCAATCGATCATTGTAAAGCAGATTTTCCTAATTTTCTCAATCGATCATTGTAAAGCAGATTTTCCTAATTTTCTAAATCGATCATTGTAAAGCAGATTTTTCTTAATTTTCTCAATCTATCGTTGTAAAGCAGATTTTTCTAATTTTCTCAATCTATCGTTGTAAAGCAGATTTTCCTAATTTTCTCAATCGATCATTGTAAAGCAGATTTTCCTAATTTTCTCAATCTATCGTTGTAAAGCAGATTTTCCTAATTTTCTCAATCTATCGTTGTAAAGCAGATTTTCCTAATTTTCTCAATCGATCATTGTAAAGCAGATTTTCCTAATTTTCTCAATCTATCGTTGTAAAGCAGATTTTCCTAATTTTGTCAATCTATCGTTGTAAAGCAGATTTTCCTAATTTTGTCAATCTATCGTTGTAAAGCAGAGTTTCCTAATTTTCTCAATCTATCGTTGTAAAGCAGATTTTCCTAATTTTGTCAATCTATCGTTGTAAAGCAGATTTTCCTAATTTTCTCAATCTATCGTTGTAAAGCAGATTTTCCTAATTTTCTCAATCTATCGTTGTAAAGCAGATTTTCCTAATTTTCTCAATCGATCATTGTAAAGCAGATTTTCCTAATTTTCTCAATCTATCGTTGTAAAGCAGATTTTCCTAATTTTCTCAATCTATCGTTGTAAAGCAGATTTTCCTAATTTTCTCAATCGATCATTGTAAAGCAGATTTTTCTAATTTTCTCAATCTATCGTTGTAAAGCAGATTTTCCTAATTTTCTCAATCGATCATTGTAAAGCAGATTTTCCTAATTTTCTCAATCGATCATTGTAAAGCAGATTTTCTTAATTTTCTCAATCGATCATTGTAAAGCAGATTTTCCTAATTTTCTCAATCGATCATTGTAAAGCAGATTTTCCTAATTTTCTCAATCTATCGTTGTAAAGCAGATTTTCCTAATTTTCTCAATCGATCATTGTAAAGCAGATTTTCTTAAATTTCTCAATCGATCATTGTAAAGCAGATTTTCCTAATTTTCTCAATCTATCATTGTAAAGCAGATTTTCCTAATTTTCTCAATCGATCATTGTAAAGCAGATTTTCCTAATTTTCTCAATCTATCGTTGTAAAGCAGATTTTCCTAATTTTCTCAATCGATCATTGTAAAGCAGATTTTCCTAATTTTCTCAATCTATCATTGTAAAGCAGATTTTCCTAATTTTCTCAATCTATCGTTGTAAAGCAGATTTTCCTAATTTTCTCAATCGATCATTGTAAAGCAGATTTTCCTAATTTTCTCAATCTATCATTGTAAAGCAGATTTTCCTAATTTTCTCAATCTATCTTTGTAAAGCAGATTTTCCTAATTTTCTCAATCTATCGTTGTAAAGCAGATTTTCCTAATTTTCTCAATCGATCATTGTAAAGCAGATTTTCCTAATTTTCTCAATCGATCATTGTAAAGCAGATTTTCCTAATTTTCTCAATTGATCATTGTAAAGCAGATTTTCTTAATTTTCTCAATCGATCATTGTAAAGCAGATTTTCCTAATTTTCTCAATCGATCATTGTACAGCAGATTTTCCTAATTTTCTCAATCTATCGTTGTAAAGCAGATTTTCCTAATTTTCTCAATCGATCATTGTAAAGCAGATTTTCCTAATTTTCTCAATCTATCGTTGTAAAACAGATTTTCCTAATTTTCTCAATCTATCGTTGTAAAGCAGATTTTCCTAATTTTCTCAATCTATCGTTGTAAAGCAGATTTTCCTAATTTTCTCAATCGATCATTGTAAAGCAGATTTTCTTAAATTTCTCAATCGATCATTGTAAAGCAGATTTTCCTAATTTTCTCAATCTATCATTGTAAAGCAGATTTTCCTAATTTTCTCAATCGATCATTGTAAAGCAGATTTTCCTAATTTTCTCAATCTATCGTTGTAAAGCAGATTTTCCTAATTTTCTCAATCGATCATTGTAAAGCAGATTTTCCTAATTTTCTCAATCGATCATTGTAAAGCAGATTTTCCTAATTTTCTAAATCGATCATTGTAAAGCAGATTTTTCTTAATTTTCTCAATCTATCGTTGTAAAGCAGATTTTTCTAATTTTCTCAATCTATCGTTGTAAAGCAGATTTTCCTAATTTTCTCAATCGATCATTGTAAAGCAGATTTTCCTAATTTTCTCAATCTATCGTTGTAAAGCAGATTTTCCTAATTTTCTCAATCTATCGTTGTAAAGCAGATTTTCCTAATTTTCTCAATCGATCATTGTAAAGCAGATTTTCCTAATTTTCTCAATCTATCGTTGTAAAGCAGATTTTCCTAATTTTGTCAATCTATCGTTGTAAAGCAGATTTTCCTAATTTTGTCAATCTATCGTTGTAAAGCAGATTTTCCTAATTTTCTCAATCTATCGTTGTAAAGCAGATTTTCCTAATTTTGTCAATCTATCGTTGTAAAGCAGATTTTCCTAATTTTCTCAATCTATCGTTGTAAAGCAGATTTTCCTAATTTTCTCAATCTATCGTTGTAAAGCAGATTTTCCTAATTTTCTCAATCGATCATTGTAAAGCAGATTTTCCTAATTTTCTCAATCTATCATTGTAAAGCAGATTTTCCTAATTTTCTCAATCTATCGTTGTAAAGCAGATTTTCCTAATTTTCTCAATCGATCATTGTAAAGCAGATTTTTCTAATTTTCTCAATCTATCGTTGTAAAGCAGATTTTCCTAATTTTCTCAATCGATCATTGTAAAGCAGATTTTCCTAATTTTCTCAATCGATCATTGTAAAGCAGATTTTCTTAATTTTCTCAATCGATCATTGTAAAGCAGATTTTCCTAATTTTCTCAATCGATCATTGTAAAGCAGATTTTCCTAATTTTCTCAATCTATCGTTGTAAAGCAGATTTTCCTAATTTTCTCAATCGATCATTGTAAAGCAGATTTTCTTAAATTTCTCAATCGATCATTGTAAAGCAGATTTTCCTAATTTTCTCAATCTATCATTGTAAAGCAGATTTTCCTAATTTTCTCAATCGATCATTGTAAAGCAGATTTTCCTAATTTTCTCAATCTATCGTTGTAAAGCAGATTTTCCTAATTTTCTCAATGGATAAATGTAAAGCAGATTTTCCTAATTTTCTCAATCGATCATTGTAAAGCAGATTTTACTAATTTTCTCAATCTATCGTTGTAAAGCAGATTTTCCTAATTTTCTCAATCTATCGTTGTAAAGCAGAATTTCCTAATTTTCTCAATCTATCGTTGTAAAGCAGATTTTCCTAATTTTCTCAATCTATCGTTGTAAAGCAGATTTTCCTAATTTTCTCAATCGATCATTGTAAAGCAGATTTTCCTAATTTTCTCAATCGATCATTGTAAAGCAGATTTTCCTAATTTTCTCAATCGATCATTGTAAAGCAGATTTTCCTAATTTTGTCAATCTATCGTTGTAAAGCAGATTTTCCTAATTTTCTCAATCGATCATTGTAAAGCAGATTTTCCTAATTTTCTCAATCGATCACTGTAAAGCAGATTTTTCTTAATTTTCTCAATCTATCGTTGTAAAGCAGATTTTCTTAATTTTCTCAATCTATCGTTGTAAAGCAGATTTTCCTAATTTTCTCAATCTATCGTTGTAAAGCAGATTTTCCTAATTTTCTCAATCGATCATTGTAAAGCAGATTTTCCTAATTTTCTCAATCGATCGTTGTAAAGCAGATTTTCCTAATTTTCTCAATCTATCGTTGTAAAGCAGATTTTCCTAATTTTGTCAATCTATCGTTGTAAAGCAGATTTTCCTAATTTTCTCAATCTATCGTTGTAAAGCAGATTTTCCTAATTTTCTCAATCTATCGTTGTAAAGCAGATTTTCCTAATTTTCTCAATCTATCGTTGTAAAGCAGATTTTCCTAATTTTCTCAATCTATCGTTGTAAAGCAGATTTTCCTAATTTTCTCAATCGATCATTGTAAAGCAGATTTTTCTAATTTTCTCAATCTATCGTTGTAAAGCAGATTTTCCTAATTTTCTCAATCTATCGTTGTAAAGCAGATTTTCCTAATTTTCTCAATCTATCGTTGTAAAGCAGATTTTCCTAATTTTCTCAATCTATCGTTGTAAAGCAGATTTTCCTAATTTTCTCAATCTATCGTTGTAAAGCAGATTTTCCTAATTTTCTCAATCGATCATTGTAAAGCAGATTTTCTTAATTTTCTCAATCGATCATTGTAAAGCAGATTTTCCTAATTTTCTCAATCGATCATTGTACAGCAGATTTTCCTAATTTTCTCAATCTATCGTTGTAAAACAGATTTTCCTAATTTTCTCAATCGATCATTGTAAAGCAGATTTTCCTAATTTTCTCAATCTATCGTTGTAAAGCAGATTTTCCTAATTTTCTCAATCTATCGTTGTAAAGCAGATTTTCCTAATTTTCTCAATCGATCATTGTAAAGCAGATTTTCTTAAATGTCTCAATCGATCATTGTAAAGCAGATTTTCCTAATTTTCTCAATCTATCATTGTAAAGCAGATTTTCCTAATTTTCTCAATCGATCATTGTAAAGCAGATTTTCCTAATTTTCTCAATCTATCGTTGTAAAGCAGATTTTCCTAATTTTCTCAATCGATCATTGTAAAGCAGATTTTCCTAATTTTCTCAATCGATCATTGTAAAGCAGATTTTCCTAATTTTCTCAATCGATCATTGTAAAGCAGATTTTTCTTAATTTTCTCAATCTATCGTTGTAAAGCAGATTTTCCTAATTTTCTCAATCTATTGTTGTAAAGCAGATTTTCCTAATTTTCTCAATCGATCATTGTAAAGCAGATTTTCCTAATTTTCTCAATCTATCGTTGTAAAGCAGATTTTCCTAATTTTCTCAATCTATCGTTGTAAAGCAGATTTTCCTAATTTTCTCAATCGATCATTGTAAAGCAGATTTTCCTAATTTTCTCAATCTATCGTTGTAAAGCAGATTTTCTTAATTTTCTCAATCTATCGTTGTAAAGCAGATTTTCCTAATTTTGTCAATCTATCGTTGTAAAGCAGATTTTCCTAATTTTCTCAATCTATCGTTGTAAAGCAGATTTTCCTAATTTTCTCAATCGATCATTGTAAAGCAGATTTCCTAATTTTCTCAATCTATCGTTGTAAAGCAGGAAAATCTGCTTTACAATGATAGATTGAGAAAATTAGGAAAATCTGCTTTACAACGATAGATTGAGAAAATTAGGAAAATCTGCTTTACAATGATCGATTGAGAAAATTAGGAAAATCTGTGCAGCGATATGTCTGCTTTCATTAGTTTTAAATTTCTGCATGTCAGTACCGTCAGGAAGACAGGAGGCAAAGAGGGAGTTTCAGAGTCCAGCAGCACGAGGAAAGCTTTTGGGGTAGAAAGCTCTTCGGCATCTGGGGACCTCCACAGTGAATGGATGGGATTTGCCAGATTGTCGCAGTAAGTTCACCAGAGCACAATCCACTGAAGTACTTGTAAAACAGGCACAAGGAAGCAACATTGCGGCGATGATACAGGGGCTGGAGTTTGGTGGATAGTGAGGGACCTATTAAGTCGGCGACTCTTTTTTGAAGTTTATCTAAGAGAGAGAGACTCGTGAATGATGCAGCAGCCCAGATGTGGCAACAATAATTCAGGCATCGACAGATGGTGGTTTTGTAGATATATAGAATGTTGCTATGTGTGAGAAGTTTACTAGCACGGATGAGGAGGAACACCTTCTTTGCAGCAGCCCTGGCAATGTCTTCAATGTTTTTATTCCAATTCATGTTATCTGTGAAATTTAGGCCGAGGAGTGATGAATTCTAAGGTAGGGTGTTATTTGTCATGACAATCGGTGGTTGAAGAGGTTTTTGTAGTTATTGAAAGAAAGTAGCTTTGTCTTTGAGGCATTAAAAGTTACCATCCATTTTTCACCCCAATCCACTAAAGACTGGGGGGGCATTTTCTAAAAATTCAGCCATTGCTTCAGATATGTGCGCGTCGGTTTTGCCTACATTACAAAATTAGAGTATGGTGTCGTCAGCAAATATTCCCATCTCAGTCTAAATGACATCAGGAAAGTCATTTATGAAAATCGGGAACAGTAGAGGTCCAAGGATTGATCCCTGGGGACGCCAGCATTTATGTCATGTTGCTTAGATGAACAGCCATCGAGATAAACCTAGATCTTTCCTTTTGTTATGAAGGATCTAATTATATTACATATTTGTTCAGGAATAACATATAAGTGAATTTTTAGGAGAAGCCCTTCATGCCAGACCTTGTCAAAGGCTATGGATATATCAAGCGCTACCGCCCTAGGTTCACCTGCCTTGTCCAGTGTATGGTATATGCGTTCAGAGATGAACGTTAGGATATATGTGGTAGATCTGCTTTTCTAAATCCGTATTGATGATCAGAAAGAAGTTTAGCATAAACAATACAAATTTTAGCCGAAAAAAACTTCTTAAAACTTACAAAAACTAAAGTATTGTTTTTTACACTGTTTTGAGTTTTTTAAGCAAAAATAATGTTTTCTAAATGAGGGTACGTTCCTTAGGGCTAATACGACTCATGCTTGCTTCGGAAGGGGTCCTTTACTTATTCTAAAAAAAAAAAAATCAATAAATAAAAAAGTTATGAATTTTAAAAAATAGGACCCTTATTTTTGCCCACCCTGTATATATATATATATACATATATATATAAATGAATTAATTAAGTTAAAATATTAACAAAATGAACAAAACCAATACTTTTCAAAAGTGCTCAATATACATATATTAGAGTTCAAACTATGTTTATTTTAATATATATATCAGATTTTTGAATGTGAGATGATATATATAATTATTTCAACAATCAGACAACGCCACAGCCCATATATATATATATATATATATATATATATATATATATATATATATATATATATATATATATATATATATGAATGATCTTTTACGCTGATGATTCTATTAGGATGACCCTCCCCCCACACACACACATATATATATATATATATATATATATATATAAAGATAGAGTAATAAGTGTGATAAACATGTACGAATGTCCAGATTTATTTCAAACTTCGATTGTTCAATGCAAGGTATATTCTGTAATAAACTTATATATATATATATATATATATATATATATATATATATATATATATATATTTCTAGAGATGAAAGATGAGAATAAAAAATTGTAGAGATACAATATTTATTAGAACATCAGAAGTTTAAAGCAAGGAGTTTTATTTTCCGTGGATTATGGATCTGAAACTCCTTGCTTTGAACTTTTGATGTTCTAATAAATATTGTATCTTTACAAATTTTTATTCGCATCTTTCTTCTCTTGAATATATATATATATATATATATATATATATATATATATATATATATATACATATATATACATATATATATATATATATATGTAGCGTATGTAGGTAAAAATAATTTAATATTATTTATTTAAAATTAATATATTGTATCTTTACAAATTTTTATTCTCATCTTTCATCTCTAGAATTGATGTCTATATTCAATATATTGAGCTTTATATCATCACGATTGATTATTATTAAACGATTATGTAATTATCTTTAATCTAATTCAACATTTAAATATTTTTATAAATATATATATATATATATATATATATGCGTGTGTGTGTGTGTTTCCAGACACATTTTGTTTCTCTATAATTCATCAGTGTGACAAGGCACAGCCAGATTCGAAAGTCTACCATTTATCGTGAGAGAAATTATATCGTACTTAAATGGGGCTATTCATTTATTTACAGTTTACAGTATTGATAACTGGTAGTACGCAATTCATTTTACGGAAGAGTATTGCTTAAACGCTAAGTGGAAACATCATTTCCTCTACCAGAGTGCTTCACTAATAGGGGAGCGTATATATAAAAATGCATTTTTTTACAGATAAGTGTTTAATGGAAACCTGATATGATCATGTCAGTTAAATGTAGTAATTTATTTAAAATGCTTTACGACAGGATCCTCACACTAAACTCTTTAAACTTTTAACTTGAATCGGAGAATCCTGCCTTACGGGAGATTGAATGAATGATTATATTTAACTGACATAAAATATGTTATATCAGTTTTTCTATTCACATTTGATAATATTACTCTTAGACGTACTCGAACTTACACAACTATATCTATCTATCTATCTATCTATCTATCTATCTATCTATCTATCTATACACACTGATCTTCCACACTGATGATCCCATTAGGATGAAACATATACGTATGTGAATAATAATTTTAAAAATATTTATTATTAAATAATTATTTATAGCCCCCTTTCGGATGGGCACCTTTAAGAGAAATGATGTAAGCCGTCTAATCTAAGCTAAAACAGAAGTACCTATCCACGTGATCTGTTGAACACTGTTAAGACAGAAATAAGAAATGATTGCAAAGTAGTGATAGATGAAGCAAAGAGAAGGTATACAGAGATAACCAAAAAACGCATCCAGTCACAAAAAAACTAGATATTCGTGATTTCTGGATGAACAATAGACACTCGACAATTCCCCCGCTATCAAATCACAACGATGTTGTTTGTACGGCAACTGATGAGGCTGAACTACTTGCCCAGCGTTTCGCCTTAAACTTTAGTTTGAACTCAGAAACCCACCCCTCCCTGAATTTCTATTGTGGACTGCAGCCTTACTTAAGAACATGGTCATCACCCCATCTCAAGTCAGAGACATCATAAAAAACATTGACACCTCCAAAGCTTGTGGGTCTGCTCTTATACCAGTAATAGTAATAAAGAAATGCTCTGCTAAGCTGGCCCCTGTCCTCTCCAAAATATACAACACATGCTTTGCTGAATGTTGTTTCCCTGCTAGTTGGAAAATTGTCTCAGTGGTACCAGTCTTCAAGAATTCTGGAGATAGAACTGATCCTCTAAACAACCGCCCGATCAGTCTACTCCCAATCTTTGATAACATCTTTGAATCATTCATCAATCTAGTTTTAGTCCGGCACCTAGTTTATGCTAAACTTCTTTCTGATCATCAATACGGATTTAGAAAAGCAGATCTACCACATATATCCTAACGTTCATCTCTGAACGCATATACCATACACTGGACAAGGCAGGTGAACCTAGGGCGGTAGCGCTTGATATATCCATAGCCTTTGACAAGGTCTGGCATGAAGGGCTTCTCCTAAAAATTCACTTATATGTTATTCCTGAACAAATATGTAATATAATTAGATCCTTCATAACAAAAGGAAAGATCTAGGTTTATCTCGATGGCTGTTCATCTAAGCAACATGACATAAATGCTGGCGTCCCCAGGGATCAATCCTTGGACCTCTACTGTTCCCGATTTTCATAAATGACTTTCCTGATGTCATTTAGACTGAGATTGGAATATTTGCTGACGACACCATACTCTAATTTTGTAATGTGGGCAAAACCGACGCGCACATATCTGAAGCAATGGCTGAATTTTTAGAAAATGCCCCCCCAGTCTTTAGTGGATTGGGGTGAAAAATGGATGGTAACTTTTAATGCCTCAAAGACAAAGCTACTTTCTTTCAATAACTACAAAAACCTCTTCAACCACCGATTGTCATGGCAAATAACACCCTACCTTAGAATTCATCACTCCTCGGCCTAAATTTCACAGATAACATGAATTGGAATAAAAACATTGAAGACATTGCCAGGGCTGCTGCAAAGAAGGTGTTCCTCCTCATCCGTGCTAGTAAACTTCTCACACATAGCAACATTCTATATATCTACAAAACCACCATCTGTCGATGCCTGAATTATTGTTGCCACATCTGGGCTGCTGCATCATTCACGAGTCTCTCTCTCTTAGATAAACTTCAAAAAAGAGTCGCCGACTTAATAGGTCCCTCACTATCCACCAAACTCCAGCCCCTGTATCATCGCCGCAATGTTGCTTCCTTGTGCCTGTTTTACAAGTACTTCAGTGGATTGTGCCCTGGTGAACTTACTGCGACAATCTGGCAAATCCCATCCATTCACTGTGGAGGTCCCCAGATGCCGAAGAGCTTTCTACCCCAAAAGCTTTCCTCGTGCTGCTGGACTCTGAAACTCCCTCTTTGCCTCCTGTCTTCCTGACGGTACTGACATGCAGAAATTTAAAACTAATGAAAGCAGACATATCGCTGCACAGCTCCCAATTTAGATAGACCCCCCCCCCCAAAAAAAAAAACTTTCACCCCTTTTCTCAGTAGCCTCTTACGTCTACAGTGGCGGTCTGCCTTGTTTGGGGTGAACTATGTAAAGAAAAAGAATAAAAACACATGAATCTATTGTTTTTTGTAATTTAAAAATTTTTTGTAATTTTAAAAATTTTGTAATTTTAAAGGTTTATTCTTTCTAAATAGTTGTAATCATCAAAATCGGCATTATCATCATCAGCAGCAACACAACATTTAGTTTTTAAATAAATATATATTTAATTATTAAATAAAAAGTGTTATGTTCGATAAACCTACGGTGTTCTGATGTAAATATAGTTGGTATAAATTGAACAAGCATTCGCATTTATAAGACAGAAAAAATTAATTAAGTTTACAAAAATATAATTCTTTCATATTTTTTATATAAAAAGATAAGATGAGATGAAGGACTTTTCTTTTTTCTTTATTATGGTAAATGTAAGGTTTGTTATCATAATAATCATATTCATCATCGTCGCTGTCGTCCTTGTCGATAACAGCAACACATTTTTAAAAATATGATTCTTTTATATTTTATATATAAAAAGATAAGATGAGGTGCATACATAAAGTATATATTTAATTATTAAAAAAAAAATGTTGTTAGTTATTGTGTTCAATGCGGTGGGTTTTTTTCAATAAATTATTCCAAGATAGTCTAAGTTGTTGGGTCTGTGAAAACATACGGATGCGTAAACGTGACAGGAAGTTATCATTCGAATTTCAAAATAATCATTTTGAATGTTAAACGTTTGTCATTAAATCATTGTAATTACTACTACTACTACTACTACTACTACTACTACTGCTGCTGCTGCTGCTGCTAGTAATAGTAGTAGTAATAATAATCATAATAATATTAATATTAACATAACTATTGCATATATATAATACAGGGTGGGCAAAAATAAGGGTCCTATTTTAAAAAATTCATAACTTTTTTATTTATTGACTTTTTTTTTTTTTTTTTTTAGAATAAGTAAAGGACCCCTTCCGAAGCAAGCATGAGCCGTATTAGCCCTAAGGAACGTACCCTCATTTAGAAAACATTATTTTTGCTTAAAAAACTCAAAACAGTGTAAAAAACAATACTTTAGTTTTTGTAAGTTTTAAGAAGTGTTTTTCGGCTAAAATTTGTTTTGTTTATTTCAAAAAATCTCGGAAGGGTCAGTCTACACACACATAAAGTTTGGTGAGTTTAACTTTTATTTTGTGGAAGTTATTCAAATTCAAGTTATTCAAATTTAAAGATAGGACCCTTATTTTGGCCCACCCTGTACAATTGGAGATCATAAATAGAAATAAATTGTGCAGAATGTTAATTTATTGCGGGTGGTTATAAAATTATTATGTAAATGAATCATCTGGATGGGTGTGTTTTGGTAGTGTACTCTTTGGTATTATATAAATGCATTTAAAAATATTTTAATGTGTAATTAAATATATATATATATATATATATATGTATGTATGTGTGTGTGTGTGAATAGACGTTAATTTACTCACCCATTTCCAGGCAATGCGTGTTGGGCACATCGGTACGCGTTCCGAATACTAAGTCAAATATGGCTTTTATTTTCGGGTTCGAACCGTGTGACCGACAGTAATTGTTTTCTTCCATACTGATATACAAAAACAAGTTAAAAAAACTTCTAAAAACTTGGCGATTATAGCCCGAATTACGGTCGATATTCATTATCATTTTTATATACATAGAATTATGATCCTTTTACATATTTTAAATTAACATGTATAAAAAAAAAATGAATATTGATTGTAATTAGGGCTATAATGGTCAAATTTTTAAATACTTTTTGAACTTGTCTTCGTACAATTTGCACTGAGTATAGCCACACCAAGAAATAAATAAATGCATAAGAGCATTTTATAAATATCTTGATGTTGCCCGAAGCAATTGTCTGCGGAATAAAAAAAATAAGTTGGAAAAAATTATGTTAATCTGTACTCTGTGATTTTGATGAGGTATTGAACTACATAAAAATAATATATATATATATATATATATATATATATATATATATATATATATATATATATATATATATGTATATATATGTATATATATGTATATATATATTAGGGTAGGTCGATTTTACACTTTTTTTTAAATATTAAAAAAAGGCACGTTCCGAAAGTTGTATATAGACCTATTAAATACTCATGCAAAAAATTAGATCAAAAACTTCAGCGGTTTTTTGAGCGTTTGGTATCAAAGATCGTAGACAAGAATATACTGAAAATTCCTCGTTTTTGCAAGATTTGCTTGAATATTAGTGTGAAAACCAAATAATTTTAGCATTTAAAACAAGGAATGTCCTTTTATTTTATAAAAATGATATGAATTAAAGAAATCTTCAAATTGAAAATTTGCCCCCCCCCCTCATTTTCAGTATCTGCTTTTGTAAACTACCTTTTAACGTTATGAATTAAACAGTAATATTTGAATACCTAAAAAAATGATTTTTTCTGTTATTAGTGAAAATATAACAAGCAAAGAAATAAGGAAAAACCTAACACTATTTTAATGAAGCTTAATATAGAGAGTCAAATTGCTCCATATAAGACCCCTTAGACAAAAATGCTGGTCTCAATTTCTGACTCAAAACCTTGGCTGTAATGTGTTGATGCCTTGCTTCAAAACCATATACAGTTTGTGAAGCTTCTGTTATTAACTTAACTGCCCGTTCCACACCCTGAGAATGTGAGGGCAAATCTGGCAAGTCAAGCTTGGTTCCATTCATCAACGATTCTCGAAGTTCAGATTCAGTAAAATCTTCTGTCATTGGTGGTTCAAAAATGCCGCATAATTTTAAATCTATTAATTGTGTCCAATGTGTGGCATTAAAATTAATAGGTAGTATTCTTTTTAATCTTTTTCTGGTTGACTCCTCACTCCTGAAAGAACAAATTAATTAATTGAATTATTAAAAAATTCCAATCTGTACTGCTTTAATAATTATGGTGAAATTAGATAAAATCTTTAAAAATCATTCTATAAATTGGAATAAATAATTGAGTCAGAGATATATGAATAAATATTACTTACCTAATGGCCAAAATTCTTTTTAAAGCTTCTTCTCTTACTTCAATCTCCTCAGATTTAACCATGGAATATAGAAAGTTTTCAGGCAGTAAACAAAATTGTATATTTCTAAATGTGATATCTTGGATTTCCTGAGGCTTCTCCTTAATCCTCTGGGTCATATTAAAAATGTGCACTTACTGATTGTGGAATTTACTATTTCTTTTAATTTCAAACCAAAAAGTGGCATACACATTTACAATAAAATTTACTACATAGTGTAGTTTTGTTGTGTGCCTTTGTGGGTATGCACCACGAGTCCATAAACACATAAGCCTGATGGCCAAAGTTAACCATCTTGCTTGGTTTAAAGGACCAATTTTCCAGGAGGCATATCTAGAGTCAACCTTACCTCTAGAAATACCTACTGTGTATTCATAAAGGAGTCTTTGGTCAGAACTAAGATCATGTATTTCATCAATTTTGGAAAATGATATTTGGGGTAAATCATATCAATCATTTGAGCATAATTTCCCCAGAGGGCTACTGAATGTTGTAGGGCCCTTTGCGCAACCATCTATGTTTTTAAAAAGGGCTCTGAAAGGTAGTTCATTATGATGCAAAGAGCAACCAATTGTGTGAAGAGTTTTAAAAAGTTTTTTTTCTAAAATTGCAACCATTCCACCATCGCAACTTGTGTTGGTATTAGTGTTGTCAACAAGTATAGCCTTGATACTGTTCTCACTGTGGAATTCATGCAAAACATCCACCACTTGATCTGCATGAACAGCACCTGTTGCACCACTATTCGGAAGAACTCTATGTGTCAGATATTTACTTTCACATGGTGTTTCTTTTGTAAAAGTTAAATGGTGTTCTGGTCCCTTAGTTTTTTTCATAATTCTCTGTCTATTTTCATCCACAATTTCCTTATACATCAATGTGTCCTTATCCATTCTCCCATCAACTCCAATCCATATATTTTAGGTGGGGTAAAAACTCCTGGCTGAAATAGTTTTATTTATCTACCTCCAACAAGGTAAGATGTGACACAAGGTCAGGAAAGTGGGATTAGATAACCCTGCGCTATAGAGGTGAGCACTCTGGCCATTAAAAAATTGACTGGGAAGCCCCGTCGGCATTCTCCTGTAGGGGCGCCTCAGACAGTTAGCAATAAACTTACTCCTCCCCAAAGAGGAAAGGCAAAGCCTGGGAGGATGCACCTCCTGGAATTGCACAGGACGGACAAGCCCCAATAGACGGGCGTAAATCCAGACCCAAAGGCCCGGACGATACCGGTTTATTTGGTGGGGTAAAAACCCCTGGCTGAACTAGATTTTATTTATCTACCCCCAACAAGGTAAGATTGACAAAAGGTCAGGAAAGTGGGATGAGAAAGCCAGTGCTCGAGAGGTGAGCACTCTGGCCATTTAAAAATTGCCTGGGCAGCTTCGTCGGCATTCCCCGGTAGGGCCGCCTCAGACAGTAAGCAATAAACTTACTCCTCCCCAAAGAGGGAAGGCAAAACCTGGGAGATGCACCTCCTAGAACTGCACAGGACGGACAAGCCCCAATAGACGGGCGTGAATCCAGACCCAAAGGCCCGGACGATACCGGTTTATTTGGTGGGGTAAAACCCCCTGGCTGAACTAGTTTTTATTTATCTAACTCCCACAAGGTAAGGTGTGACAAAAGGTCGGGAAAGTGGGATTAGATAAGCCAGCGCTCGACAATTCAATATATATGTGTGATAATTAAACAGAGAATCAACACGGGAAGTCAAATTCGCCCGATGAATTTTCAACCGGTGAATACCATAAAAAATATGCAATAAATAAAACGCCTATGTAAACAAATAATTATTTATATATAACATTAAATATCATAGTGTTTTATTCCTTTTTAATTTGAATATGTACATTTAATTTCTTAAGAAAAATAATAATAAACTTTAAAATATTTATTATTAAGTAATGTATTACTTTTTTTTGTTAAAACCCGGGTTTAATTTAAGGCGACACATCTGCCGGTGAAATCTCGGCAGTGAGAAAAAATCTCGATTTATTTGATCTTAAAGTTGCAATGCTCAAATAAATACAAAATTTTGAAGAAAAATATTTCTTGTGGTAACTTTTGACATTATTTGGCAACTTTCTTCGAGTGCGATAATTTACAGTTTCAAAATCGACCTCCCCTAATATATATATATATATATATATATATATATATATATATATATATATATATATATATAATTAAAAATAACCGACAACTCATGTCTGGATATTTTTGTATGGATCCCTTCCATTTTCCAGATTAAAGTCCTAATCTCAGATGAGAATTGGGTGATGAATCTGCCGTAATTTTCTTTTAGGTTCAAAGTACTTTCTGACCCATCTGGGTCCATCTTCAGTGGAATAATGTCAATGAGGTAAAGACCTGGAGTGAGTTTATAGTTAATTTTGGCGGGAAAATTTAAATACGAAACTGTATTTATTTAGTATTATAAACATTTAAGTATATTAGTACTAGTGTTAAAATTAATCCTGTTCATAACCGTTTTTTTTGTTTTAATGTGTAAAGCTTCTAGTATATAGAGTTTTTGTATATTAGTATTGTGTTCTAGGATTTTAGTGTTGTCTACAAGAAGTTTTCGGATTTGCGAGCGGGAACAGGAATGTTCGTTAATAAGGTGTCTGGCTATGGCACTATTATCCGATAGAGACATGGTCAACCTCCTGGACAAAGTCGTGGTAATCGAGCCAATGTATACGTTTTTTACTTGGTTGTCACAGACACAGTCTCCCAATGGACATTTAAACTCGTATACCAGGCCCGTTCTATCCAGAACTCTAATCGAGGGTGAAGATTATTTGTAATTATAAGATTGGGGTTTTTAGTTTTATTGTAGTAAATTATTAGTTTAACTTTTTTATTAGGGTCGGTGGGGAGTACGTTTTTATTAATAATATTTTTAAAAACCTGTTCATCTGTTTTAGAATTATGGTGAAATTGGTTGCGGTAAAATAGTTTAATAATCTTGTCTAGTGGAGAATTGGATTCAGTGTTGTTGTTGTTGTTGTTGTTGTTAATAATAATAATAATAATAATAATAATAATAATAATAATAATAATAATAATAATTTTAAATAGTTGAATTTGTTGGTCGATGATATAATTAGGGAAACCATTATTTACTAGGGTTTGTTTTATATTCTTAAGTTAAACTAATAATTTACTACAATAAAACTAAAAACCCCGATCTTAATCAGAAAGTACTTTGGAAAGAAAATTACGGCATCCGAGATTAAGATTTTAATCCAGAAAATGGAAGGGATCCATACAAAAATATCCAGACATGAGTTGTCTGTTATTTTTAATAATACGTGCCTTAGAGAAAAAATGCTGCATCGACACACACACACACACACACACACACACACACACACACACACACACACACACATATATATATATATATATATATATATATATATATATATATATATATATATATATATATATAGTCATCCACATACAGACTGTTTCGCAGCTCATCAGTGCGGCTAGACCAGTTAGTGCCTAAAGCTGGGATTTAAACTCAACCGTCGAGCTGACGGTCGGTGCTGCTAACCCCTATGCGACACTGACTGAATGTAAGATATATCTCAATGTAAACATTGCAATTGCCGTGGCTCGAATTAGTTTTACCTAATGAGCTATGCCTTAAAGCTAATGGCAGTTGACGATTTCCTTACAAATTAAGCTCTACCCCGGGAGGGAGCTTTATATAATCATCCACATACAGACTGTTTCGCTGTTTCACAGCTCATCAGTGCGGCTAGACCAGTTAGTGCCTCAAGCCGGGATTGAAACCCGACCGTCGAAATATGTGGAAATTGAAAAAGGAAAACCAAAAAATATATTATTAATGTATTCATCAACGTTTCGCCTTTATTGTCAGACGTCATCGGGGTGATTATTTTGAAGAAACCATCATAACAGGTACAAGATATTTTGGCCGCTAGTTCAAAACTACGGCCGTTTTGGGCAGAAGAAATCAAAATATGAGATACACAATAGATGGTGGCGGTTTGTAAACAACGGTAGGAATATGACCTTTGATAGGAAGTGGGAGGGTTGTTTCAATCAATGCGGGAATGGGGTTGGTGGCGAACTTCGTCTCGCAGAGATTTGGCTTGAATTATGAAATAGGAGATGTGCTGGTTGCGTCTTTCCAATTTTGACGGTAGGCCATACACTGTCTGGGTCACTCAACGGGAGGTGTGACGGTGATGGAAAAAGAAAAGAAAGAAAAAGAAAAGAGAGAGCGATATATATATATATATATATATATATATATATATATATATATATATATATATATATATATATATATAGATGGGAAATGAAAAAGGAAAGACAAAGAGATATTTTTTTATATATACATTAACGTTTCGTCTTTATTGTAAGACTTTCTCAGGATGATAATTTAAAGAAAAATGTCATGCAAGTACATCGAAATATTGGGTTGACATTATGGGTTGATGAGAAAAAGTAGTAGCCGTGACTACTAAAAGCGCTGGACCAAGGTCCGGGCTGAGAGAAGTCAGTCAGTGGCAGAGAGTGAAATGAATGTGGACAGCTGTGAGTGAAAAAGGGGAGGGGTGGGAGTGTTGGTGAATTTGTCTTAGGGTGAGAGAGAGGGGAGAGGGTGCTGAGGTTTTTGTCGTGGTGAGGTGTAGCATGAATTTTGAGGGGCTGGGGAAAGAGGAGGGAAGGGGGAACTCTGTGTCTTTGGTATGTGGGTAGTATCATAGTTTTAGAAAAAGATTTTAAGAAAGGTAATTTGAAAGTAGGCAGGGTGGGTGGGTAAGAGTGTGAAAGAAGTAGTCGAATGGGTGAGATGGGTAAGGGGAGAGAGGGGAGATTTTGTTGTGGTTAGGTGTGACATTTTTGGAGGGTAGGAGTATTGACCAGCTGGATATGTTAGGAATGTGTGAATATAAGTAAGTTAGAAGGAAAGTGTTGAAATGTGTTGTGAACATGACAATAAATAAAAGGAAAAGAAAGATAAGGAGAAAAGTGATATTAGTTTTGGAGAGAAATAGGTGAAATGTAGTTTTGTGCAGGCTGTGTTGATGGTTTGAAATTAAATTGAGGGCAAAAGGGGTTTAGATATCTAAATGTTTGTGAGGATGTCTAGATTGTGTTGATTGGTAAGGCTGTTATTTGTGGTTAAGTTGTTTAGCTTCGTAGTGAATGAAAATGTATGTGAGGAGGAGTTAGTATGTGAGTGTGTATGCGGGGACTTGTATATAAGTACGACTGAGAACGAAGAGAAGAAAGGTTAGCCATGATCTAGGTTTAGTTTTTGTTCGGTCAGGATAATTTTGCTTATTAAGGGGGATAGATTATAGTCTGATGGTGTTGGAGGCTGTGATTAGTGCTGTTTCCAGTAGTCTTCGCCGAGTTTTGTTATGAATGTGTTTAGCATATATATATATATATATATATATATATATATATATATATATATATATATATATATATTAGAAGAATACATCTCTAAGGATGAGTAAAACTAATTCTCGGAACCGAAGTTTTGCACCACTTTTATATCCTCATAGGAAAATGAAAATCAATATACAATTGATCAAATTCAATGCAAATCTGATTTGAATTTTTAAATGGGCGGCTGTGACACTACTATGCCTCTAAAAACTCTTTAAAATACTAAAGATAAACCGAAATTTAGACAATATTTATTAATTGATGTATAATAGCTATTGTTAAAACTTCCATAAATTGGAGATATCTGAATTTTCACGATAAGCTCCCGCACCCTTTCTCATCCCCTTTGCATAAAACTAAATTAAACAAAATATAGCGTACATTTGGACCACTTACGCCTAGCAGCTATGTTGGAAAATTCATAATAATCCGTTACTTTGTTTAAGAATGAATTCTGTACTTACAAATATATAAACATATAAACATACCTTTGGCTTTACAAAATAGAATGGCATTTATTAAAACTTTGGTTCTTCAATTTTTTTCTCCGTGCGTTAATATTTGAATTGCGATGTTTACGTTTAAGGTGATACACGTTGCCTTACGGAAGACGAAATAAAAAATAGTGTACTTTATTCTCAAATCGGGCAGGTTCAACAGAGTGATGAACCCTATATTAACGTACTTTTACTGTATGTTTGAACTTTGTTTAATAAATAATGTTCGGCATCTGTAATAAGACGACGAGATGTTTACCAATCGGCTCAACTTTTAATGACATATTAAAGATAAATAAAGAAATGCTGAAACAAACGAACTTTAATCGGCAGATTTATAACTGCGAATATAAAAAGAACATCAGTGAACATTCATTATTTTGATCTTCGTTTTGTTGTTTTGTTTGTGGTTCATAAACCAGCCAAAAGAAGAGCGCATCTGGCAAATGATTAATTCTACTTCTTGTGTCGCCATCTTTTTTTTGTGTGTGTAGGTCGCTGCTAATGAACAACTTATTTGTACGCCATTTTGATTTTGCTTGTTGTTTTCATTTAATTTTAATAGCGGTCCACTGCCCTTGAGGTTAGGAGAACTAATAGGAGAGCAAACATGAAGGCGCAATAATAAGATACGAACTAAAGATGATCCTTATTTATTTTAATGACCTTTAGATGCATTATATAATGATACACGCTCTTAAGGGGAAGTATACACGATCTAAGACACATAAACACACATTTATTTAGTGACCGTAGAACAAATTCACAGATTGGTTTATTTATAAACATGTGAAAAACATACATTTATTCGTTTCATGTCTATCTATCTTTCTACATATCTTAATTTTTTTGATTTTAATACAAAAGAGACCATCCATGTTCCATTAGTTTCACAGGTTTCACCGACGTTTTCGATTCTTCGTGAAACCTGTGAAACCTATGGAAATATATTATATTTTTATTTTAATACAAAAAAAGAGCATCAGTAAAAATGAAAAAATAAAAAAGGTATTATTAAACAGACGAATTCTGTTATTTTTAACAATGTTTGCATAAATGATAAAGTGCTATTAAATACACACAATATATATACACACACACACACACATATATATCTGTATATATATATATATATATATATATATAAGCTATTTATCATGGACTACTCTATTTCCTAGGATGGTGACTTTTTCTCGGTTGCGCATTTAACTACATATGGTTATGAGTCTACAATCTAGGAACTTAGGGGGTACAATGTAGTTTCGATTACTCACAGGTCCACGCTGACCTGAACAGATATTACATTTCAGGGTCACAAATATAGGTTTACTAGAATCTGTGCTAAATATGACACTCTGATTGATGTCAAAGTTTAACTAGTAGCATAGAGTAAAAATAAATATAAATATAAATTATTTTAACCTCTAGGTGTTAAAATAAGGTCACCTATTAATTTAACCCACTTAAAAATGGCGTGCGCAAAAATACTCAAAATAAAACAAGGGTGTCAAACAAAGAGAAGCCAAGGCTTTGTTTGAGAGGAGTTCAGCCATTGGCCAATGAAAGCAATAACCCCGGAGGGAGAAATAATAGAAACGAATCTGATTGGTTAGTTTAGCTAAATTAAACACTACTTAGATATAACAGCAATCGCAAACGAGCAATAATGGTTAAACTATTCAATGGATTTTACAAAGAGCATTCATGTTTACAACCAATTCTATCAAGCGTGTCTAGGGTTCTATTATTATTGAAAACATAGACATGTACCAAGATGAAATACAACTTTTATTTTGTAAGATTTTACGAGGAACCCAAAAGTTGCATTAATTTTGCATTAGGCGTTTATACAATAATATTGTGGTTCGTCTTCGTTCACATCGGACATCTATAAACAGAAAAAAAGTTGACGTTTTAATTTATTTCGAAATAAAAAAAAACAGGTAAAATGGTTATATAGGGTTCGGGGCCAGGAGCATGGGCTCACAGTATTTTCATTGTTACGCTGAGTTACTCACTATACATACTGTGAGTCATCTATTTTAAATATAAAAATAAAAAGACAACATCCAAAATTAGTCTCTTTCCGCTCACTTATATATCTATCTAGTCATCTAACTTTTACTCTCCAACTACGAGTTTAATAGTATTACTTGCTGCCTGTAGTGAGATTTCCCTGTGTTAATTTAAATATTTTCATTCTTTCTTTTCATTATTACCTTTGACTGTTAATAAAGAGAGAGAAAGAGAGAAACAGTGATAGAAGCGAGAGTAATATACGACGCATAGAAAATGGGTAGGGAATCACACATGATATATATATATATATATAGAGAGAGAGGGGGTGAAGAGTAGGTCGATTGATGAGCTATTTGCAAATTACGGGTAATTAGAACAATTAAAATGGAGGGTTTTTTTTTCAAATATAACTCAATCCCAAAAATGAAAAATAGTATATATGTTATGTGATTAAAATATTACACAGACTTAGAAAAACATACGTCTGTTAACTCAGCTTCTCTCTCTCTCTCTCTCTCTCTCTCTCTCTATCTCTCTCTCTCTTTCTCTCTCTCTCTCTCTCTCTCTCTCTCTCTATATATATATATATATATATATAGGTATAAAAACACTTTTATATTTTAAAAAATATATACATATATATACATATACATATATATATGTATATGTATATATATATATATGTATATATATTAAAAAATATTAAAGTGTTTTTATACCTACAAACGACGTAGTTTCGGGATTTCTGCCCCCATCAGTGCAGGAGTAGCAGTTGCAGGCAGTAACAGGCGGTTGCAGGCGGTCGCACAATTTCGAACGCAGTTCGTAGATTCAACCTAGAACTAAGAGCCTAACGCCTATACACACGCGGTCGCGAGAAATCGTCACAGACAGTAATTGAAATTAACGTGGATTTACCCGAGAGGTGGGGGCAAGCGTCTTGTTGTCGAAGATGTTCGACGCTCGAGCGGAACTTTGCATAATCGCTAAGATGACAACAATTGTGTAATTCCAAACAGGACTCTAGTATTAAGACTATCAATCAAACGAGCATTAACTACAAATATTTTTAAATACTAAAGTGTTTTTATACCTACAGACGACATCGTTACAGGTTTTAAATCTTCATCGGTGTAAAAGTGGCGGTTTCAGGCGGTCGCATGGTCGCGAACACAGTTCGTAGATTAAGCTTAGAATCACGAGCCTAACGTCTATGCCCATGCACACACACACACACAAACACACACACACACACACACTCGCAACCTCCTTGTAGAACGCTCTGATTACGCCAAGCCGCCGGATAAAGTGTTAAAATTATCACTGTTTATTCGCTTCACCGTTGGCCCAGTGGTTCTAGAGTTCGGGATTTGACTTGCAAAATACTCGGAATCCGGGGTTTCGCATGACCAGTAGTGAATAGTCATATCTCTATGCTGATGAGTCCCGATTATAAAAGGACGAAACGTATACATACATAGATAATAAACAAAACAAATATCATATATATATATAATGGCCAGATTTCTTCATTTTAATTCCGTTTAAGTGCGATCCATCTACGACTTGAACTAAATTTTTCACCATTGGATTTACTTCATTTTGAACGCCTTTCTGTGATGCCCCACGAAACTTTTTCTACTCCATCGAAACTTCCTTCTATTAGACACTTTATCGGCGGACATTTACCACCTGGACTAACCTAATATCTTTTTACACAGACTTTTTTTCACCCATCATTTTCTTAACATTTTTTCAAATGTTAAATTTTGGCTTTTCTATTGCCAACTTATCTATCTGTGTAATACCTCTGATGATAAGATCTCGATCTTTGAAAAGCCTTGGCTTGAGGAAAGAATAATAAACATAATTTTATTACAGAATATACCTTGCATTGAACAATCGAAGTTTGAAATAAATTTGGACATTGTTTATCACTCTTCGTCTATCTATCTTTATATATATATATATATATATATATATATATATATATATATATATATATATATATATATATATATATATATATATTACAATGAATATTCTAATGATGAGACAATGATATACAATAAACCAATGTTTAATTAACACAGTAAATAGGAATGTTTAATGCAGGTTGATCACCTGTAAGCGTTTAGAAATTTCATATTCATCCATATTATTTCATCTATATTATTTCATCTTTATTATTTCATCCAGTTTATTTCATCTATATTATTTCATCCATATTATTTCATCTATATTATTTCATCCATATTATTCTATCCATATTATTTCATCTATATTATTTCATTCATATTATTTCATCTATATTATTTCATCCATATTATTTCATCTATATTATTTCATCCATATTATTCTATCCATACTATTTCATCTATATCTATCCATATCTATCCATATCTGTTTCATAATCACTGTCTTATTTAAGTCAATCATCTGATCGGAGTTTTGCTGTGTCTGACTTGAAGATTGCCTCACTTCTCTATTCTTTCGTGGGTGAAGTTCATTTACTCCCTCCATTAGAAATAAGAAATACTTACCTTTTGGCAAATTCGTGCATTTCATATTGAATGTCAACACTACTTTAGTCTTAGTGAGAGGCAAAGTTTTTGTCTTAGGAAGATTACTCAACTGTTGATTTCGCAAAGTAACTTACAATTCATTAAATTAATCTCAGCTCTCAGCAAAATGACGCATATACATACATATATTTATATACATATATTTATATATATGTATATATATATATATGTATATATATGTATATATACATATGTATATATACATATATATATATGTATATATATTAATATATACATATATATATATGTATATATATTAATATATACATATATATATATGTATATATATAAATATATACATATATATATATATGTATATATATTAATATATACATATATATATAAATATATACATATATATATATATGTATATATATTAATATATACATACATATATACATATATATATATCTCTCTCTCTCTCTCTATATATATATATATATAGAGAGAGAGAGAGAGAGAGAGTCATAGAGGAGGGTAAAAAACGTATGTCTTTCGTTTGTCTGAATTTTCTTTTTTGCCTATAAGCTATTTTATTTATTTCTAATATAATTCTAATGTTGCCAGACTCTCTTTCCTCGAATTATTCTGTTTCTACTTAATTTACTGCGAGTGTTAGAATGATTTGACGGTGAATTTCATAGCTAAACTTATCTTAAAAAAACAATTGAAATATGGCGAAGTAGGCCCTATAATATAAAAATAAATGTTTTGGATTTGGGTGAGGATATATGGGTTTCTGTCAAAAATTATTTGCATGGTTTTCTAATACACGTAGAATGAGAATCTATCTCGAGATCTTCATGGAGAAGAGACGAAAACATATTCCAGGGAGAAACTGAGATTTTTAACAATTATTTTTTAAACGGGCCTAGAAATATCTGGGTCTAGGAAAGATGAACTCGTATATATTATTAGATCATCTATCTGGAAACCGAAACTTATGTAACATTTACGTGCTACATAGTATTTGATTTATTCTGCCTCGTCTTGTTCCTAAAACCAGATTTTGTAGAAGGAGAACGCATTGTGTGTGTGTGTGTACACGCGCAGTATTCTAAGGAGAGTACGGCCCACCCTGAATTCCGTGAGTTGTCTAGAAAAAGTGACCTAATAAAATGCCCATTCAACAATTAAGGTTTTCAGTAAGCCGTGGTTAGTGTTTGTTTATCTTAGCGGGAGTAAAACAAATTATTGTAAAAAGAATCCATGCAAATAATAGCGATATAGAATGTTCGTACTACCCTCCATTGCGAAAGGTAAAAAATCCTGAACGACAAAAAGATATATTTGCGAAAGAACTGACCGAGTATTGACGGACATGGCTGCACCGGCAGAAGTTTGATACCTCGACGAGGATTATATGATAATTCAAGAGACTGGGTATACCTTCTTCTGGAAGGGTTGGCCGGAAAGTGAAAAGCGAATAAATGGAGTGGGATTTGACGTCCGGAAATTATTCGACGATATAAAATTGGGTTGAACAGCGCCACGGCTTTTGTGATAAGATGATGCACGTTCGTGTATCATTGCGTTACAATCGCTTAATTTTCTACAAAGATCTGAGCATGATGCTAAACTCGATCCGAGAAGTGGATAACATTTTCTTTCTCAGTGAATTTAACGACTGGGTACAGCAAGATCAAGGAACGTGGACCACATTAGATAAGTATGGGAGGTGACGGTGGTTAAGTGGATAACGACACGGACTAAAAACCTGGGTGTTCCAAGTTCGAATCCAGTCGGTTCTACATTATCACTTTCACTTAGGGATGTTGGCAACCTTCTCGTGGTCCTTCCCGTAAGTACCCGATGTCTTTCCAGAAAGATTTATAACTAGAAAAACATAGGGGAAACTAATGCCAACACCAGAATCATCTGATTCACACGAAAGAAGAAGATAAGTATGAAGTGGGCTGTGTTAATAGCAATGGACCTCCAAAGCTAACCACAGAATTTACCCCCCCCCCTCATATGTAAGACGATGTAACTTTAATATGTGTTTATATTATAATCATAACTTTACCATTCAAGAAAAAGAAACATAAAATAAACTGCTTTGATTTGTTTAACATTTTTTTTAAGCGTACGAAAATAATGAAAATGAGAAACTAAAAACGTGTGTATTTTATTTACGCCTTAGAACAACGTTCCTATGTAGTGACCAATTTTTATGCGCTAACACTCGTGTTTTTAATAAATCTAGCAAAAATCAAGTAGTGGTCAGATTCTCAGGAAACCTTCGATACTTATTCATCATTGGACTAATTAAGCATTAACATGCATTTTTCTGTAAAATATATAAGGAAAAATAAGTTTTCCACGTGATTTACCCCCCCCCCTTATTCTATTTTATTAAATCTGAACAAAATATATTAGATCGAAATTTTAATGTTATATGAAGCGAAACAGTCTTAAAAAGCACATCAGATTTACCCTTTTTATTGGTAAACACTTTTGGATAGAGTATCCGTGAATTCATAAATAAAAAGTCTAAAGTTTACTGTAAAAAATACCCCCCCCCTGCTATAGAAACAATCGAATTTTCTACTAAAATCACAAGATAAAAAACGGGTTTCTTGCCCAGTTCGATAAGTTAATGTTTAAATATACTATTTGACTTCGAAACAACTTTCTGTATAAATAAATTTATTTTGGGGAGATTTAAAACAAAGAATTAACAACGCATTTAAGCATCCTATTTAAAGCACGTACATAATGATGGGACAGGGGCTGGAGCTTGGTGGATAGTAAGGGGCCATATTAAGTTGGCGATTCGTTTTGGGACCTTGTCTAAGAGGGAGAGACTAGTGGATGATGCACCAGCCCAGACGTTGCAACAATACTCTATGCATGGGCGAATGGTGGTTTCGTACAGATATAGGATAACGTCGGGTGTGAGAAGTTTACTAGTACAGTAGATGGAGCCCATTATATTGTCGGCAGCCTTGACAATGTCTTCAACGTATTTGTTCTAATTTATGTTATCTGTAAAATTTAGGCCGAGGAGTTATTGAAGGAAAGTAGCTTTGTCATTGCAGCATTAAAAGTGTCTATCCATTTATGATCCCATTCCACTATAGTCTGGATGTCATTGTCTAAATATTTGACCATTGCCTCGGATTTGTCCAACCTGTAGAGTGTGGTGTCTCAGCAAATATACCTATCTCAGGCTTAATGTCATCGGAGAAGTCCTTTATAAAATTCAGGAACAATAAATGACCAAGGATAGATCTCTGGGGTACACCAGCATTTATGTCATCTTGCTTAGATGAACGGCCATCGAGGAGAACCTGGATTCGCGAAGATTCGCATATGAATATGAATTTACATTATTCACAGGTCACATGTATATACGAATATCCGATTATAATTGTTGTTTTATTTGGATGAAGTTGCATTATTATTTTGCATTTGTTTTTACCAAGTATTTTAGTATTGCAAAATAAATGGAAAAAAGCAATTTAGTAATGGAAAATAAGACTGATCTCCATCTGTTTTTCCCCTTCTATCTCACTCTCTATCTCACTCTCTCTCTCTCACTCTCTCTCTCACTCTCTATCTCACTCTCTCTCTCTCTTTCACTCTCTCTCTCTCACTCTCTCTCTCATTCTCCCTCTCGCTCACTCTCTATCTCACTCTCTCTCTCTCTCTCTAACTCTCTCTTTCACTCTCTCTCTCATTCTCTCTCACTCTCTCTCTCACTCTCTATCTCTCTCTCTCTCATTCTCTCTCTCTCACTCTCTCTCACTCTCTCTCACTCTCTATCTAACTCTCTCTCACTCTCTATCTCACTCTCACTCTCTCTCTCTCACTCTATTTCACTCTCTATCTATCTTCATATATATTAGACGTTACACATTGGCTCACAGTCACTACCACTATTAATTCTATTTTGGTTTCATTCAAAAAATTCATAAACTGTGTTACATCTATTAAGACAAAAATAAAAATAAAACTTCTTTACGCCAATTATTGTTATAACATTATTATTATTATTATTATTATTATTATTATTATTATTATTATTATTATTATTATTATTATTATCATTATTATCATGATTATTATTATTATTATTATAATTATAATTTGTACTCACTAGTAGTAATCACACAGGTCATCGTCAGTGATTGCTCACCGACAACAACCGTTAGTGTTCCCTGGAGTCTGAATGACAGCAAGCCTCTACAGATTTCCAGTACCCTCTACCGGTTTTCGATAACCACCGCAGATGACCTGGCGGTATCGCAACAGCCGCTTACCCTTGATTTATCGCCGGTAAGAACCATTGGTCTTCTCTGGGATTTGGGTGGCAATAAGCCTCCCCAAGGTCCCAGCATTCTCCGCACTCTTCCATTGAACGTCTAGTTTGTACTGTCTCTTCTCGGTCTTCTCATCCTCCTTGACCCTCTACACATATTTTGTGTGGCACCATTTTTTTTTGGGGGGGGGGGCAGCTTATGATGTTTCTTGCAGTTTCGGTTCACGTGTTTGGCTTTCTTCTTGTACCTCCATATGACTGGTTACCATTCGTAGCTTATGCGGGTGTGATTCCGCATTCGAAGGTTTTTATTAAGATTGCAGCTGTTTTGACTATTGCCGTCCTTTGTATGGTCTCAGTGATCCTTTTGATTCCAATTTCTCCCAGTCTCTTCTCCAGGTTTTGGGGAATGTTCCTAGTTCCCCTACGATTATTCGTATTATACTGACTATTCATGCTCCATATTCCTTTCAGTTCTATGGTAAGTTTCGTGGATTTGCTTCGTTGTTGCGTCTCTTTGAACTTCATTATGTGGTCTGCTGGAACGACGAAGTCTACGATTTTGCAAGATTTTTCTTCTTGTTGATTATTATAACATCCGGTTTCCCCTCTCTTATGTCTTTGTCTGTTTGTATTCTTCTTCTTCTTCTTCTTGTATTATTATTATTATTATTATTATTATTATTATTATTATTATTATTATTATTATTATTATTATTATTATTATTATTATTATTATTATTATTTACTCACTAGGAGTTCTCACACAGGTCATCATCAGTGATTGCTCACTGATAATAACCAGTGCTGTTCAATGGAGTCTCAGTAAACACAAGTCTCTCCTGATTTCCAGCACTCTTCATCTCTTTTGTTAAACATTGCAAATAATTTGGCGCTGTCGTAACAGCCGCGATTTTTTGCTTGCAACAACAATTATATTCCCTGGGATTTGGGTTGCAATACACCTCCTCAAAGTTACAGTACTCTCCGCATCTTTCCAGTAGAGGTCTGCTAGTTAATGCTCCCAATCCTTGGTCTTTTATTCTCCTTGAACCTTCACGACTATTTCGCGTGTTATCAGCCGAGGCTAGTGCCATCACTTCTTTTAGGCAGGGACAGTTTATGAAACTTCTTGCAGTTTCAGTTCTCTTGGGTTCATGTGGTGGTGGTCTTTCTATGTTTTTAAAATTTGATTTCTATTGTAACTTCCATATAATTATCATTATTATATAAAAAGTATTATTCTTTATTTTTCTCATGTAGAAATAAAGAGAAATTATCTTGCCATCATATTTACATAGTTTTTGTGGTGTGTAGAGACTCGTATATGTAAATTAGAGGTAAATACTGAAAAAAGAGAATCATTCCTTCTCTAAATGTACACGAAGACATCAAGAAATATTAGAGATTATTAAAGTATATACGAAAAGCTTTACTGAGAGAAACCTACATCTTTATCTTTATAAAGTATCATGTTTATACGTTTATATGTTTGCATGTACATGATTCACACCTAAACTTATCAACCGATAATTACAAATTTTGTAACACAACTACTATGCATAATAGGTCCAAATATGGGTTATATTTAGTTTAATTTAGTTTTACGTAAAGAAGATAAAAAGGTGGTGGAAACCCTTTCCAAAAATTCAGATACCTATGATTTGAATAAATTTATACAATAGGTATTCGACATAGATTAATAAATAGTCCCCAAATTCCAGTTTCATTATAATATTTCAACGTTTTTTACAGGGTTTAATATGGTACTACCTCCGGTTGAAACTTCAAGTATTTTAAGATTTGCATTGAATTTAGTCCACAGTCATTCGACTCCAATGAAGCAAGAATCGCTGAATTTAAATTTCTTTTTTTGATCCCTAAAATGTTAAGGAATTTTCATGCAATAGACTTTGATGAAAATGAGCATAATGATTCCAGACATAAAGTTTAGTATCAGTATATCTTGATTTTAATCTTTGTAAGGGGACATAAAAGTGGCGCAAAATTGTTATATGCAAATGGGGTAAAAAGTGGTTGAAGCTCTTCGTAAAACTTCAGATACCTCTGATTTACAAAAGAACAATCGGTATTAGACATCAATTATTAAATATTCTTTCAAATTTTAGCTTTTTTGTAGCATTTTAAGGGGGTTTAGGGGAATACTATGGACATAGCCTCCATTTTAAAAATGCAAATATATCAACTTTGCATTGAATTCGATCCATAGTAATTTGACTCGAATTGAACAAGATTTCCCGAATTTCATTTTTTATGACTTCTTAAGCTTAAGCCTTAACTTTTAGACATTAACTTAGAATTAATTAGAATAAAGATTCTAAACATAAGGTTTAGTCATATTATATCTTTTAATTTTCGTAAAAGTACGTATAACAGATGCAGACCCGTTCTGTTCGGAATATTACTTTAAATTTTTTAGCATTTAGCATACTTTTAGCATACATATATATATATATATATATATATATATATATATATATATATATATATATATATATATATATATATATATATATATATATGTGTGTGTGTGTGCGTGCGTGTGTGTGTATAGTTATCCACATTCAGCTGTTTCATCGTATCATGACTCTTTAATGTGGCTAGACGAGATGTGTCAAACTGGGATTCGAAATTTGTTAGCAGTCAAGACGCCTTACTTCTATGCTATCATCTTCGACATGACGAATGAGTAATTCTAATGCTTATATCTGTTTCGATTTGCATTATTGACTACCTAAAGAGCTCAATTAATTTACAAAGCTATCTTTTAATCTTAGTGGAAGCTGTTTATATACTTTACAGAGAACACAATTTAATAATGTAGAAGCAATATATATATATATATATATATATATATATATATATATATATATATATATATATATATATATATATATATCAAACTTATGTTTAGTGTTGATTGAAACCGATAGTATCGAAAGGATATTAATCTAATGTATAGTGTCGGTTGAAATTTTAAAAAACAAACACATAATGCTCTTGGACAAGAAATTGAACACTCTGGTGTTTCTCTTATAACACGAAATTACACACTATATATATATATATATATATATATATATATATATATATATATGTGTGTGTATCTGTGTCTGTGTGTAGATATACCAATATATGTAAAGTAGGTATATTTGCATTTCCATGAATTAAACATAAACGTCATCATAGATTGAACGATCGCCTGAATATAAAACATGTTCACTGATAAGACCTATATATAATCAGATACTCAAACTCTGATGATGTTGCTTGATTAATTGCTTGATTGCTTTTTCGTACATTAGATGTTTGAGATGATGAATAAGACGAAGAGTAGCAGGTCCATGTAGTAAAATGTTATGTATTTATTTTCCGTACAAAAAAACTCTTTTCACTTTTGTAATCCTACAAAAGAAACATGCATTTGAGGTTTTGTATTAAAAAAAGCAAGATTTACCGAACAAAAAAAATGGAGAGGTAAACCTATTAATTGATAAGTTTCTAAGATTATCGTAAAATTGAAATGGGTGTGAAGTTTTAATGTATTTCCAGTTAAAAAAACGACTGTACTCTTATTCTGACAGGACAAATATGTAAAAGTTGGTTGAAAAAGGAAACAAATTACACACTGGTTTTGTTGACCTATTGTTAATTATGGAGTAGTAAATTTTCGCAATCCGTTCTTTTCCAAATCATAGAAGATCACATATATTTCTTTGTTGATGAATTACATTTTTAAGTAAATGCATCAAAAACACATATTAGTCTTTGAATCATCTCAAAATAAAAAAACATCTTTAAAACATGAAAGAAAAACACACAAAAATAAATTAGAGTGATTTTTTTTAAAACCAAATTTAAATTAAAAAATCATTTTTATTAGGTATGAGAAACAATTTATGTTCAAATGTCCAAACTTAGAACTTTCCCCCATCTGTAAAGTTGAAAAGAATGTTCTGGAAATAAATATTACTGCAATCACATTTGAAAGACGTAGAAGTAATGTTCTCTTGTTGTTTACATAGCCTGTGAAGCGTATGCTCGAGATGTAATAGTTTCCGACGTGTTTTAATAAAAACGATGTTAATCAATGTTTCTCATGTATATTTAAGTTAATGATTTAATGAAATACGTAAAAATTGTTAGTATTATTTAAAATAAGAGAAATGTTTTGTGTGCCAAATATTATTAGTTTTGTTTAAAATATTCTTTTCTCGTTTTAGTGTGTTTAAACGATTTTTCTATTAAACAAAATCTTGTTAATGATTTTATTTGTTTGTTCTTTTAACAATTTAATAAAATAATAAAAATAAGTTTACCATGAAGGAAAGAGGATAGATAAATCGAGGCTTGTAATCACACCGAAGTTAATGCTGGCCGCTTATAAAAAAGGTAAAGGTCGCATAGTCTGGACGCGCACGAGTGTCGTTGCCGACATCGCACACTGCCCATGGCCGTAGCGGCGGTGATTTGTTAAGAATCACCGTGTCTAGGGCACAGTATATAGAAGGCGGAGCCCATCCCTCTCCTTCCGCTGCCTTGAACCTTCCCTGAGTTTTAGTCAGGTACACATGGACAGAGGGAGTTTTCGCATGCAGCCCAAAGATAAGTGCTATAACCACTCGTCCACAGGCCGCTTATATCATATTAAAACCGCAATTTAAGTAGTTGTAAATGGACTATTGTTACGTACTATTATGCGATACCAATATTAGTAGGAAACAAATAGTTTAATAGTTCTGTTAAACAAATGTAATTTTCTATATGAAAACCGACATAAGTATAGACATACAAGATTTTTTAATTATTAATGTTGTAAGCATCAGCGGCGATGTAGGTAATGGGTGAAAGAATGCCTTAATATGTATATCTCGGAGGAAAGTAAATCAAAATACAAACTTGTGTACAAAGAACATGACGGATTTAAATATCAGAATCAAATAGTTAAAATAAGAGTTTTTTTAACGAGGTTCACGCCAACAAGGCAAGTTGCCACTGTAGACGTAAGGGCTATTGAAAATTAGGGTGAGATTTTAGGGGATCATCCTAAATTGGGAGCTGTGCAGCAAAGTGTTTGTTCACATTAGTTTTACATTTCTGCATGTTGGTACAGTCGGGGAAACAAGGAGCAGGGAGAGAATTCTAAGGGACGGAAGTTCCAGGAAAGAAGCTATTGGAGTAGAAGGCTCTTCGACATCTGGGGACCTCCACAGTGAATGGATGGGATTTAGCTGAGTTATTTAATTAATTATTGTTCCATACTATTATGTGAGAGCAGTATTTGTAAGAAATAAATAGTTCTGTTAAACAAATGTAATTTTCTATATAAAAAACGACATATATACTAGAATACATGATTTTTTATTAATGTTGTATGCATCAGCAGCCGTGTAGGTAATGAGTCAAAGAATGTCTTTATATATATACTTCTCGAAAGTAAATCAAAATACAGACTTGTGTACAAAGAACATGACAGAATGAAAGAAAAAGGGTTAATAAGAATCAAATATCGATTTGTCAAATGCCTTGCTATATGGGTCTAACTTCAACAGAAAGGACCGGAGAAATAATCTCAATACATTCAGGATACACAATTATTGACGAGCATCTTTATTGATAAGCATTCAGTGTTGTGACACGATCGTTGGTCACTAAAAAATATATAAAAATAAAAGGACTCTTTTGAGAATCAAGTGATCAATTCCACTTAGTGTATTGGTTAATCTGAAAAATACATATCTCATGACCAACGAAAGTGAAAACTCGTTAAAAAAAGATCGGCAAGTTTTTTAAAGTCTGTACCTAGTGTTACCTACCTCGGCGTTGCCCGAAAGTCCTTTAATTTAATTTTTGTTCAGCCTTTTTAAAAACTATGTCGTTTTTATTAAATTATTACATTTTTAACATGCTTGTTTTTTTATTTATTTATTTTTTTTTTCATCATCATCATCATCATCATCATCATCATCATCATCATCATCATCATCATCATCATCATCATCATCATCATCATCATCATCATCATCATCATCATCATCATCATCATCATCATCATCATCATCATCATCATCATCATCATCATCATCATCATCATCATCATCATCATCATCATCATCATCATCATCATCATCATCATCATCATCATCATCATCATCATCATCATCATCATCATCATCATCATCATCATCATCATCATCATCATCATCATCATCATCATCATCATCATCATCATCATCATCATCATCATCATCATCATCATCATCATCATCATCATCATCATCATCATCATCATCATCATCATCATCATCATCATCATCATCATCATCATCATCATCATCATCATCATCATCATCATCATCATCATCATCATCATCATCATCATCATCATCATCATCATCATCATCATCATCATCATCATCATCATCATCATCATCATCATCATCATCATCATCATCATCATCATCATCATCATCATCATCATCATCATCATCATCATCATCATCATCATCATCATCATCATCATCATCATCATCATCATCATCATCATCATCATCATCATCATCATCATCATCATCATCATCATCATCATCATCATCATCATCATCATCATCATCATCATCATCATCATCATCATCATCATCATCATCATCATCATCATCATCATCATCATCATCATCATCATCATCATCATCATCATCATCATCATCATCATCATCATCATCATCATCATCATCATCATCATCATCATCATCATCATCATCATCATCATCATCATCATCATCATCATCATCATCATCATCATCATCATCATCATCATCATCATCATCATCATCATCATCATCATCATCATCATCATCATCATCATCATCATCATCATCATCATCATCATCATCATCATCATCATCATCATCATCATCATCATCATCATCATCATCATCATCATCATCATCATCATCATCATCATCATCATCATCATCATCATCATCATCATCATCATCATCATCATCATCATCATCATCATCATCATCATCATCATCATCATCATCATCATCATCATCATCATCATCATCATCATCATCATCATCATCATCATCATCATCATCATCATCATCATCATCATCATCATAATAATAATAATAATAATAATAATAATAATAATAATAATAATAATAATAATAATAATAATAATAATAATAATAATAATAATAATAATAATAATAATAATAATAATAATAATAATAATAATAATAATAATAATAATAATAATAATAATAATAATAATAATAATAATAATAATAATAATAATAATAATAATAATAATAATAATAATAATAATAATAATAATAATAATAATAATAATAATAATAATAATAATAATAATAATAATAATAATAATAATAATAATAATAATAATAATAATAATAATAATAATAATAATAATAATAATAATAATAATAATAATAATAATAATAATAATAATAATAATAATAATAATAATAATAATAATAATAATAATAATAATAATAATAATAATAATAATAATAATAATAATAATAATAATAATAATAATAATAATAATAATAATAATAATAATAATAATAATAATAATAATAATAATAATAATAATAATAATAATAATAATAATAATAATAATAATAATAATAATAATAATAATAATAATAATAATAATAATAATAATAATAATAATAATAATAATAATAATAATAATAATAATAATAATAATAATAATAATAATAATAATAATAATAATAATAATAATAATAATAATAATAATAATAATAATAATAATAATAATAATAATAATAATAATAATAATAATAATAATAATAATAATAATAATAATAATAATAATAATAATAATAATAATAATAATAATAATAATAATAATAATAATAATAATAATAATAATAATAATAATAATAATAATAATAATAATAATAATAATAATAATAATAATAATAATAATAATAATAATAATAATAATAATAATAATAATAATAATAATAATAATAATAATAATAATAATAATAATAATAATAATAATAATAATAATAATAATAATAATAATAATAATAATAATAATAATAATAATAATAATAATAATAATAATAATAATAATAATAATAATAATAATAATAATAATAATAATAATAATAATAATAATAATAATAATAATAATAATAATAATAATAATAATAATAATAATAATAATAATAATAATAATAATAATAATAATAATAATAATAATAATAATAATAATAATAATAATAATAATAATAATAATAATAATAATAATAATAATAATAATAATAATAATAATAATAATAATAATAATAATAATAATAATAATAATAATAATAATAATAATAATAATAATAATAATAATAATAATAATAATAATAATAATAATAATAATAATAATAATAATAATAATAATAATAATAATAATAATAATAATAATAATAATAATAATAATAATAATAATAATAATAATAATAATAATAATAATAATAATAATAATAATAATAATAATAATAATAATAATAATAATAATAATAATAATAATAATAATAATAATAATAATAATAATAATAATAATAATAATAATAATAATAATAATAATAATAATAATAATAATAATAATAATAATAATAATAATAATAATAATAATAATAATAATAATAATAATAATAATAATAATAATAATAATAATAATAATAATAATAATAATAATAATAATAATAATAATAATAATAATAATAATAATAATAATAATAATAATAATAATAATAATAATAATAATAATAATAATAATAATAATAATAATAATAATAATAATAATAATAATAATAATAATAATAATAATAATAATAATAATAATAATAATAATAATAATAATAATAATAATAATAATAATAATAATAATAATAATAATAATAATAATAATAATAATAATAATAATAATAATAATAATAATAATAATAATAATAATAATAATAATAATAATAATAATAATAATAATAATAATAATAATAATAATAATAATAATAATAATAATAATAATAATAATAATAATAATAATAATAATAATAATAATAATAATAATAATAATAATAATAATAATAATAATAATAATAATAATAATAATAATAATAATAATAATAATAATAATAATAATAATAATAATAATAATAATAATAATAATAATAATAATAATAATAATAATAATAATAATAATAATAATAATAATAATAATAATAATAATAATAATAATAATAATAATAATAATAATAATAATAATAATAATAATAATAATAATAATAATAATAATAATAATAATAATAATAATAATAATAATAATAATAATAATAATAATAATAATAATAATAATAATAATAATAATAATAATAATAATAATAATAATAATAATAATAATAATAATAATAATAATAATAATAATAATAATAATAATAATAATAATAATAATAATAATAATAATAATAATAATAATAATAATAATAATAATAATAATAATAATAATAATAATAATAATAATAATAATAATAATAATAATAATAATAATAATAATAATAATAATAATAATAATAATAATAATAATAATAATAATAATAATAATAATAATAATAATAATAATAATAATAATAATAATAATAATAATAATAATAATAATAATAATAATAATAATAATAATAATAATAATAATAATAATAATAATAATAATAATAATAATAATAATAATAATAATAATAATAATAATAATAATAATAATAATAATAATAATAATAATAATAATAATAATAATAATAATAATAATAATAATAATAATAATAATAATAATAATAATAATAATAATAATAATAATAATAATAATAATAATAATAATAATAATAATAATAATAATAATAATAATAATAATAATAATAATAATAATAATAATAATAATAATAATAATAATAATAATAATAATAATAATAATAATAATAATAATAATAATAATAATAATAATAATAATAATAATAATAATAATAATAATAATAATAATAATAATAATAATAATAATAATAATAATAATAATAATAATAATAATAATAATAATAATAATAATAATAATAATAATAATGCTAGTTGGGGAGGCTTGTTGCCACTCGGGCCCCAGAGGAGACCAATGGCCCTTATCAGCGGGAAATCGTTGGTAGGTGGCTGTTGCGATTACCGCAAGGTCATCAGCGGTGATGAACGAAAAGAGGTGGAGCATACTGGAGGCCTGAGGAGACTTGTTGTCACTCAGACTCCAGGGAATACCACAGGTTATTGGCAGTGGGCGATCACTGACGATGACCAGTGTGATAACTCCTAGTGAGTAAATAATAATAATAAAAATATAATAATAACATATAATACTTGTGTGGTTGTTTTTTCTAGATATTAATCTAATGAAACTGCAGTTTTTATAAGATAGTGCTCAATAACAGGTAGAGCTTTTTTATATTATAAATTGTTTATCTTTTATCCAAATAATAATTAAAAAAAAAAAGTTTTAGTGTCAATAGAGAGCCGCAACCGGTCAAAATATGCCGATCTTCTAGGGAGATTTGTATTTAAACCGATCCCTATGGAGACGAGTGGAGTGATTGGCTCTGCCACACGAGACTTCCTCGACAGCTGTGGTCTATTAATGACGCGCAATACCGGAGACAATCGCGAATTGTCTTGGCTTTACGAGCGCCTCTCTATCGCCATTATTCGTGGAAATGTATTGAGTCTGCTCTCGGCTTGCCAAGCCAGCCAGACATTCGAAGAAAACTATGGACTGTGATACACTTATATATAAAGTATAAGGATTTCTCGATATTGAACTAAACAATGTCCAAGTGACGAATAAGAGTTTTATTAATTATTTATTGAATTAGTAAATTATTATTAACTATTATTTATTTTTTAAAGTTTAAATTTTTTATTTATTTTTTTTATTACTAAAAAAATATTTTCTTTATTATTTTCGTATGTTTTAATTTTATTTTTAATTTTTATTTCTTAATTCAGGTATTATTTATTCAATGTATGTATAAATAAAACAATACACTATATATGTACATGTATAACGTATTTGATCCAGATTTATACGTGTAGAAACTGCCTCTTAAAAATAGATAATAACATTTTATGGAGAAGAATACATATATTGTCTTGTAATTTTATTCATTATAGTTCTCTTCAGCTTAAATAACGGTTTTATGTGAAGTATAAATCACTTAAATGCTAGGATCAGGTATTCCTTGTTCATATTGGACATTAATATATGGAGAATTATAAGGATTATTTATTGTCAAGGAGGGATCAACCCTTTTCTCAACTCTGTTCGATACATAGTAGTCCAACTATTGACATCTAGGGAGCTGGGAGGTCAAATGTTAGGGTTCCTTTTATTTTAAAAATATTAAAATTTGCTTATAAGAATATTAGCTCTAATTGGTCCCCCGATTTATAAAATCGGGGGACTTATGTTTTGAGGCATGTCCGTCCGTCAGTCCGTCCGTCCGGATTTTTCTCCGCAACCATCTATTGAATTTCTCTGAAATTTTGCATGAAGTTGTAACTTTGGTCAGGTTAGAAAGTGACATTCTCCGATTTTTGGATAAGTTGACGGGTAATCAGACATTTTTGTTGTCCACAATGACATCGAGACAATCTTAGAATGTAACTTTCTCTTGGTTATTACTTTGGGGTATCAGAAGAACATTACTCTTCCCTCAGACAGTAATTCGAAAAATTTAGCAACATTTCTTAGGTTTTGCAGGTCTTTGCTTATTAATTCAAAGTGTGATAGATATTAAATCACATTACTGGTCATCGACATATTCAGAAGTTGCCTACATGGCATCAAAAGACCCGATTTCACATGTGTTTTGTCACCAATAATTACCATGTCCACATATCTTTAATTGATCCCCCCGATTTATAAAATCGGGGGACTTATGTTTTGAGGCATGTCCGTCCGTCCGTCCGGATTTTTCTCCGCAACCATCCATTGAATTTCTCTGAAATTTTGCATGATATTGTAACTTTGGTCACGTTAGAAAGTGACATTTTCCGATTTTTGAAAAAAAAATCTGGTTAGATCTCCCAGGGGAACAAAAGGCCTTGAAATGGCAAAAAATGACATTTTTTGCCCAATAATTTGTATCCATCCATTCAATTTCTCTGAAACTTGGCCAAAATGTGGAGGCAATTGTTCCTAATAGAAAATAAGTATCGCTGACCTTGGAAAAAATCTGGTTCGCGCCCCCAGCGGGTCAAAAGCCCCCACAATGGTAAAAAATGACCCTTTTGTCTCATAACGTTTGATCCATCCATTCAATTTTTCTGAAACCTGGCCAAAATGTAGAGGCAATTGTTCAGGATGTAAAATGAGCATCCTTGACCTCAGAACACTTTTGGTTCGCGCCCTCAGGGGGTCAAAGGGGATCAAAAATGCCCCAAATTGCCCAAATTTATAGTTGCATTTTACACTCGCCACATCGAGTCACATACAGAGGGGGACCACGCACGCGCGGCTTGTTAAGCTACGATCCTTACACTTTCCTGTGTTAAATAACCTTTACATATGACTTGTATCTGATATTTTTGTGGACAACATTTCAGATTGCTCTTCTGAACAAAGGTTTCTTTTGGAATTGAGTTTTAAGACATTCTGTGGTTACCACCAACGGTGTGATGTACTTGTTAAATAAAATAAGGTATTTTAATGTTTCCAGTGCGTCTAGAATATGTTACGCTTTGATAATGGTGATCAGTTTCTATCTTACGACTTAAACTTTTTGCGAACTTTGTTGTAAAAATGATTCTATTTTTAAATTGTTCTATTCAGCTTTTATAGTCAAAATAACCGTGTTCTTTTACATTTTTTCTGTAAGGACTTCTTTTTCTTCAGGTATTAGGTCTGTTAGCAGACATCGATGATCATAGCTCTCCATTATTTTGTTTCACCATGTTGTTCTTTGCAAAGAGGTTACCTATAGTGGGTTTCAATTATCTTCTATAGGAGCAGTATTTTTACAGAGTAGGAAGTCTTAGCCATTGTACAAAAATCAGTATTATCTGCCTAACACAAAGCGAAGGGTTTACCAGTTTCTAAAATCTATTAGGCTACTCAACCCTCCTTCCATCACCTGCCTGTCATGACTTCACGTACCCTGATAAGGAGGATAAGTGAGTACTCGACCTTGCTGAAGGGTTCCCACTGGCTAGCGGATGAAAATAGGCGCCTACTGCTCCTATTGGTGGAAATTTTTCCACCCCACTATCCTGATATAGGGACTACCGCTGATAATTCTGAAATATAGAAAATATAAAGTAAACTAATTTTCTGACAAAAGTTTCTAATCTCTAATTTTTTACCCATTTTCGCCCTGTTAACAGCGCTAAAAGGAGAAAAAACAAAAGTACAACAAATAACTTTGACCAAACCCAGGAAAATTTAATTTTCTATTGACCTGAATATTTGTTTAGTTCAATAGATGACCACGTTAGGCAAAACACTTAGATATAGTGCAACTTATTTTGAAAAATAACAACAACTGCAAAACAGAAAATTAAATTTTAATACGTTTGGTGACAGTTATTAAGTGTATAAGTTTTAATTTTCGATTTTTAAGTTGCAAAACATACGACATAGACGCTAAATATCCAGAAAATGCTGGCGGCCATCGTGAATCCATTTTTACAAGCCTACGAAATTAATTCTGACATCAAAAAGAACACTTTCAACTTCAAAACTTAAAAACTATGCAGGTCGGTACAGAATTAGTTTTTTTGCGTTTAGTTAAATTTATTTTGTGTATATTTGTTTATACCCCATTTTTCGATCTGTTAAATTATATATACTTTTGTCAATTTTTTCTTGCTATATTAAAGAATAGCACCTGCATATATATATATATATATATATATATATATATATATATATATATATATATATATATATATATATATATATATGGAATTGCTGAGTACCTATTTTTTTAAAGCAAGTTTTAAGAAATTTAGGATAAAATTGAGGCATACACCTAAAAGCACAGAGGATGCAGAATATAATAATAAAAATAAAAATGAAGACAGATTTTTTTTCATTTTAAATTTCATGTAGTTGTAGTTTCTTTTTTCAATCATTTCGCTAAAAACATAGCTTTGCCAAGCAGAGATATATTAGAAGTAGTAATATATATATATATATATATATATATATATATATATATATATATATATATATAACTTTTTTGTAATATAACAGGAAAAATCCCAGCAGAGTGCTAGATTAATTAAGCATTAAAGTTAAAAATTTAGAGCATTATATTTATTTAATTTGGTACAGAAATGTTTCTGTCCCAAATTAGATAAATATATATATATATATATATATATATATATATATATATATATATATATATATATATATATGAATGAAAGAAAAGGGATAAACATGTACGAATGACAAATTATTCTTTCCTTAAGCCAAGGCTTTTCAAAGATTAAAATCTTATAATCAGAAAAATTACATAGATAGATAAGTTGGCAGTGGAAAATCCAACATTCAAAATTTGAAAAAATATTAGATAACCAACTGGACAGACCACATATCTTTTTACACGCACTTTCTCACTCTCCATTACTTAATATTTTTTCAAATTTTCAAATTTTGGCCATTCCACTGCCAACTTATCCATCTATGTAATTTTTCTGATCATAAGATTTTAATCTTTGAAAGGCCTTGGCTTAAGGAAAGATTAATGAACATATTTTACCGAGTACATCTTGCATTGAACAATCGAAATTGAAATAAATTTGTCATTCGTACATGTTTATCCCTCTTCCTTCATCTATTTTTATAATTGCTCTATCTCGTATATTGAGCTTAAACCATTTCACTATAGGTTCTATCTACCAAAAGTATACTTTTAGTTTCATATTTTATATATATATATATATATATATATATATATATATATATATATATATATATATATATATTATCTCTTTCGAAAGATAATGGCATCTGTCCCACCATACTATTATACAACTCAAATAGTTAAGTTTTCAACTTTTCAGTATAACTTTAAACGTGATATGAGTGTAGACGAAGCCGGTAAAAGAAAATACAACAAATGGCGAAAAGCGGCTAATTGTTTGTCGGAATTATATACAGACGGAAAATGGCAATAACGGGCCAGTCATTTTTGTGCGCCATTGTGTTTCCTTTCCCATTCGTCTTAAGTGAACAATATTCCATCGCTGGGCTTGAAACGGAGGTCAGTGAATCTTATGAGCTCTTTTGCCTAAACACATGTATCAGAAAACTAAATCTGTTTCTGCTGGGAAAGGTCACTTTCCAGACAGTTCAGCTTAATCGCAAGGATCGTTGAGTTTTAAATACTCTTACAGTTTTACACTCATTCATATTGTCAGGTTCAGATGCGTCAAATCATTTCTATAAGAGGTTCTGTCCGTTGGTCCGTCACGCTTAAATTTGAAATAACATTTTTCATCGCTAAACGTTAAGCTTGACTAAACGCATTCTATATTAGATGCGTCTAAGTATTTACATAAGAGGCCTGTTGGTTTGCAACGTTTAATTTTAAAATAGTATTTTTTCAGTTTGTCACGCTTAAATTTAGAATAAACATGCGTCCATTTATCCCTATAAGAGTCTCTATACACCCGTTACTCAGTATGTTAAACTTAGTTTGAAATTAAAAAAATCATCGTTAAACGCGTAATTTGGATGAGCTCATCCGTGTGTATCTGTGTGGATACGTGTGGTGTGCGCTTGTGTACTCTTATGTGTGCAGCAGTGTATCTCTTGTATTCGTCAGTCTGATAATTACCACCAATCTATAGTTCTAACCTATGTTGTTATTTTCGTTTTTTCTTATTCCCTGTTTTCATTGAAAAAATAATTACTTCAATAAAAAAATGGCGTCCTGAACAAGCAATGGGCTCAACGAAGGACTCATTAACTTGATGTACTGAACAAAACAACATATATGATCGAGACATGCCCATTTCATTTGAACGTTTACCACTAAAAATGTTATTTCAAAATAAAGTATGACTGACCAACAACAAACTATCTCTATTAACTTGCTTCCTCACGAGGGCAGAGTGAGACACAAAGTCGGTGTTTAATCTGTAGAAAAATCCAGCTCCCAAAAAAGGGCCACTCTATTCTAGAAAGATTTCTCCTTAGCTGACCGAGGGTAGGAGAAGGGGTCTGTCTATGAGAGAGGTGTTAGGAGTTTGATTTTTTTGTGTGGTGTTTCTGGAGAATATTTGGAAGGCTTTTTTCTTGGCATTTAATATGAAATGTGTGGGGTATTGCAATGTTTTTAGGGAATTAAAAATGTACTTTATTTCTTCATCTATCTATTTCAATCACCGCCCCCCTCCACCCATCCAATCCCTCACTCATTGCTATCATTTTCCAAATATTTCAAATATTTCACACCCTATCACAACAAATCCTCCCTCTTCCCCCTCTCAACTATTTTCTCCCATACCTCTTCCTAAATTCCCTCATTTTCTCAAAACGCTCTCTAAGACCATAACTTTCGCCCATCCACCAAAATCACAGCCCCCCATCCTCCCTCTCTACCCATCCTCCTTTCCCTGCATACACCCCCCACACACAAACATTCCAACTTACTTTTCCCCTTCAATCTTGACCGCAGCCATCTGGTCAAACACCCCCCTCCCCCCTCTTCCTCTACTCTCTCTCTGCCATCCACTTTACCCCTGCTCATCCCCCACCTCTTTCTCTTACCACCAGCCACAGTAGTCCTTGCTCACCCCATCTTTCTATTTTTTCCCCACTCATTTTCTGCATTCATTTTTATTCTTTAACAAGTACGGACGTCCACCAAGTATTGGCCATTATTTTTACTTTTACTTTATTTTTCCTCCCAATATGTCTACCCTACATGTATCTGTACTTGCATGACATCTTTTCTCTATATCATCATCCTGATGAAGTCTTATAAATAAAGACGAAACGTTGATGTACACATAAAAAACATCCATTTTTTGGTTTTTCCTTTTTCATTTTACCATATATATATATATATATATATATATATATATATATATATATATATATATATATATATATATAATTATTGAGCTGAATTTTTTAAGGAGACTACAAAGTAAAAGGAGCTGATGCTATATGCTAATACATATATTGCCATTAATAATTATATATATATATATATATAATTATTTTTATCTATACAGACATGTACAAAAAGACGCTACACTGGCATGTTGATGCTATCGACCATTAGCTATTAAAAGCTAAGATCTCATCAGGCGGAAACGTCTGATCTTTCACTTAGATGTTCATATTGCGAAAAACGTATATTATATATATATATATATATATATATATATATATATATATATATATATATATAATCCAGATAAAACATCTACAGGGTAGTAATCCAAAGAATTTAAACCGGGTTTATAAAAAGTGCTCAATATCAAATAGAGCTTTTATATATGATTATTTTTATTTTTATTTACACAGGAATGTACAAAATCTGCGACACTGGCATGTCGATGTTATCGATCAGCAGTTATTATAAACTGAGATCTCATCAGGGAGAGTTAGAATCCCATCTTAACATTAGATCATATTTGGAAAGAATCTTGTCTATGTAAATAAAAATAATCATATATATACATATATATATATATATATATATATAGAGAGAGAGAGAGAGAGAGAGAGAGAGAAGAGAGAGAGAGAGAGAGAGAAAGAAAGAGAGAGAAAGTGAGAGAGAAGCGAAGATACATTTAAAAATTATATTTCAAACTTAAGCGTAACAGCTTATTGCAAGCTAAAGCGTGACAGACCGACGAAAATACTATTTCAAATGAAGCGTGACAGACTTACGGAAATGCTATTTCAGATAAAGTACAACAGACATACGGAAATGCTATTTCAAACGAAAGAAAGAACTCTAACGAACCTGTAATATGAAACTTCAGCGTGAGAGATCGACTAAAATGCTATTTCAAACGTAAGCAGGCCAGACAAACTAAAATACTATTTCAGACTTAAGCGTGACAGATCAACGAAAATGCTATTTAAAGCTTAAGTGTGACAGATCAACGTAAATGCTATTTAAAGCTTAAGCGTGACAGTTCAACGAAAATGCTATTTAAAGCTTAAGTGTGACAGATCAACGAAAATGCTATTTAAAGCTTAAGTGTGACAGATCAACGAAAATGCTATTTTAAGCTTAAGTGTGACAGATCAACGAAAATGCTATTTAAAACTTAAGCGTGACAGATCAACGAAAATGCTATTTAAAACTTAAGCGTGACAGACCAACTAAAATGCTATTTCAAACATAGCGTGACAGATATACCGAGCGATCCTCTTATTTTGATGTTCTGACACATGTAAAATTTGATCCGTTCATTAAACCCTCTAGTGTTGCCATGAAAAGGCAATTTCGAATATAAGTGTGACAGAGAGACAAACATTCTATTTCAAACCGAAGTGTGACAGACCGATGGACCACCCGTTGATAGTATTTTATAAAATAGCTTGGACGTATCTGTAAATAGATATTTTTTTTGTTTTGGTTGGATAATAGTAACAAAACATTTTTAAAAATACGACGGTGCACATTTTAGACATGTCAGTGCTATGTAGTGGGGAAGGTTAGTTGAAATGAGAATAATTGACAAGAATGTTCATAAAATAAGTTTGAAAATATTAAATCACCGTTTATTCTAGTTCCCCACTGATGTTCTCAAACCTACCAGTAAACACAAATACTCTGCAACTTTCCATGGTATTAACGACACAGAATCGGTTAATGATCTTTGAAGACATCTGAACCGTGAAAAGTTATATTACTTATTTTTGTGTGAGGTTAGATAAACACTTTCTGATTGAGTTAAAGGAATGATCGTAATGTGTAGAAAGCCGGAAAGATAGTCAAGACCACTTATTTCGTACAGTTTATTTGCCTTGATATTCTTGCCGTTCAGGTCAATCGGTTCGAAAATTGTTTCACGTTAAGAAAGCATAACCGGAAGAAGGCTATTAATTGTTACGCGTAGGGTCTTGGGGTTAGCCTTCGATTGGACATCCTCCACTCGCGTTGAGGTCTATATCGAACTAGCGGGTCCCGTGTAATAACGTTGCTCGGGAAATTTGTTGTTTTAATTTCATTTCGCCCCAAACAAAGGAACATTACCACCTAGACGTAAGTGGTTACTATGATTAGGGTTCCGATTTATAATACGCGTCTTAAGTGGGGAGTTGTGCATCAAGATGTTTGTTAACATTACATTTAAGTTTCTGCATGTTCGGACAGTCGGGGAAACAAGGAGCAGGGAAGGATTCAATAGGTAATGATCTGAAGAAAATACGCTATTTGAATAGAATTTTTTTTTTGTAATCCAGGGACCTCTACATTGAAGGGGTGGGATTTTGTTTCAGGTCAGATTGGTTGGTGGTATTTACGTTGAGGAAATACAATGCAGTAAGTGTGTTGTAGCAAATTCCGTGGAAGTACTTGTAACACAAGCACAGGGATGCAACATCGTGGCGATGGAAAAGGAGGTTCAGCTGGGTAGACAGCGCGGGCGAAACGTATTAAGTTAAAGACTCTCTTTTGCCCCTGCCCAAGAAAAATAGGAACCTAGAAAACTCCTGCTCCAACCTCTGAACCCCACATAATTAATTCTAGTCGATATTTATTTAGAATTAATTCAGAGTTTATTTTATCTGTATCTTAAAAAAAAATGTTTTGATATTGAAGTTTTAAATAGACTCAGCGATTATAACCTGGAAAGCGAATATAGGACGTTGAAAACGTGCACATAACAAGCAGCGATTACAAAAATAATATGTTACTATTTTTGTTACTATAGTGTGTTTTTATTAATGGCTTTTTAAATAATAAGGAACATTTTCTCACTAGCTGGCGAACCCAAGAAACCCATGCTTCCACCCCTGGACTCCTTATAATTAATTTTAGTTAATGTTGTTTTGGGTTCACAAAGCGTCTATTGTATGTCTCTATGATTAAAAAAATGAAATAAAATGATTAAAGTTTCAAATATGTAACAATGTAGAGGAACACTTACCAGCAAGGAAGAGGATGAGGTGTGTCTGCAGGGTAAAGAAGGGCTTGTCTATATGTGTGCAAAGTTTAATAGTGAAGTATGATTTGCATATGTGGAGATCAGCTGATATGAATAAAGAGGACAGCTGGAAACACTTGTAATAATCAGGAGAAGAATTACGCAATAGAACGATATGCTAAGAAATAAACCGTAGTGTACACATATCTCGTTAAGAAAAAAAAGAGTTGGGACCTTATTCGGTATAAAGTTTGGTGTCTATAAAGTCTGTCATTTTCTGTGTATTCAGACAAAAAAAGACAAAAAAATAAATTCTGTTTGCCAAGATATATCTTACCGACACCATATTTGGCAAGGTCTATCACACAACGCCATATTTGATTAATAGTTCATGATATTATCAGCACTTATGTAATCAGGCATTGAAGTCAATGAAAACCTGAGAAAATGAATGACAACCGATTTATAAATCTATGTGAATATGTAGAAGGAAGACGTAAATGCACAAATGTAATCTTGCCGAAATATTGTCCTGTGGCACAAGGGTGAGCGCAGCTTCAGGTGAAGCTGGAATTTACCACAATTAAAGCCTTGTACCTGACTTATTTGCCATCCTGAGGAAGCCAAGTAAATCGAGACAATGGTGTTATCGCATTGAAATGTTACATCAGCGGCCATTAAACGTCAATTAAATCTGATCCGGGCTGAGTTGACAGGTTGTTAGTAAACCTAGTAAGTTTCGACGGTAAAAAAACTGAACCGAATGACATCGATGATGTCGAAGGTTGCAATTTGAATACAAAACAGCGAATGATCGTTGTTCTCTATTTCTTCCTCTGTCTCTTTCTTTTTGATATGTATTCTAGTTTTCTCTCTTTTATGTTTAAGGTTGTTACCCCCTTTCGCCCTATCTCCACCGTGGACTGCGAGAGAGACATATAGACAGAGCGAGAGAGAGAAAGAGAGAGAGAGAGAGGCATACTTAGTAGTTAGGTGTTTTTCTTCGTATGAGAACTGTCGTATGTGAGCTAAATCTCGACTTTTTGAAAGCTGAAATAAAAATAAAAAGTTACATACTTCTATAAAACGTATTCGCTCCTTTTTTGAAAGTGTTCAATTTTCAGTCAAATAATTAATTCTCTAGAGAGAATTAATGACGACAAAAATCCGTTCAACCAAACGACTGGATTCATCCCTTCACGTAAAAGGGAATGTGCCTATCGTTACCCCGGAATCTTGATCTGCCGTGCCACAACGATAAGATTCTCTCGGAAAGACGTCCCTACGGCATCATAGTACCACATTTCGTATCGGTTCACTCTGTCTGCTAACACGTATTGGGTTGCCATAGAAATGATGCGAACTTACTTATCGGGTAGGGGATCATTTAAGTGAATAATCATAAAAGCTAGCTTAAAATATTCCATGAATAAGGCATTATCAGTAGATTTTAGAAATACAGCTGTTGTACCGGTTATGATAATATGCAAGTAAGTATAAGAAGTGCATAATTTCTACAAGTTTGTTGGTGTAGGTGTGATATGATCTTTCAAATGATCTTTTGCTGTATAATGAATTAGGAGAGGATAACTCACACATTTTAATTTACTTTTGCAAAAGTGACCAGCGATACTAAGATAGGAGAAATGTGTCCATATAGTCGTTACATGGCTGAGTGTGTCCTTAAGCTGATGTCAAATGTAACTTAAAGGATTTAATCCAGATTAAAAACGACACCCTTGAGGTAGACGCATGTGAGAATCTTGCCAATCACCCAAGACTTCCGACCTGAAACCGAAGCATCATTACTACTAACGAGCTGATTAGGAATCCATCAGAGATTACACCAAAGAGATCCATCGATTTAAACCTTTTTTCATTCCCTGCTGAACAATGTGTAAGTGAACGAACAGATTGAGTCAATTCAGACATAAAAGCATATGTCCCCACGTGGAAAATCTATAGTAGACCCCACTCTCCCAAATTGTTCATTTTGATCTGAGCGGCTGTTATTGACAGGCAGCAAGCATTCCGCTGATTCAACCGCCATAAGTCAGCTACAAATAGACAGAACTTTATAGCATTAAACAAACCATTGGAACAGTGTATTAGCCGCAGTTAAAACTGGTTTGAACCGAGACGACAAGAAATCAGAAACTCACATAAAATCTATAATAGATGAATGTCAATCAACATTTCCCCTACTTTACAACTACCATGATGTGCTTGAGCGGCAACTGATAAGGATGTACTGCTTGCTCCGAGGGTGATCTTGGATTCCACAAGCCACCCCCGTTCATATTTCCCACTACGGATAGAAGCCCCACTTGATGATATGATAATCACATCTTCCGATGTTCGGGATATTATAAAAAAAACCTTCATCCCTCAAAAGCATGTGGACATGATCTTATCACTGCTCCAGTAAATACAAATGCCCTGCTGAAGCTTGCTTCACTGATTGCTTAAAATTTATTTTATCAGAGTTTAGCCAAAACAAGATAAGCCGCCACTGCAGACATAAGGGACTACTGAAAATTAGGGTAAAAGTTGTGGGGGTCATCCTAAATATTGAGCTGTACAGCAAGATGTCTGTTCACATTAGTTTGATATTTTTGCATCTCGGTACAGTTGGGGAAACAGGGAGCAGGGAGAAAGTCCCTGAGGCCGGCAGCATGAGGACAGAACTTATTGGAATAAAAGGCTCTCCGGTATCTGAGGCCCTCCATCGTGAATGGACTTTCGTGTTGGTCTACTTTATTTACGTTGAGGGGGCACCAGAGTAGCCAGTTCATCGGATCACAATCCATTGAAGTACTTGTAAAACAAGCATAATCATTTAAGATTGCAGCGAAGAAACAGGAGCTGGAGCATGGTGGACAATGAGGGACCTATTAAATTAGCGACTCTTTTTTAACCATTGACTTAGAGGGAGAGACTAGTGAATGGTGCACCAGTCCGGATGTGGCAACACTACTCCATGCAATGGCGGATGGTTGAGAAAGCCCACCTTTTTTGCAGCAGCCTTGGCAATGTCTTCAATGTATTTATTCCAATTCATGTTACCTGTGAATGTTAGGCCGAAGAGTTTGAACGTTGGACTCTCTGGTAGGGTGTTATTTGCAATGGCAATCGGTGGTGGAAGAGGTTTCTTGTAGTTCCTGAAGGGAAGGAGCTTTGTCTTTGCAGCATTAAATGTTACCATCAATTTATGACCTTATTCCACTACAGAATGGAGGTCATTTTCTAAGAATTCAGCCATTGCCTCGGATATGTGTGCGTCTGTTTTTTTTCCACATGACGTGAGTAGAGTGTGGTGTCGTCAGCAAATATACCAATCTCAGACACAATGTCATCAGGGAGGTCGTTTATAAAAATCAGGAACAATAAAGGTTCAACGATCGATCCCAGGGGCACGTCAGCTTTTATGTAATGTTGCTCGGGTGAACAGCCATCGAAGACAATTGGGATCTTTCTGTTGGATAGGAAGGATCTAATTATATGAAATATCCCTTCAGAAATACCATATGACTGAATTTTATGAGAAGAACTTTATACTAGACCTTGTCAAAGACTTTGGATATATCAAGCGCAACCGCTATAGCTTATCTGCCTTGTCCAGTGTATGGTATATGCGTTCAGAGGTGACCGTTAGGATATCCGCAGTAGACTTTGCTTGCCTAAATATATACTGATAGTCAGAAAGAAGTTTAGCATTAACAAGGTGCCAGACTAGCGCTAGATTGATTAAGGATTCAACATTTTTAGCAAAGATCGGGAGTAGACTGATAGGGCGATAATTCTGAGGATCAGTTCTATCTCCAGAATTCTTCATGATTGGTACCAAAGAATCAATTTTCCAGCAATTAGGGAATCAAGATTCAGCGAGGAATTTGTTGTAGAGTTTGGAGAGGAGAGGAGCTAGGTCAGCAATGCTTTTCTTTATTACTATTACTGGTATGAGATCAAACCCACATGCTTTTGAGGTGGTAAAGTCTTTTCTGATGCCCCTGACCTGAGATGGGGTGATGACTAAGTTATCAAATGTGGCTTTAGTCGGCAATAAGAATTTAGGAAGGGGTGGTTAGCTGAGTCCAAAGTGGAGTTTAAGACGAAACGCTGGAAAACTAGTTCAGCTTCATCAGTTACTGTGCAAACGACATCATTGTGGTTTGATAGCGGGGTAATTGTCTATTGTCTATTGTTCACTACACTATTGTAGATTTTCCAGAAATCACAGATTAACTAGTTTCTGTGACTAAATATGTTTTATAGTAATCTTCATTTTGCTTCACCTATCAATGCCTTACAATTATTTGTTGACTCTATAAATGTCTGTCTATTCGCAGTTGACATATGACGGCCATATTGTCGCAATGCTTGCTGCCACTGTTCAATAGCAGGTGGACATTCCGAGGTGAACCATTGCGGAGGGTGGGGCTTGCTGTAGAATATTCGCACGGGAACATATGCTTCAATGCCTACTTTGATCCATTCGGTTAACTCATTTGCGCACTCATCAGCAGAGAGTGAAAAGTTTTAACTTGATGGGGCGTCCCTGATGAAATCTCTAATGGAATCAAAACCAGCCTGCTCGGAGTATCTCGTCGTCTTGAGCAACGGCTCATCAGCTTTGGGACGAGATGTTTGCGTAGTATCAATCATTACCACAAAGTGCTCGGCGTTTATTAGCGAACTATGGACATTCGTCACACAAGTTTCGGGAAGTAAGGTCAATAACAGGTACAGAAGTAAGGCTTGCGGGTCTACACGATCAGAGAATATGAAAGTCTGTGAGAGGGAGTGAGCTAATGGGAAATTATAAGTGGAGTTACCAGCTACGTCTGTATAGCTGGGTAATCCCAGCCAGTCACAGTAGTGTGCATTACAATTCCCAAATACATGTATTTGGGCACTCGAGTCAAGTAAGAGGGCTATATCTATGCTTTCAGAGACATAGTTAAGCAGGGTACAGTCCTGGGTGGACCGGGAACGGCATAATAAATATAAGTAACTAACACTGTGTTTAAGGTACATATAAAACACATGTAGCCTTGGTCATCTGATGCCTATGTTCTATTTCCTCTGTAATACCAACTTCCAAGAATTCTGGTGAATAAACTGAATCGCAAAATTGTCGCCGCATCAGTTTCCTCCCGCTTTTCGTAAACATTTTTAATTTATTAATCAATATAGCGATAGTCATCAACCTCGGAAATGCTAAACTACTTTCTGACCAACAGTATGGATTTAGCCAAGGCTGTTCTACTGCGGATATCAAAACAGTCATCTCTGAATGCGTATACCATACATCTAATAAGGCAGGTGAAGCTAGAGCAGTAGCGTTTGACATCACCAAAGTCTTTGACAAGGTCTGGCATGAAGGTCTTCTCATTAAAATCAATTCGTACGGTATTACTAGACGACTACTTAATATAATCAGATCCTATTTAGCAAAGAGAGAGATCACAGTTGTCTTCGATAGCCGTACATCTAAATACAATCTCATTAATGCGGTGTTGCACCAAGGGTCGATGCTTAGGTCTTTATTATTCCTGATGTTCATAAACGGCCTTCCTAGTGTGATCTCGTCCGAGATGGGTATATGTGCTGATTACACCACGCTATATTCTCTACTTGTGGGCAACACGATTGAACAAATATCATAGGCAAAAGCTGACTTCTTAGATAGTTACGTCCAGTCTGTAGTGAAATAAGAACATAAATGCATGGTAACATTTAATGCAACTAAGACAAAGCTAATTTCATTAAATAATTATAAGAACACTTTTTCAACCATCAGTTGCTATATATATATATATATATAATATATATATATATATATATATATATATATATATGTATAATATGTTTATATATATAAATATATATATTTATATATATATATATTTATGTATACATATATATTTATATACATATATATATATATATATATATATAATTCGGTTCTCACTTTTAACAATTAGTAGGCATCATCTCGATATAAGCTATTGTATCCACCTCAATGTCTTTTGTAAGGTTATGTAATATGTAAAAAGCAAACCAATTCCGTTACTTCAGCTGAAACATATAAAGATCCAGTTTAGTTAATTTTGGTCCATTGTTCATTCTTGTTAATAAGGACGATGATTCTGCAATTTCTATATTTATTTATTTCATCTTCTGAAATGCCGAAGAGAAGTTTAGCAAATTTATTGCACTTTGAAAACGTTTTTTGTTCGATATTGATGGATAATAATTTACAATACCAAATTGGATAAAATACATTTTTCTTTGTTTTTGAATGAATGGTTTCAATACTGTTTATCAATTGTTTCAGTTTATAAGTGCTATTTCTGCCAGTTTATCCTCTCTTATATTTTTAACTATTTTCTTTTCTATTTTTTATCTATAGGCGATCAAAAAGACTAGTGAAGTCAGCTTTATGATCTCAAGTAATATCTATGGTTCCTTTTTATTTATTTTCTCTACACTTCAGCTTTTCTGTTATAGTTTTATTGTTACGATTAACTTGTTCGCCTAAATTAGTGTTTGATTTTATACATTAAATAATTTAATAAGTCCATATATATATATATGTATATGTATACTTGAAAGACAAGTTAAAAATAACATTTGCAAGATGAGTTAAAATAATAAAAACTGCCAGCGCGGTGATATGCTCAAATTGTTTCAGTTCATAAATGCTTTTTATCTGCCAGTTTATCCCCTCTAATGTTTTTTACTATTTGTTTTCTATTTCTTATTGTTACACCGGCCGTTCTTACACAGGAGAAACTACACCGGTTGTCACTATAAATAGTGCGAGTCACCAGAAGACAAAGCACAGTCTTGTAACTGTCTAGCCAAGAGCTAGTCAGTTTCTTACTTTGTTAACACACTTGTTAAACCAACCCTCGACTTGACTTCCTTTATTTATTATTAACTGTGGGACAACTTCACAACACTTATCCAATGCAGATAAAAAGTCTAGTTCAAGGCTTAGTCTTGAAGTCAGCTTTATTATCCATTATCTAAGGTCCCTTTTTATTTATTCTCGCTACTCTATCACTAATATTTAGCTTGTCTGTTATAGTTTTACTATTAGAATTTATTATTTCACCTAAATTAGTGTTTAGGTTTATATATTAAATATATATATATATATATATATATATATATATATATGTAAAATATCCCCACCTTTCTTCATATATATATATATATATATATATATATATATATATATATATATATATATATATATATATATATATGCCATTCCTCAGAAAATTCTTGGTCTGATGAGGTTGACTATCTGGGAAAAGTGCAACCGAAACATGTATGCACATATGTAACCAATAATGTGTGTATAAATGAAAATTTATACTTATATATATATATATATATATATATATATATATATATATATATATATATATATATGTGTGTTTATATGTATACTCTTTTGCCTTGGAAGTCAAGTTTAAAATAACATTTGCAAAATGAAGTTAAGTAATAAAAACTTCCATCGCGGTGATGTTCTTAAAAACTACTTCTAACTCTGTAAAACGGTTAATGGCTTTAACTAATCGAAACGTATTCGTTTTGATTTAATTTGTTGAAATAATTATTGAAATGTCTAAACCTTTTTAAATATATTCTTAACAGATATTCTTGTTTCAATTTTTATTTTCGGTGTATGAAACGAAGAAAATTATTTAGAAAATGAATGTTTCTTTTCGTGTGATCTATTTTAGTTACTTATTATGCCTAACCAATAATTGCCCTAGTGAACCCAGATGGAATCAAATGAAAAATTCAATGGTGTCTTTATATTATGTGAACACAATACCCTTTATTGTAACTTATATGAATGCCCTAACTATTTTTATAACGTAACACAAACACTGACTTACGTAACATTAGTCCAACGTTCACACCCAGCGACTGATGGTATAGCGACATTAAGACGAAACATATATGTATGTGGATCAATAAAACAAATATACAAATATATATATCTGAGTGAATTTGATAACAAGCAATACCATTAGATCTAACACGATTTGTTGTTGTTGATCACTCTTCGCCGCTTGTTGTGAATACCCGCCGACTTAGTATTTACAAAGTTAAATTCCTCCTAAATTCCAAGCTAATTTCTGGTGGCTAACTGATAAGTCTCTTAACTGCGATTTGGCGATTTGTGATCGGAGTTCGTGCCCGTCGGCCGTCGGGAATTAGCTTCCTGCACTGAAGATTACATAAGCATGAAACATCGATGTCTGTAGGTAATAAATAATTAATATATATTTATAAATATTATTATATAGCCCCCCTTTACTGGGGCTGGGCACTCTGAGTGAATTTAATAACAATGCGAGATCCAACACGATTTGTTGTTGCTGATCACTCTTCGCCGCTTGCTGTGAATACCCACCGACTTGGTATTTACAAAGTTAAACTCTTCTTAACTTCCAAGCTAGTTTGTGGTGGCCAACTGGTAAGTCTCTTAACTGCGAATCATTGGCGATTTGTGATCGGAAATTAGCTTCCTGCACTGAAGATTGCATAAGCATGAAACATCGATGTCTGTAGGTAATAACTAATTAATATTTATTTATAAATATTTTATATATATATATATATATATATATATATATATATATAATCTTATGCAATATATATATATATATATATATATATATATATATATATATATATATATATATATATATATATATATATATATATGATAGTTAGTCGGAGGGTTATAGATATAGTCAGCTATAGAGAGAGGAGGGGCGATGTACGCAATAGATATTCTGTGTATGAAATCGAAGAAAGAGATACGTATTTGTCTCATCTCAGATGGTCGAATAAACCATCGTAAATTAAATGAATCTCAAATGATCATCGTTTGTCTGTCGTCGTTTGTCTGTCGTTGTTTGTTTGTTGTCGTTTGTCTGTCGTTGTTCACCCATTGTCAGCATCGATCAAACGGTCTTAGAATATTTAGACTTGAAAAAGTCAGAATTTCAAAAGACGATGCACACCATTCTTACCCACCCATAACACATATCAATAAACATTGTTTCTCCGCCTTTTATGGCCGACTTTCGAAAATAATTCATCTTTGATGATGTCAAGAGGTGCGGGTGGGTGTCATTAGGTGCCTCTGTGTCCGTCGTAAGATGAGCGTTTCGTTGAACCGATTTATTTGTTATTTTCAATTTCAAAAGCATTTTACATTTCAACATATTACGATTCGGTAAACTTTTGAGCGAAAATAAAATCCGAGCATTTTTAACAAGGGCCAACAAAACAGAAAAAGGGGTGAAACAACAACACAAAAATAATTTATAACAAATAAATGTTACCAAAAGCAAGATATGTTACTTTTCTATCTACCTGGATAAGTTGATTTGTCTTTTAACTTATTTATAGCGTTTTTTTGTTCAAAATAAACCGAGTATCTAGTCCTTAAGTTAGAACAAAAACAAAATGGTCGAACAGAAGCCCCCCCCCCCGCCCTAAAGAGCCTTGAAAATTGATTAAAATCGAAAATTAAACAAAATACTGGTAGAACATTACATTTTTGCACGATTGATGACATATATTTGAATTTGTTTAATTCTCGATTTTTGAGTAATTGTCTAGTCTCTTCGATCCGAGCTTCTGGGCGACCATTTTGTTTTTCGTTCTAACTTTACAAACTCGATACTCGCTTTATTCTGAACATAAAAAACGCTTTAAAATAAGTTAAAAGACAAATAAACCGATCTAGGTAGATCTATATGTAATTATCTAGCTTTTTGGTAGCATTTATTTGTTACATATTTGTTTTTTTATTCAGCCTAGTTTTGTTTTTTGGCTTTTGTTAAAAATGCCCTCAAACCATTTTTGAATACGCACTTCATACATATCATTTATTAGTAACTATCAAACTGTAGGCTTTTTGATACGAAATGACACACATGTATAGACACACGCATACACATATATACTTAAATAACAAAATTAATTTATTCAAGAAATAAAATAACGACACATAAACACGTTCGCTTCCTCGTTAATGTTAAACTTTTTTTCTGACCATCAGTATGCATTTAGGCAAGCACGACCTGATAATAAGCCTTTACAATGTCAGGGATATCATAAGAAACCTTGACACCTCTAAAGCATGTGGGCCTGATCTTATACGAGTAATAGTAATAAAAAATGCTCTGCTGAGCTGGCTCCTGTCCTCTCTACACTCTACAACAAATGCCTTGCCAAATCTTGCTTACCTGATAGCGGAAAGATTGCCTCGGTGGTACCAGTCTTCAAGCACTCTGGTGATAGAACTGACACTTATAATTATCGCCCTATCAGTTTACTCCCGCTCTTCGCTAAAAATCTTTGAATCTTTAATCTATCAAGCAATAGTTTGCCACCTCGTTAATGCTAAACTTCTTTCTGACCATCAGTATGGATTTAGACAAGCACCGTCTACAGCGGATATCCTAAAGGTTATCTCCGAATGCATATACCACACACTGGACAAAGCAGGATATATCTATGGCCTTTGACAAGGTCTGGCATAAAGGTCTTCTTATGAACATTAATTCATATAGCATTTATGGACGAATATTTAATAAAAATAGATCCAACCTAGACAAAAAAAGATCCAGGTTGTCTTCGATTACTGTACATCCAAACAACATGACATTCATACGGGTTTACCGCAGGGGTCGATCTTGGACATTCATTGTTCCTGATTTTCAGAAACCACCATCCTACCGAAATTATGTACGAGATGGGTATATTTGCTGATTACACCACGCCCTACTCTCGACATGTGGGTAAAACGAATGCGCACATATCTATGTCAATAGCTAAATATTTAGACAATGATCTCCAATCGGTAGTTGAATTGGGACATAAATGGATGGTAACATTTAATGCTACTAAGACAAAACTCCTTTCTTTTAACAATTATAAGAAACCTCTTCAACTTCCGATTGACATGGCAAATAGCATTCTACCCGAAGATACTGCAACGGTTGTTGCAAAGAAAGTGGGCTCCCTTTATCGTGCTTGATAACTTCTCACACTTACCAGTATCCGACATCTATACAAGGCCACCATCCGCCCATGTATCGAGTATTGTTGTCACATCGGGGCTGGTGCACAATCAACTAGTCTCTCCATCCTAGACAGGGTCCAAAAAAGAGTCTGTAACTTAATAGGTCCACCAATATCTACACAGCTCCAGCCTTTGTCGCATCGCTGCAATGTTGCGCCCCTGTGCTTGTTTTACAAGTACTTCAATGGTATGTGCTCCGACAAACTTACTGCACTGGTCCCCCCCTCGACGTAAATACACCCGACACACTCGTCAATCAACTAAATCCCACCCGTTCACTGTGGAGGTCTCCAGATGTCGGAGGGCTTTCTACTCTAATAGCTTCATTGTTGATTGTTCTTGGCCTTTTGGCTAAGATCAAAGTGTAGTATCTGTTCCGATGTATACTGCACCCCATAGACTGGTATTGTCTTGGCCTTCGGGGCTTGATTTACGCCGGTCTATGGGTCTGTCCTGTGCAGTTCTAGGAGGTCCACCCTCCCAGGCTTCGCCTCCCCTCTTTGGGGAGGAGTAAGTTTATTGCTTACTGCCTGAGGCGCTCCTACCGGGGAATGCCGACGGGGCTGCCCAGGCAATTTTTAAACCCCACTTTCCCGACCCGATCTTGGGTCACATCTTACTTGTGGGAGTAAGATAAAAACTGGCCTTGTGCCTAACTCCTGGAGAGGAGTAAATCAGTACTCTAATAGCTTCTTTCCTCGAACTGCTAGCTTTTAAACTGCCTTTCTGCTCCCTGTTTCTCTGACTGTACCGAAATTTAAATGTAATGCAAACCAACATCTCGCTCCTTAACTACTCACTTTAGATGCCCCTTAAAAATCTGGCCACAATCCACAATATCTTCTAGACGTATCGATGGCAATGTGCCTTGTTTAGGATGAATTACAATTTAAAAAATACTTAAGTAAAAATACTTTTGCGTTATATCTTACTTGTTGTATAGCTTATGTGGAAATAAACTGTAAGATTAAAAATCAATTGCTCATTAGTTAAAGAAAACTAGAGTTTGAATCATACAAATAGTACTTATTTCAGGAAAACACAAAATGTACACTTTGAAATTGCGAAAAAATATTGAATTTTCGGCAATATTTTGTTCACGATATCCAGTTGTCGGTGCTGCGATCTGATTGGCTTAGTGTCTGTAAATTGCAGACTTATCATTTAAACAATGAACCATACAAGACTTATATAAAACAAAACAATATCCTATTATATATAAATACACTATCGAAACACACACCCACAGTTTTACAAACACATCTCGAGGTCGATATGCTATAGATTAACCATTAATTCCAGAAATATAAATATCTTCAATAAAACAAAGTATGAAATAGATTTAGCAATAGTGTTACGTAATCACTTTTTTATCATAATAATAATTTTGTAAACTATCCTTTACTCTTTTTCTATATATTTTTATAACTCGTCATACGCACGTCCGGGTCAACGTAATCGAAACAACACGAAACTCACTGCGAAAGTTAGAAACGTCGGCCGGGACTCTTAGTAATTTTAGCGTTCATTTACATGCAGAATAATTAACATTTTAACAATAGTCTTTAAGCCTTTAAACTGTCTTTAAACTTATAATGTCCTTAGTAGGTTTCAAATTGTTCTTACGTTTTAAATTAATATTAAAAGTTACCGTACAGATTTCTGCCTCACTGTTGGTCGTGGGTTTGCTCGCACACTTATCTCCGTTGCTGGCTCGTGATTGTAGTGGTGTACCTGTATTGTGGTTAAACTCTGTGTTCATGCACGGAGACAAAAACGTTCGAAGACAAGACTTTTTGAGAGACATTCCATTCGTTTATTTCACACTTCAATCGGAGACATTCCCATTCGTCGGTTCGTTCACTCAAACTCTCTTTCTTTCATACTTCTTTGGTGGAATGTGCCGGATGCAATCGGCTATATTCTTGTCCCGCCGTTGGGATCTCTCTACGTCTTAGCCCATATCTGGCGATGTCACCCCAACTCTGTGCATTGCAGAGCTCAGTTTATAGACGTCTGTCCATCTAGCGCCTCCATGGTGAACTGTGTAAAACTAATTTATCACCAGGGATCTGTGACGTCAGAGCCCTTTAGCCCTTCAACGAATGTCATAACAGAACTCAATATCGCTTTTGTGTCTAACCTTTTTGATCTCAGCGTTTCATCTCGGCCAGCATACATCCAGTATGTTATGATTCCCAGAATTAATGATTTTGTTTGTCCCACATCATCAATGCACCTCATTTGTACTTCATCCTATTTCTTTCACCCAGATCATAATTCATACTAGCTACTTTACCCGTTTTCAAAATGCAGGGCCTGTCATGATGTAACAATAGCAGATATAATGATAGACTAAAAATAATAAAAATAATAACAGAAAAATAAATAATAGAAAACAAAGTAAACCAACCTAAAAACAGAAGTAAACGTGGTAAAACATTGTTTAGAAAAATAGATAAACATTTCCTTGAAAGCAATAAACTAGAGGAAATTATGAAAAGAATCAAACTCAGTTATTTTTGCATGGATAGAATGTAATCAATAATAAGTAAACATAATCAATGTACATAATTATGTCAACTTATAAATAAAAGTACAACAGCTAATGTAATATAGAAAATAACAGTATAGAATATCAACAATGAACAAGAAAATATACATAAGGGAAAAAGAAAATAATTTAAAGTATAGGTATAGTTTTTATGTAGTGAAAGACTGCAACTTGGATTAAGAAAATGATTGACGGATCAGGTGTCAGAAAAAATGACCTCAGCATAATATATAGTACATTTGGTTTGGCATTTAACTTTTTAGCGGCGAGCCGGTCTCATAAATACGATTGTAGAGTCGATTACCTTAAATTTTTCCTTCAACAATAACTAAGTTTTATAGTATTTATATTATAAATATTGTGTAACGTATGCGACGAGAAAAATATTTAAATAAATAAAAACAATAATACATTATAAACGTATGCATTTAGGAGATGGGAGACAAATTCGAGATGTACCCATTGAAAACTTGAGAAATGATGAAAATTCTATCAGTTATAAACCCGGTTTTAAAATGTGTAGATTGTATATGGTGAAACGCTGGTGATAGCTATGTACACCACCACCTATGCATAATTAATTACAGCTCTAAAATCTTTAATACGTGCTACAACGATCTAATTTACGATCGTCAATGTAAATGTATTCTGACAAACAGCTCCCTATTATTTGCAAACGTAAGCTAGTTAAGTATTAGGATTGACCAATCACCGAGGACTATTTAAAAACATATGAACACTATACAAATCGCGTTCGGTTAAACGTCTTTGAATAGTCGCCAACAAAGGAACAGGAATAAATACGTGTTCCATATAGACGCACAGTAACTCCGTTTTTCTTTCTCGGTTTTGATTGTATTTTATTTGTCTAAACATCTACATCTATACACCTTTTGTATACATTATTGTGTATACATATGCTATTCCTCCATCTCTCATATATATATATATATATATATATATATATATATATATATATATATATATATATATATATACATAAAGATAAATGAAGGAATAGAGATAAAGATGTACGAATGACAAATCTATTTCATCTTTGATTGTTCAACGCAATGTGTACTCGATAAAACATGTTTATTTTTCTTTCCTTAAGCCAAGGCTTTTCAAAGATTAAAATCTCATTATTAGAGGAATTATATAGATAGATAAGTTGGCAGTGGAACATCCAAAATTCAAAATATGAAAAAACTATAAAATAATAGAGAGTAAACGTATGTGTGTAAAAAAATATGGAGTCTGCCCAGTTGGTGAATGTCCATTGATGAGGTGTCCGGTGAATGGATATTTAAAGATGGAAAAAAGAGGATTTTCAAATTTTTAATTTTGGCTTTTCCACTGCCAACTTATCCACACATGTAATTCCTTAATAAGGTATATACAACAAAAGATATAAGAGGCAACTACAATCTTTAATTAGTGAACATCCGGATAAAAATAAAGCTCAATATACTGGATAGAGCATTAATAGCATTAGATAAAATGAAAGAATAAAATAAAGTGCGAATCAAATTTTATTACAATTCAATGTTCAGGCAAAGTTCTGTAAAGTCCTTAACTCATGAGTTTTCAAAGAAAATCTTCTTCTCAGAGGACCATTACCGCAATGACATTACTGCAGGCAATACAAATTTAACTTTGAAAAAATATATAAAAATATATATATAAAAACACATAAACGTATATAAAACATCAAATATATCGGCCCAAAACATACTTTTTAGTAAAACTATACAGTTCATTCAAATCAACAAGTCTAAAATAGCTCCAGGCAAGATATCAAAGAGGTTGATTAAAAAATAATCCAATTGGTGAATGGTGGTCCAAGAACGACAAAAGGTATCCAGGCGGGAAATCCGTTTGCTATCGATGCAGTAGATAACAGTGTATGCAAATTAATAAAACGATAAAAAAACGATAGAGAAAACAAATCATATTATAAGTTAAGAAAACTCACTTGGTGGTGAACATTATAATTTCCAAATTCAGAGTCACTAAGAATTGATAGGAGTAATGCAAACCATAAAATCCAATTCGAATAAAATTAAACTGACTTGATGTATTCGGCAATTTTTTTTCCGGGTCCGTTAAAGTTACTCAAAAGAAAAAAAAGTAATTCAAAGGTAATAAAGCTCGCGCAAGCCCAGTAGACAGCGTAAGAAATCCGAAAGGGAACACTTCTCCTTCATAAGACAACAGCACGAACGAAAATGAATTCAAACCGCGCGAACGAAAATGAATTCAAACCTCGTGCACAAACGGATGTTACATGTCTTCAGTTAACAAGGAAAACGCCTACACATTGTGAGAGATGTATAAATTCAGTTATATGTATACCGGATTTTATATGTCTGGGTCAAATCAGTTTTGTAGATATGTGAATATTAAAAATCTGGGTCACATAGACGGATCTGTAAATTTAGGTCAGAGTCTCGATATGTCCCTCTCCAAACTTACTATTTGAACCTTAGTTATAATTTCATAACAATTTAGTTCAATTAATACATTTAGGGGCAAAAAATGACGTCATGATTAAATTTAACTTTAAAAATGATATTCAGAATAAATAGTGAAAAAGGTATACGTCCATTTTTGTTTAATGGACGTAAAACACTATCGGGCAATGCCGAGTCGGTACATTTAGTATATATATATATATATATATATATATATATATATATATATATATATATATATATATATATATATATATATGTATGTATATAGCAATAGATGAAGTGAAAGAATAAAATAAGGTGCGAATCTAATTTTATTACAATTCAATGTTCAGGCAAAGTTCTGTAAAGTCCTTAACTCATGAGTTTTCAAAGAAAATCTTCTCCTCAGAAGACCATTACCGTAATGACATTACTGCAGGCAATACAAATTAAACTTTGAAAAAATATATTGAAAAAGATATATAAAAATGCATAAAGGTATATAAAACATCAAATATATCGGCCCAAAACATACTTTTTAGTAAAACTATACAGTTCATTCAAATCAACAAGTCTAAAATAGCTCCAGGCAAGATATCAAAGAGGTTGATTAAAAAATAATCCAATTGGTGAATGGTGGTCCAAGAACGACAAAAGGTATCTAGGCGGGAGATCCGTTTGCTATCGATGCAGTAAAAGAATAAAATTCAGTAAATGTGAAAAAATAGACGTTATTGCGATGGAATGACAATTTTAAAAATAGACGTTATTGCGATGGGGTGACAATTTTTAAAATAGACGTTATTACGATGGAATGACAATTTTTAAAATAGACGTTATTGCGATGGGGTGACAATTTTAAAAATAGACGTTATTGCGATTGAATGAAAATTTAAAAAACACACACTTAACTATATTCGTACTCTGTTGGTTTTATGATACGAACTCGATTTTCTCATGAAATACAATGTCTCGCTTGAGTGAAAATAGAAAATAATCGAATTTGTTAGAGAAAGGTAGTAAATAGGTGCGAAATGAAAACTTAATAAAATACAGTAAATTAAAAAAACACATTTTCACCTAATAACGTAGTTTTACGTAACATAGAAATAACCTATATTTGTACTGTGGTTCAATATATCATTACGATCAGGGGCTATTCGACTCTTCTGATGTTTACATTTAACCATTCTTGATAATAGATTATAGTTTCCTTTGTATTTTGAAAACGTTAACAAGCTATTCGTGCACTGTAAGAAAGAATGATGACTTCACTGATTTTTTAACTTCCGATCATTACGAGCCGGGGTGATTGTCGACATGATTTTGCATTTTTCATTGTTTATAATTTTTGTTGAAATGCAATTCTTTTCTTTATATTAACTATACATTATTATATTATTTATTAAACAGGAATTTATTAATGCTTTTTACCAATTAATTTTTAAAAAATTTATATTTGAAAATTACAATTACTGCAGGATTTCAAGATGGACGTTAATTTGAAGATGTTCTGGGTTTGTTTGAGTAGAAGTAAATGCAGTTATTTCTGAAAGTGAAATATGCTAATCTCTCTTAATAATATTTGTAAAGAATTGAATATCGAACCGGATAAAATATGTACCAGATAGAAATGATTCAAATATAATTGATTTAAACGTGGATTTATCTGCGCTAGTTGTTTATGGATAAACAAAATTAAATATTGGGCTAGCATGAACCTGGCTATTTTGCGTTTTAACGTCCACATTACTTTATGTATTATATATAAATAACGATAATGTTGGACTTATATTGAACTCTAGTTGAAGCTGAGTAAACCACTAATAAAAGTAGATTCGTATGGATCAGAATGGTACAACTTTGTTGACCGGTTTGATTCTGTTGTCGACATTCTTACAGGAGAGACCACGTAATGGTTGCCAACATCACTAAATTAAAGGGATATTATGGAATGGACTGGATTTGAACCTGCCACTCCAGGTCGTCAGTCTGTGTCGTTAACTACTTAACCACCGTCAGAACTGTGAAATTATGATTATCCGTCTTGCTTTATAACTTAGTATTTAACTCGTTACTAACTTCTTTATGATTTACAATTATAACCTAATATGATAGTACCTCCTTGTTCTTTTGTAAATATCTATATCTGCGGCAAAAGTATATTTAATCGCAATAAAGTATTGAGAAATGAGAAATATGTCTGCCCTGTGAAGGTCAATTTAATATTGAGTTCGTAAAGTTAATGGCGGTACAAATTCATTTTCTATCACCAATGTCAGATTTCCTGCCCACCGCCCACCGATGCCTCCACTAAAGAATTAATCGTATAATGAAGTGAGAAACATCTACCTTAGATATTACCCTCTGCTGTTTATAACGTGTACGAATTAATCGATAGTTAAATGAAATCTCTCGGGAAAATACCCGCCTGATTCACTAATGTTTGTTTACATGAAAATGAAAGGGCAAAGAAAATCAGGTCAGATTAATAATTGGAAATTCAACTTGAATTCCCATTTACTATGAAGAGCAAATGTTGTTACTTTTCAAATAGAAAATTAATCGCAAACTCATTCAACAATGGTTCAAAAGAACTTTTGTTGCTTCTATATTATTGGGGCAGATGAACTTTCATTTCCATGTTAGAAGAGTCAGTGGAAAGAGGAGATAATTAAAACTGTTTTTTGTTGTATAACTCATAATTAAAATCCAGAAAATTAGTAAGAAAATTAAGTTAAAAAGAGTATTTATACATTTTACGAACCGCGCTGAAGCAATAACGTCATAATTTAGAAAGCCATTTTTAACATGGAGAGGTGGGGGTTGATTAACTATTCTGTACTTTTACCTAACAATTTAATAAAGAACATAGTTAATCAATCCACACCTCCCCATGCTAAGAATGGCTTTCTAAATTATAACGTTATTATTTCATTCCGGTTCGTAAACTGCATACGAAAAAAAGTTTGAATTATCCCCCCCCTCCTTTCAATAGCCTCTACTAAATTAGAGATGAAAAGTTTATCTACTCCAATAAAACAGAAGCACCGACTTTTAGTGTTGGAGTTAATTAATTTTGATAAGATACGCCCACGGTATTTTACAGGAGAATCTGTTCGGCCATTGATCAGTTCGTCAGTCTGTCACTCTAAAGTCTAAAATAACATTTTCATCGGTCTGTCACGCTTACGTTTAAATAGCAGTTTTAGATACGTCCACGAATCTCTATAAGACGCTCCTTCCGTCAGTAGGCACGTCCGTCTGTCACGCTAAAGTTTTAAGTTTGAAATTGTATCTGCACCCTCTTTCTTTGTGAAACGCGACGTCGCTAGTCTCAGTCTCTTCTATAAGTACTATTAGGGAATGTGTTCTGTAGAATTATCGGATTTATTCACCGCTTCCTTTGTTCCAGCTCGTTTACTCGTTGGTCTAGTGGTCTTCATCAATTTGCTGTTTTGATACCTCGTTATAATAGCACTTCATATTCCATTAGCTTCTTTTGTTGAACAACAGGCTTGTGGAATTCCGTTGACTGTTGTCCTCTTACCTACAGTCTTAGTTTGTCAAGCCTAAGATCAATAGACGTCTCTTGTCTTTGCGATTACCATCTTTCGTTCTTTTTAACCCCTTACATCAAGTGAATTCATGACTTGTCTGGAACGACTTCCATAAAAAAGAATATATTTAGATGCATTTACTCGGCCTTTTGGCCAAGATAAAAGTGTAGTTCCGATTGATACTGCACCCCATAGACTGGTATTGTCTTGGCCTTCGGGGCTTGATTTACGCCGGTCTATGGATCTGTCCTGTGCAGTTCTAGGAGGTCCACCCTCCCAGGCTTTGCCTCCCCTCTTTGGGGAGGAGTAAGTTTATTGCTTACTGCCTGAGGCGCCCCTACTGAGGAATGCTGACGGGGCTGGCCAGGCAATTTTTAATGGCCAGAGTGCTCACCTTCTCGGGCGCTGGCATTTCAAGTCCCACTTTCTCGACCCAACCTTGAGTCACATCTTACCTTGTGGGAGTAAGATAACAACTGGCCTTGTGCCTAACCTCCTGGTGAATAAATACTCATCTGTATATGAGGTTCTGTCACGCTTCAATTTTAAATAGCATGTTTAGATTAGACAACACATGTCTACATGATCAAACATGTTAGGTTTTTATTTGAAATATCATTTTCGTCGGTCTGTCTCGCTACAGTTTCAATAAGCATTTTAGATATGTCAATTGAATCTCAATAAGCTGCTCCGTCCGTCTGTCGCGCTTAAATTTCAAATAGCATTTCTGTCGACTTTTCTCGCTTAATTTCGAAATAATAGTTTTAGTTGCGTCCTTGCATCTCAATATTAGGCTCTGTCCGGAGATTGATCGTTTTTTTATTGGTCCTTCGCAATTAAGTATTGGAACAAACATCATTTTCATTGTTAAACCCTCAGATTAAATGGGCGCATCTCAAGAACATTCGTTCTTGCCATGCGCCTATTTAATTTGCAGATCTATTTCTATTTACTTATTTTCCAACCCTGATGGCTGCAAATTGCCTGACTAAATCAATCATTGCGTGCTATTTGTATTTGTTTAACACTAGAAAAGGAATAAACACCAGCATAAAAACTACATGAACGGGTGTTAAGTCGCCCACTGATCACATTACGCTAACTAATAAAAAATTATCACACAGCTAAACTGCACTGTAACTTAGACAATTATTAAATCTAATTTTAAAATTAAAATAACTTTTTTCCAGGATTACAAACGAAGAAGAGAAAAAAAATCATCAGGCGTAGAAAAAAAATCATCAGGGGTAGAAAACAAATCATCAGGGGTAGAAAAAAATCATATGGGGTAGAAAAAAAATCATCAGGTGTAGAAAAAAAATCATTAGGTGTAGAAAAGAAATCATCAGGGGTAGAAGAGCAACAAACAACGCATGATGTTAAATTAAGTATTGCTGACATTTTTGTTTATTTGTTAAATCTTTTTCCGTTACACATGACGTAGCGATAAAAAAAACGTTGTTTAAACATGTATTCTAAATTGAATTCCATGAAAAATGCCAGTATACTGAAATCCTGTGCCCTTAATATGGTTAAGATGAAAATTCATACACACTAAATGTACACAAGCAAGGAAATTCCTAAATTTTTACACTTTTATTGCCATTAAGGGTATGACTACATATCAACCAAACCATTTCATTATCACATCACTACATTATAAATCTCTATGCATGAGTGGATGTAGTGTGTGAGGTGCGCTGAAGAAAAATTCCTACCAGTAAAATACATAGCCCTGTTGTGCTCGCATACCCTATCTATCAAATAGTTGATGAGATACAGGGTGGCACATACGTACGTATGTACTTACACGCAGATAACATGATTTCATGATTGAACTTTCTGGATCTCTGGGTTGCCTTGACTAATGATGCTGAAATTCTACACACTTATAGAACCTATCAAATAAAAATTTTGTGCAAAGTTTTAACTAATTTGGTTTATTGGTTTTTATAGTTATGATTGACGAAAGAAATGAGATTTCCAGCATAGGCCATTTGTGAAGTCTATTAAGGGATAGAGCGCTCTCGCGCCTCCCTTGATTATATGTGGGAGATTGCTAGTTCAATCTCTGCAGAAACTATGAAAAACGGATTAACTGACACAACATATCGGAAGACATAGAACGCAGAATGAGAACAGTCTCACTTCCTGATCCTATCAAAGCCGACATTGATGATGTTGGGGTCTATTTTTTCTCTCGGAGGCAGCTGCAATATCATTCAACAATGAAGACACGAATCATATCACCATTAATTATAGTTTGTTTGACCTTTACTAATACTAAATCCGACCTACGTGCGTCTTCCTCAAGACATCGCTCAGCAAGTAACCTTTTTTTACCAATGAGTCACCACATCGACTCTAACAGTCACACGAAGCTATAGGTTAAATAGATGGACAAATTAACAGTTTAATGATGATGACTATTATGAGAAGATATGAAATGTATAAAATGCGATGACATCGAGGTTTATGGCAAGTTCTTATTACCATTCTATTTGAAGATGTCAACGAGCAATATTGTCGTAAGATGCTCCACAGATGGAAAATTCTTGGAAATAAACTCTAACAACGGGAATTCCGTTTGATATTAGACACAAGAGAGGACAAAACAAAGTTATTTACAGTGGTGATCAAGAGACGAGTTCTTGCTGCGAATGTTTTACAAGAATGCACATCCAAATAAGGATTAAGTAGAAGACTAGGAGCGGGACTGTAAAGAACACAAGTAATAAACATCGAAATTGAACTTCAACCGTCACCAACATCGATCGGGCTTTTATTACTAATTACCAATATACACTATGACGAAGTAAAAAAGGAAGATAAATGTCTATTATTTATGAATAAGACGCTTTCTGTCGAAAATTCACGTTTTTTTAAAAATAAATAATGATTTATTTTGAAAAAAAAAACGCATTGTCTATTTGGTTTTCTAAATTTCTTGATATATTTAAAGTTTAAAGATGCTTCAAGAGTTGGACTAAATTTTCATTATATCGACATTGAACCGCAACCGTCAACAAAATCGAGCGGATTTTTATTACTAATTACAAATAGTAAGAAAGAAAAAAAATGAAACAAAAATGTGTATTATAAATAAGACGTTTTGCGTTAAAAATTCAAGTTTATAAAGTAAATAATGATTTATTTTGAAAAAAAGAACGAATTGTTTATTTAGTTTTTAAAATTCTAAATATATATATATATATATATATGTAATTATATATATTTATACTACACTACCTCTTTTTCCCTAAAAGGAGAGAGTAATACCTGAGAAGATGCTATCATGAGAAACGAACATATACTATACTACCCATACACAAAAGAATCTTATTATCAGAGGAATTACATAGATATATAAGTTGGCAGTGGAAAAGCCAACATTCAAAATTAAAAAAAATATTAAGTAATGGAGAATGAAAAAGTTCGTGTAAAAAAGATATGGGGTCTGTCCAGTTGGTAAATGTCCGTTGATGAGGTGTCCAATGAAAGGAGATTTACAGATGTAAAAGAAGGGTTTTCTGTGAAGGCAGCATGGAAAAGAGTTCAAGAATGAAGTAAATCCAATATAAAGATGTTGAATTCAGTCGTAGGTGGAGCGCACTTATTCGGAATTAATTTTGAGAATTCGGGCCATTTAAAAAATACTTCCGTGGACTGAGAGAGGAATTGAAGTTGAACTGTGTACAGTAAACATTTTCAGTGGGATATTTAAGCAATTTTACCGCCAAACACATTTAAAGATTCTTTTAGAACTGTCAGTAAGACGTCTCCCCTCACTGGAATAATATGCAGTCAGTTCTAAACTGAAAACAAATCCTTTAATATCATTACAATAAATACGTTGAGCATCTGAATAGAAGTATTTCTGCAGTTCTGAATCACTATTATGATAACATGATACAATTGTACAGGGTTTCCGCTATTTGTTGTCTTGTAACCCATTAACCAACAATTCAACGGACCTTTTTGACAAATACAGACCTCTAGCCATATCCTTTTATTCTTAAAGTTCATCGCAGTCCGAATAAGATGGCCTAACATATCAACCTGGTAATCTCCATCTGTAGGAGTAGACGAATTGCGGGATTCAACATTAATATCTGGCGAATCAATTAAAATAGGCACCTGTATCTTCTCACAATATGTAATCAATCTGATGGCCGACAGCATATGTGGGTATTTTAAGTGTTGTTTAATTTTCATATTAAAAACTTTTACGTTGACAATGCAGAAGTAGTTGTTTGTTCTCTTCAGTTGTCACAAAAAACTAGGGATAAGTATTCTTCTCTTGAAACAATCAAACGTCTTTACACAGGGTTTTCACATTCTGTGAGTGGCCTAGTATTTGTAATGTAAAGTGGTACTTTAAAGTAGGCAAGCCTCACATCTATAGATATACAGATTTTAGCTTTACATATATACATAGATAGATATCTAAAAAGGCCATCTATTTCTAAGAAACGAAAGTCTGTAAAAATGTGATCTATTCATATTCATTCGATCACCAAATAAATTGTTTTTAATTAGAAATTATCGATCTTTTTCAAATTAAGAATATTATATTTCTCATCTCGAATTAATGTCTGTATTTAGGGACTCAATTAATGAAGCCAATTTCTTGTATATCTATACTTAATTAATTGAGACATTTTTTATCTTTATTCTTCGAGGAATTTGTGCTTTTTTCCAAATAATTTTCTTTGGTGACAATTTTATTCTTATTCCACCTTTTAATTCGTCAATTCTTAGACGAATATTTGTATCTTTAACGCAATGTCTAAAAATATGAAATTATAAAGGGTTGGAATATAATCGGATACTCCGTGGCCTGGTCAGATTTAGTCTTTGGAATTAAAAGAACTTTCTCTAAAAAATATCTTGGAGAAAGAAATGAACCATAAAGGAAGGAAGAGATAAAGTATTTTAAATTTTTCAACAACCAGCCGTAAATGTGTGAAATAATCAGTCTGATGACATTTTGCTGCTCCCCATGGCCTCGTGTGGTTTGGAGTTGACTATGTAGTCTCGATTATTTTGCCAAAAAATGCCCTTTTTCATTGCCAGGAGCATTATAGATTCACAGTGTAGAGACAAGGTATTTCCTGCTCTTCTTAAATGAGCTATGATTTTTATTGAAGGTTGTTCACTGTGAACACCAAACGCAAGTACGAAGAATCCATTGAAGTATCTTCATAAAGTTATGTATATTTTATAGTTTATTTATTTGTATGTACATGACTAACTTCTACTCTAATTGAGCGATTATTATGATTACGATTAGTCTCGACCCGGTCGATGGCTACCCGTAACTGAAAGAAGTGGAGACGGTGACCATTTAATATCTTAGTTATTTAACTATGAGAAAGTTTAATCGCTCCTTATTTCTACATTACATTATTTCGCTCCAAAGTATTTACTTACTGCAAATGCTTATTTTTCTATATATTGAAATAAAAAACTCGAACGTAAAACGCGATGAATCAAGTTTACTTATATTGAGACGTTAAACAATAAATTGTCATTTAGTCCTGACATATCATGAGCGATGTTTCTGACAAAAGGAGAACAACTGCGGTTTTCTGGGTCGGAATCTATCCATTTAACATTTATCGTTGGCTAGTTTTAACACATCGAGTAGTAATTTTTATTTAGCTCCTTACATCAAGTGGCTTCATGACTTGTATAGAGCGATTTCTATAAATAAGGACGAATATATTAAATCTAGACTTCGACGAACTACGTATTTATTTATTTTTTAACATGGTTCACCCCAAACAAGGCAAGCCGCCACTGTAGTCGTAAGGGGCTACTGAGAAAAAGAAAAGGGGAGAAGGTTGGGGGGTCAGCCTAAATTGGGATCTGGGCAGCGAGATGTTTGTTTACATTAGTTTTAAATTTCTGCATGTCAGTACTGTCAGGGAAACAGGGGGCAGGAAGGGAGTTCCAGAGGCAAGCAGCACGAGGAAAGAAGCTATTTAGGTAGAAGGCTCACCGGCATCTGGGGACCTCCACAGTGAATGAATGAGATTTAGTTGATTGTCGAGTTAGTCTAGTGAATTTACGTCGAGGGGGCACCAGAGTAGCCAATTCATCGGAGCATAATCCATTGAAGTATTTGTAAAACAAACATAAGAATGCTACATTGCGGCGATGGGACAGGGACTGGAGCTTGGCTGACAGTGAGGGACCTATTAGGTTGGCGACTCTTTTTTGGACCTTGTCAAGGAGGGAGAGACTAGTAGATGATGCACCAGCCCAGATGTGACAACAATACTCCATGCATGGGCGGATGGTGGCTTTGTAGAGATACAGGATAATGTCAGGTGTGAGGAGTTTACTAGCACGGTAGAGGGAGCCAACCTTCTTTGCAGCAGCCTTGGCAATGTCTTCAATGTATTTGTTCCAATTCATGTTACCTGTGAAGGTTAGGCCGAGGAGTTTGAATGATGACCTCTCAGGTAGGATGTTATTTGCCATGGCAATCGGTGGTTGGTGAGGTTTCTTGTAGTTGTTGAAGGAAAGGAGCTTTGTCTCTGCGGCATTAAAAGTTACCAACCATTTATGACCCCAATCCAATACAGCCTGGAGGTCATTTTCTAGAGATTCAGCCATTACCTCGGATATGATCGCGTCTGTTTTGTCAACATGGCGAGAGTAAAGTGTGGTGTTGTCAGCGAATAAACCAATCTCCGACTCTATGTCATCAGGGAGATCGTTTATATAGATCAGGAACAACAAAGGTCCAAGAATAGATCCCTGGGGTACACCAGCATTTATGTCATGTTGCTTAGATGAGAGGCCATCGAGGGCAACCTGGATTTTTCTTTTGTTTAGAAAGGATCTAATTATATTAAGTACTTGCCCAGTAATACCGTATGAGCGTATTTTCAGGAGAAGCCCTTTATGCCATACCTTGTCAAAGGCCTTGGATATATCAAGCGCTACTGCCCTAGCTTCATCTGCCTTGTCGAGTGTATGATACATGCGTTCAGAGATGACCGTTAGGATGTCTGCAGTAGATCGTGCTTGTCTAAATCCATACTGGCGGTCAGATAGAAGTTTAGCATTAACTAAGTGCCGTACTATCGCTAGATTGATTAAAGATTCAAAGATTTGGGCAAAGATCGGCAGTAGACTGATTGGACGGTAGTTCTGAGGGTCGGTTCTATTCCCAGAACTCTTGTAGACTGGTACCACAGAGGCAGTTTTCCAGCTATCGGGGAAGCAAGATTCAGCTAGGCATTTATTGTAGAGTTTGGAGAGGACAGGGGCCAGTTCAGCAGAGCATTTCTTTATTACTATAATTGAAAGCCAAAAAAATCATGCCAGTATTGTATTATATTAAACATGGATTTGGGGATTGTCGAGTGTTTAACTACAGCAGTTGATGTGGTGATAGCTTCATAATTAAACAAATGGAGTTTATCGCGTTTTGCATTCGAACTTTTTACATGTACTATCTCGTGTTGCTAGCCAATGGAATAGGTATCCGTCGCAATATGCTCGATTCGTGCCTAAGTTTAATTGTTGTTACTCACACTCAGTAACCTCATCAAATAGAATTTGGGTAACTCAATATTTATCAAATATCAGCCAATCAAATAGCTATCAACTGTTACTCGCTCAATTAAACCGTAACTCAAACTGCTCGCATCAAAACGCAATAACATCAGTACACATATTACGAGTGGCTCAATATTTAACATCTGTGAGATATAAAAAAACGTAATATTTTATTAAAATCGCACTTATTTGCCTTTTGTTCTTCTATTTCTTCATTCTTTATCCTTTTTTCTTTATTCCTTACCCACTCAAATGTTATAGATTGATAAGAGTTTAGATGGCCAAGGGTCTGGCTATTTTATGCATTCATTTTCACTTTGTTTTTCTTTGTTTTTCTTGTTTTTTTTCTACTATCAGACGATGATTATGAACACTCTCCATAAAATTTATTTCGCTGAATACTTTTATATATACTTTTGAATAATGTTGAAGTCACGAATAACAACAACGCATTACGAGAGAGTTATCTTGCTTTGAAATAGCTAGACTTGAGTGTTGACTCACTAAAATTAATGTGGGTGTGTGTGTATCAGTTGAACTTATCCTTTTTGACAACTCTGTTTAATACAAGAATATATTCTTTGAAAAAGAATAATGTGGTAATAAATATATTAAGATATATGAATTAGATTATGTAAATGGAGAGAAAGAGAATAAAGTTTGGCGTTATTGACCAGGATGTAACCGCATCAGCTGTGCTCCCATATACGAAGTCAACTAGCGAAATCGTTGAATTTAATAATGTGATGTAGACAAAGATCATTTGCAGATAAGCCTGTTATAGAATAGGATCGGAAGAAAGATGATTTCATGTAAGGTCCGGATGGATTGGAGCGTTAATATCTCATATCATATCTAAGGATCGAGCCAGAAGAAACTCACGGTTGCGAAATAGATCAAATTAATACGATTACATTAGATGAGTTTTAATATTAAATATTCTTCATCCGCCTTCTTTATGTGAACATTGTCCTGGCTCCCTGTTCGAGGTCAAATATTAAGGTCACGTCTGTAACCATGGGACAGAGAGGCAAATAATACACATAGCGCCCATTAAACTGATTTTTAGTTCATATTTACCCTCTCCAACATTTAGAGTAGTTTGGTGTACCGAATTCTTATTTTATATATGTAGATTGCATTCAATAATCTAATATTACTATAATAACGATTTGGGTTGTGTAACCGAAACTTCATCACTATTCTCAAAAGCACTACGTCACATTTTTCTCTTAAAACTTTGGCTAATATGAATACTTTTATCGCTTTTTACATCATGCGTATTGCGATGTCTATCAAAGAAACATAAATATATTAAACGTTCGTATTATTAATTACAAAGATTTTTATGTACACGATATTTAATTTGCATAGTAAATTTAAAACGAAGGTTTTAATAAATAATTGCACAATATTATCGATTTCTAAATTTTATCTTGTAAATCTTCCATATAATAAAAAAGCACGTATGTATGTGTGTGTGTCTGTCAGTTTGTAAACAGCCAGACTAGAGAGTGTTCCTAAAATATAGATGTTCATTCTAGGAATGGGGCGATTACCATATTTCTCCCGATTCCGATACAATTACCGATTCTATTCTAAATTCTGGAGTACCATACAATTACCGATTTCTATTTCGATTCCAATAACAAAAGCTCCGAAAGAACATAGTCACAGTATAAAAATGTAATCACCTGCGCAACTATAGACTCACCCACCGAAAGAGTTCATTAAAAGGCGTCGATTTAAAGTCCTTTTAATAAGAAAAGCTTCAATAAGAACTTTTATATAAACATTTTTTCTAAAACAAGCAACGCTGATTCATAGGGTTAAAATTAAATATGCCAAAGTTATGTTAAGAAAGACAACTAACAATTTGTTTCAGTCAGTTTTTTTGTATAATATTGCACTCGAACAAAATCTATAAGAAACGGATGTTTTCTTTTTATTATCTCACCGAAAAGTTCTAAAAACAATATACATGGATAGATAAATTAATGTCGTGTGATAGGATTTTATAGGTTTATAGCGTTCGCATGAAAGTCTTTCCGGCAATACTGTCACCGCATAATAATTCTGCTAGAAAGAATTTGACTCACCGGATATATAAAAAAACATATATAAAAATATATTTATATTAGAGTAAATTCTTGGAAGTTAACTAAAATAGGGATTGCAGTAGATTGATTGACTTACTAGACTAAAATCTTTCAACGAAAAAAAAAAAAATTTTTTTTTTCTTTTCAGTTTTGAAGGTTTTAAAAAACTTTCGAGACTATATATATATATTTTTTAATCCTGCGGGGTTTGGGCCAAATATTCTCGTGTGAACTTTTAGAACATCAATTGGATATCTGATATTGAAGAAGTTTATTATTGACAAACAATTTATTCAAATTTATAGGCTATTTTATGGACAATATTTCTTTCTGAATAAAAAATAAACAACTTTATTAATAATTAATTAATTAATTAACTTTTATTTCCATTTAAGGAAACAAACATTTCTTCGTAAATTAATTTTATTAACTATTTTCAAATGGATAGGAAACAAGATTATAATGCTTAAATTTAAAGACATTTGTTTAAAAAGAAATAAAAAAAAACTTTTAGTGAATTAGACATAAGGAAATATATTTGTTTTTATTTACGTTTGATTTTGACGGACTTAAGTATACGTATATACGTATTATTTAACAAAAATGGCGTTTAATAGCAAAGTAAATTTAGTGAAGGAAATGAAAGCTTCGTCGAGGCTGTATATTAGGCGCAGACTGGTTCAAGAAGAACCGAGCCCAAATAACCTTTTACCCTAACCAATTAAAGGTACAACGTTAGTAATACCATAGTTAGATACAAAAATCCCCAAGGAAGAAAGTGGAGTTGCCGCCATGCATCGCAACTTCTTATACTGTTAGATCGGCCGCTAACAAAAAGTATAAGAACAATCACACTCGTTGCCATCGCAGCCTAGTCCAAAAAAGGAAACCAGTGATTGAGGCAGTAAAAGTGTCACCCACCTGCCACTCTACAGATGATGAAGGCTGCATAAGCCTCAATGATACTGTCACCTTGCTACCGGGCTTCCAGGCCGAAGCGAAACTTAAAATGACCGATCTCTTCTAACTTAAGACCAATCAAACCAAAACTCGGATAGAACATCTGAGGAAATCCCAAGTAAAAAAGTTTCTTTAAATTTACTGCCCACAAAATTACCAATTATGAATTCGCAGAATTACCAGAAGCAGACGGAAACACTCCTTAAAACCCGAATGGGTTTGCGCAGGAGTGTATACATGTCGGAAGGGAAAGTCAACGGTCAGCCATGACCAAGGTAGAAAAAGAAAACAAGAAATAAAATGCCGAAAGTCAATTGACATTTAATGATTAATAAAACGTAAAATCATCTTAATTATCAGAAGAGAAAAAAGAAAGTTTTGATGAAAAAAACAAATTAAAACGACGTTTAGAGAATTTAAATTAACTTTTTTTTTCAGAAAAAAAGCATGGTGAGAGAGGAAACAAACTGCACAATATATATCATTGTGGTAGGTCAAAAAAGTTGCTATTTCCTAATCGGGGCAAATTAGAAACAAGGTAGGGACGTATGTAGCACAACAAGAGTTGAATTACCCAACTTTAGAGGCTTACCCTTTGCCTGAGTTTGCTCTCGTGGGGAGGTAAGTAACTACTGACACCTCTACATCGCTATTGAAGCACTTTGTCCATCAAACACGTATGTGCCACCCTGTATCTCGTCAACTATTTGATGGATTCAGCTGATTTTTGGCAGAGATAGAGGTTCTAGGTTCTAGTTGATGGCATTTTAATTTCAGTTTACCGTACACCTTAGTTTTCCAGAAAATTAAAAAAAAACTTTAAAATGACCATAGTATTGAGGCATAGCCTTTACAAAAGTAGTGACATTCCATGATAAATGCCAGTATACTGAAATCATATGCCCTTAATAAGGTTAAGATGAACATTCATATACACTAAATGTACAAAAGCAAGGAAATTCCCAAATGTTGACACTTTTATTGTCATTAAGGGTATGCGAACACAACAGGGCTATGTATTTTACTGGTAGAAATTCTTCTTCAGCGTACCGCACACACTTCATCCACTCATGCATAGATATTTATACTGTAGTGATGTGATAATTAATATGGTTTGGTTGATATGTAGTCATACCCTTAATGATAATAAAAGTGTCAAAATTTCGGAATTTCCTTGCTTTTGTACATTTAATGTATATGAATGTTCATCTTAACCCTATTAAGGGCATATGATTTCAGTATACTGGCATTTATCATGGAATATTATTAGGAGTGTAGTTTAAAAAGACGATTTCACAAACATTCGAGTTTTTCAGTTGGGAGACTCAAACTTACACTCTTGAGCGTGCTGTTTCGACCCTGCGTCGGATTGTCTTTATAAATGAAAAAATAAATAATATTCTTTTTATTTTTTTTAATATATTACAATGTAAATGAAAACATCTTAGATTTTGGTATATTTAGTACTAAACCCCTGTCTGTCTGTCTGTCTGTCTGTACCTCTGTTTTTATTTGAGAGATTTACATTATCAACGAATAGTGATACTACATTTTGGAGACTTATTTTACACAAAACGATGTTGATATTCACAAACATTTTATATATATGAAAAAAATGTAAAAACAATGGAAGTTAATTTATTTTTGCTCTATATGTTTTGGGCGATGAATAAGATTCTAAAAATGAAGTCGTGCGAATTATTTTACTCCCTCATATCTTAAAACAATTAATTCGTTTCAAATAAATTTCAGGTAATTTCTACAAAGTTTGGATATCAAACGCAATTCTTTGGAGTAAAGCTATGCGAGGAATCAACTGGTTGTATCAATTATGTGTTAACAAACAAAAAATAAAACCTTTTAATTTAATTTTGAATTTAGAACTCAAATTGTCTGAAATTAATTTCCGTTTTACACAAAGTCACATGTGTATTCTTGTTTTGATTTCAAGTCTCCTGCTTCTGGTCTGACCCAAGCACCTGCACCAATGGCTACAACTCCTGCACCAGCTCCATGCAATGCTTGCTTCAGCTCTTCCCAGCGGCTCCGACCCTGCTCCAGCTCCTCCCAACGGCTCCTATTCCTGCACTAGCTTCTTTCAGTGCCTGCTCCAGCTCCCCCAATGTCCCATCTCTCCAGCTCCCCCTCAATAAACTCTCTCCAGCTCTCTACAGCAGCGCCTGCTCCAATTCCAGCGGCGCTTGCTCCAGCTTCCTGCAGCGTTTGCTCCAGCTCCTCCATACGACTCCGGCTCATTTCCTGCAACCACTTCTCTAGCACCTGTCACTTGTTCCAGCAGAACCATGTTCCTGTCGATCTAGCCCTACCTGAGTCACCTAATCACATCTCAGAGACGTCCGTGTCAACACCCGTGTGCCATATCCTCATGCTGTCCAGGTTCCAGTTCGCCCGGTTCCTGTCGATCCAGCCTTTTCCTGCTATCCAGGTTCCGGAAACATTCTTCCTGCCGTCCATGTTCCAGCCTTTCCTGCTTTCAATGACGTCATCCATGTTATTTCAGCTTTCCTTCTCACGTTTTTACCTTTATGGAAAATAAACGATTCCTTTTAACTGTTCATCTGCGTCTGTCTTCTCTTATTTGTCATTGTCGTAATTTGCCTGTGTCCACTACTTTAGTTGTAAGACCGATCATACCGGTGACCGCATCCTGCAACACGATATATTAATATTGCCAAAACATAGAATCTCATAGAGTAATTCATATTTATCCAACTATTCATCTCCGTCTTTTAATTTTTCATATAAAACTTCTAGACATTTCTGAAATGATTTCTTGGCTTCGTTTAAAACGTCTACATATAGTCTGCTGACCTAGCTTGCTTGATCGGTTTGAATCTCAAAATGTATCTTATCATATTAACTTCATGTCTTTTGTTCACGTGATTATCCGTGTTTTTCCTTTGCACTTTTATCGTTTCTGTCCAATGAAAGTTTTGCTTTACAATAATTTATGTGTGTTTCTCTCGTTTTGTGAAGATAAAGTTATAACGTCGGACCAAATTACTTTCTTTTCACTGATTGCAACTTCTGTGACGCATACGTGTCTTGTATTCTACCCTCAAACAAGGTCTCTCTGCTTCCACCTAGAGGACACCACCCATCTTATATACGTATATAGATTAAGATGAGCCGATATTTATATAAATAAGTGTTTTTTTCTTTAAACAAGTTGATTTAATCGTATGTACATTTTACCGTCATCCTTAAAACATTATTCGGGACGCGGGAAGGAGTAAAGCAAGGCTTACAACAAACAAGCCAGGCGGCCATGCGTGTCTGTTTCTGACAAAGGAAATTATCTGTGAATAGCAGACGGACTTGGCGTTGTACTGGAATAAATACATACTACAACTCCCTTCCATTAACTACATAGTATTCTCATTGTTTAATGTCGCTTATAGCAATGTTTGTAAAGCATAATAAGACAAAGTTAAAAATGGTGTTTGATCTTGATATAGGACCTTGTTTACAATTGTAGCAATATTTAGTCATCGCAAAAGGTTAGATTAAGTAGAAAAGTTGAAAAGTCCCTTAAAAGTTCAAGTTTAGAGCTGAACGTATTCAGACATCTTTTTCGATGTATAATCGCTGCCTCCCTTATAAAGCAGGCGAGGGGGAGTTTACATGTGTAATTTTACAGTTCTGTAAAAAGTCAAACAACAAAAGAACTAGCGACAGAGAAATAATTTTTATTTGAAATTGTTATACTTTTACAGAGCCAAAAGAATCAAAATGGTTGAGGCATTTTTTTCTGTTATACAACCACAACCACCACAACAACAACACAGAAGAGAAAGAACAGCTAAAAGTTATACCCAACTACTTACAATGTTTCAGCAACAACCCAGCTATTTACCTGGTAACCCGCCCTTCCAAATAATATTTAGGAGATAAACAATTGGTCGACTATAACGCTACACAATGTATGGATAGACAGACAACACACCACACATATAGTAGAGATTAATTTTGTAAAGTTTGTGTTGTAAAGCATCTTTTAAACAGTTTACAGAAATGTAGTCTGTATCTTTTTAGGTGCGTCAATTCAATCTACACGTGTAACGATAAAATGATGGAGGGAGATTTGAAATCAGAACATTACTTTATTCGTTTCGTCAATAGGATCAAACTATGAGCAAAACCAGAAATATAGTTTCATACAAATGGTTTAAAAGGAATGTGGTTTGAAATTCAGACGGAAAACGTAGTGGCTGATTGAAAAGTCAATCTAATATGATTTTTGAAAATTATTGTTTGTTTGATCTATCTAAGGTAACCCAAGAACCAGCACTGAAACTTTTGAAATTATCGTAAAATATTATTTATAAAATAAACATGTTTATAATTGACTACTAGCATTGGCTACTCTAGTGCCCCCTCGACGTAAATTCACTAGACTAACTCGACAATCAACTAAATCTCATTCATTCACTGTGGAGGTCCCCAGATGCCGGAGAGCCTTCTACTCAAATAGCTTCTTTCCTCGTGCTGCTTGCCTCTGGAACTCCCTCCCTGCTCACTGTTTCCCCGACAGTACTGACATCTCGCTGCGCAGATCCCAATTTAGGTTGACCCCCCTCCCCCAACCTTCCCCCTTTTTTTTCTCAGTAGCCCCTTACGTCTACAGTGGCGGCCTGCCTTGTTTGGGGTGAACTATGTTAAACAAATTCTTACGGCAACATAATCAATATTGATATTACATAGTTTTTTCAAGCAGTTACCGAATATGTTTTAAATGTTCAGCTATTACATACATTTTATTGGTTTCATCTTCCTGTTTATGTAAGTTTATTTTATCATTAAAAGTGTGCATGATATGTATTATCACAGAAAAACGGAATAAATATTCCCTTCATTTTCTGTAAATTGTAGAAGTAATATGTATCACAGATTTTGTATTTGCGAAAAGTATCAAAATGTTTTTCTAAACATTATTTTTTCATGACGTATTTGATTTTGTGAAATGGTGAACTTATTTTCTGATTGTTACCCTATTCTTATTTTGTAATCAATTCGTTATTGAGTAATGTTTTATGAAATATTTAAAATGTGCCTAATTCATGGTAAAAAAAACTTTTTTCAAAATTTAATTCTTTTAAATTTTTAGTTATCATTTCAAATTCTATATTATGGAAATATGTTAATAATTGTAAGCTGCCTGTACATAATATTCATAGTTGCTAATTAACTAATTAATTACAGCACACAACTAAGAAATGCTTTACTAAAACTTTTCTCAGAAATTATCATTTAGCACTAATTTTGGTATCCACGTGTCCGCTTCCTAGTCGTTGACCCAGTCGCATGGTGGCCAGGGCTTGTATAATAATTTAAACTCGATGTGCCACTTGTTTTATTCCTCGCTGATGGACGTTAGAACCGTTGCAACCCTTTCCTGTCCCTTCTCCGAACTGATGAATAAGTCCCTAAAAAGGTAAATAAAAATGACTGGCAGCTTAACCGGATCGTTAAACAACTTTTATTCTCTTAACCAACGTTCATACCGAACCAATATGTTACATTTCTTCGCCCGATGAAAGGAAATAACCCAAAACGCAAACGTTCAACTCATGAACGGCTTAATAACATTCAAAGAATTCTGGCAAAATTAGAATAAATCAATTGATTCGAAATCCAGTCAACCGGAAAAGTTTTCTTAATTAAAATGTCAACGGCGCCGAGAAGCGACAGCGTGAAACTTAAATAGAATTATTTATGACTTTTCAACCACTCGTTTTGTTCTTACCTCAGGCCGTGTCGTATGGGTGTTTCGTGATTGCAATAGTAGTAGTAGTAGTAGTAGGTAGTAGTATAAATCTGACTAGAAACTCTACTTGATTTCATTAATTCCTATATTACTAATGTAACTAAACCATAAGGAAAAAAATTATATATATATATATATATATATATATATATAAATTCCCGAAACAGCTTTTCATGGTAAACAACTGATGATCCCTTAAAATAGTGTTAGAAATAAACTAATATAATAACTGTAAAAGATAAATTGACTTACATGAGTGATTTTCCACTGGAAGACTTGGGACTATAAGTTTTTTTTTATTTTTTAATTTTTTAGTTTTTTTTTAAAATTATTTTTTAATATAGTTTTAATGGTTGAGAAACTTCCGAGACTATATATATATATATATATATATATATATATATATATATATATATATATATTATAAGAACCTTAAGGAGATAGGGTAATTAAACACGATACCTTTCCTTTAATCTATTTCAATAAGTAAGGCAAACATTTTTCAGTTTAGCAGATTTTCTATCCGGAATAAGTATTTTCAGAAGAGATATCAAGCGAAATAAGATACATTCGTGCCAATAACACAGTGGAAGGAAAAACGTAATATAGGATAGCCCGAATCAAGTATCAGTATGTCACACAGATTGCTATTTGGGTCTGATAACTAGAAAATCGTGATTGCATTAGTAATGCCCATAGAATAAACGGTTACTTTATCCCATGGGTATAGGAAACATAGAGGGATCATGAAAACAGTACTGAGACTGGTACAGGACTCGAACCTGTTTTTTCTGATATATATATATATATATATATATATATATATATATATATATATATAGAGAGAGAGAGAGAGAGAGAGAGAGAGAGTGAGAGAGAGAGAGAGAGAGAGAAGAAAAAAGAGTGATAAATATGCGACGATTGTCCAAATTTATTTCAAATTTCAATTGTTCAATGCAAGGTGTATTCAGTAATAAACTAGTGTTTATTATTCTTTCCTAAAGCCAAGGCTTTTCAAAGATCGAAATCTTATCATCAGAGGAGAAAATACAGATGGATAAGTTGGCTTTCGAAAAAAACAAAGTTCAAATATTTGAAAAATATGAAAATTATTATTAAAAATTATTAAAATGATTTTTGTTAAAAAAACGTATTGAATGAAAAGAAAAGTTCCGTGAAAAAGATATGCTTAAGGAAAGAATAATAAACACTAGTTTATTACTGAATACACCTTGCATTGAACAATTGAAATTTGAAATAAATTTGGACAATCGTCGCTTATTTACTATTCTTTTTTCTTCTATCTCTACTATTGCTCTATCTCGTATATTGAGCTAATCCTTGTCACAATAGGTTCCATCTACTAAAGGTTTTCACTTTGGTTTATTTGATCCTACTATATATATATATATATATATATATATATATATATATATATATATATATATATATATATATATGTGTGTTTGTGTGTATTTGTCTATTTAGTATAAATCTGTATTTATATAAACATGTGTTATTGCATATGTGCATACGTGTTTCAGCTATAAACGTATTAGACTAAGTTTCTTCAGGCAAAGTTGTTAGAATGAAAGTAAAACGGTAATTATTTTAACAAGAAACTTTTATAAAGCAATTAGGTCAGCTCACAACTTGACTGCGATTAATATTAATGTAATTCCTCTCTTTGATGGGTCAGATCAACTAAAATATCTTATATGTCCCACTTTTTGTTACTCAATCTTAAAATTATTTTGAGTTAAAATAAATACAAACATTATAATTTTTTCTTTAAATATATTTGAGTCTTTTAGTTTATTTTGTGTTTCTACTTTGTTGCTATTTTGTTTCTACGATTTAGTGCTTTGTTGAAATCTTCATGCATTTAATTGGTAGAGGTATTTAGATGTATACGTATCGCGGTATTTAGTTGCATGTATATGTATGTGTTGTATTTATATAGACCTATATGCGCGTTTAGATGTATGTTACATGCAGTAGGTATTTATATGCTGGTATTAGTTATGTGCGTATATATGTTTTCGATATCTGTACTTATATGCCTATTTGTATACTAATATAAATGAATGGATATACTGCCGACCATCAAAGTTGGTGCAACTATCGGCGAATCCACGAATATGCGAACTGGTCGAGCCTTATGGGCATTCGAAGTTGCAGATTTGCATTATACATGGTTTAGTTTCTGTGTTAGGTTGTGTGTGCGAATATAGTACCTATATTATGTAACTGCATAGATAATTGTATATATATATATATATATATATATATATATATATATATATATATATATATATATTGAAACAGAAATTACCACGACGGTTGAACCGGCGGTTTCGTACACCGGCTGCCGATTAGTGCCTGAGACCCAATTCCTCAGTGTACGAAACCGCCGGTTCAACCGTCGTGGCAATTTCTGGTTCAATAAATAAATATTTATCTCTTAATTCTCTTTACTGATTTAATTGAGCACTTTGCTGGAAGTTTCCTACCTACTTACAAGTAATCTATATATATATATATATATATATATATATATATATATATATATATATATATTTATACATATATATGTGGGTATGTTTATTGATGTTTAGATATTTCTACGTGTGCATACATGGTCTTATTTGTACATGGTCTTATTATCGACAATTCTATATATCATAATATAACACATGACACAATAAGGTTTAGATGTAGATTACATTACGAATAAAATATAACTATAATTTTATGAAGTACTTACCTTCACCTGCCACGTATCAAAATATTATCCAAATACGATTATTAGTTTAAAAATCACAGTTATTTAAGTGAAGCTACTGTTGCAAATTTTCATAACAATTTACAAATGTGAATTTTGTGTGCTTAAAAAAAGCATTGCTTTGTGATGGGAAAAATACCGTTCAAGCATGGCCCGATAAGTGTCATTCGAACAAGAACAAAATGATATCAAATACTCAGGTTGTCTAAATTTGGCAGCTTTTCCGGAAAACATTAAAAAGGCCACACAATTGTTTTGGTCGATCGTAAATTGAAGTTGCATGAGGTAGCAAAGGAATTGAAGAAAACATTGTATTCACCATTTTGCTTGAACATTTGTCAATTCAAAAGCGGTGTTCAAAGTGGGCGTAGTGAGCGTGTGTCACCGTCGATCAAAACCAACAACGTGTCAACGATTCAGAGGCGTTGTTTGCAACTGTTTTATGTTAAGAAAAATGCATTTCGCAATGAATAAAACATGGATCAATTACTTCACACTCACTTCAATCTGGAGTCCGCTAAGTAAATAGTAGCAGGTGAACGTCGTCTAAATCGACTAAAGATGCAAACATCAGAAGGTAAGGTTTTTACCACTATACTTTTGAATGCGCAAGATATTTTGTTTATCGATTTTCTTTAGAAAGCAGTGACCATCAATAACGAATATTATATAGCATTATATTGCATTATATGTACGTTTAGAAAAAAAATTGTAAACAATCAGCCACAAATGAAGAAGATACATTTCTCTTTCACCAAGACAATGCATCGGGTCACAGGTTGACGGGGTTTAAAACTACATGAATTGCATTTCGACTTTCTTCCACACCAACTATATTTCCCAGCGACTACTGGTTGTTTTCTGAACTAAGAAATAATCCTCCAGGGAAAGAGATTTGGCTCCTGAAGAAGTTATATTAAAAACTGAAGCGTATTTTTGAGGCGAATGTCAAATCGTTCTACAAAAAGGCATCAGATTGTTAGAAAAGCGTCCGAATCAATGTAGCACTCGAGAAAGAGAGTGTTGGTAAAAAAAAGTTGAATTTTTCCTAAAATTAGTAGTCATCGTAGGCCCGGGACTTATTGATTGAAATGGTGAAAATACAAACTGCTGATTACGCTACAAACGATCTCTCTCATTTCGATTCTTCTTTAGAAAGTTAAGGGGCCATTTTACAAAAGGCCGAAAGATCGCACCATTTACGAATCACATAATCACAATAACTGTGACGTATTAGGACCTCAATAAGTACCATGATGTCGTCTATGTAAAGGTGAATGGCTGCATTTATCATTGAGCGTACGTATTCGTATCATTTATTGTACTTGAGTAGAACTTCTAAAATAATTGTGCTCAAAATTATTAATGATCTTGATCTTGAAAGTCATTGCTAAATCAGATTTGAAAAACGAGTTCAATTTACCTGTTTGAAGAAATAAATATTTGCGTCGATTAATTTTGAATCCCCCCTCCTTGATATCATTTCCGGTTTAATTTTTAGAATGAGTCAGCAAAATTACTACATATTACATAGAGCCAAATATATTTTAGATCCGAGTCCAGATCAGATTAGGAACCGCATATTATAAATCATTTGACGATATTCAAATGAATTCAGAAATAATGGTAAAAATAAGATTAACAGGGAACTTTTAGAAACAATTCAAAAAAATAATCAACACAATTTTATTTTGATGATGATATTTTTTTTAATAGTGCGAATGTCATGTGCAATGTTTTCAATGGTTGCATTGATAAGAGAGTTAAAAAGATTCCGAAAAAGACATGGCAAAAGATAATAATAAATATCGTTTGCCGAGATTATTTGCGGTTGCAGAGATAAGGTACTTTGGAATAATTAGTTATGTAGTCAGCTGAACGAAGAAAAGTGACAGGGTGGACATGCTTTTGTATCTGAATGACCGTGAACAAATATGAACAGTGTAAAGTCATAGGAATTTATGACGCAATCACACCAGCCGGTGATGTAGAATTGAATACGTCTATATATTCCATAGTCTATGTCTTCTGTAGCAATCAATTAACCTAGTCAGGTTCACAGTAATAATGCAGAAGACAAGATTGTGATCCTGGTCAATTGTAAGAATTCAGAATGATGCCACTCAGATGATCATATTAGAAACATATAGCCAACAGCAAAAGAGAGAACGTGCCGGACTTTTTGTTCATTGTATGTCTGGTTTTATCTCTATTTCGTTACCATGCCCGAGATCTATCTCCGCACAAAGAGACTGAATCAACTCTGAAATGAACGAGATGACTCTCTGAACTCTTGTCTTCTATAGAACTGTGATGTCATTCTTTAAATAAGATTATGTTTATTTCAATCAGCTTAATTTTTGACGTAACCAAAATGATATTATCCCAAACTAATGCAAACTCTTTGAACTTAATTCTTCAATTAAAACTTATAACCAGTTTCCAAAATGTTTTTAACTTTTCTTTCCATTTTTATGATAATTTGGAAACTTTTACAATTTTCTATTCTACAGAAAATTTTAACAATTAAATTTTCGTTTCGATTATCGCCACAAAGCAAAATATTCTAAAAAAATATTTTAATTTTTAAAATTTATAGTTGTATGCACTTTTTGTCTCCGAAATCGATATCTTTTTCCCGATCAGTTTCTGTCCCCTAGTTGCCTCTAAATCGCACATCGTTACTAAAGACTTATGAGAATTGATTTTGCAGTTCGTAGACCATTTTTGCGCACATTGTGTTTGTTAATGAACTCGTATCTTGGATTAAGAGACTCAGATAATAAACGTAATCAGAAAGCTTCATTGAATAAACGCTTTCTTTCTCTGAACAGTGTTTTCTGAAGGATGAACGAAAACCACTTGATCGTATTTAAGTGATTTTAAAAAAGAATTAAAAAATCCAATACATAAGAAACCGGCTAACCTTTAGTGATTAAGCGTAACACAAGAGTTTAAAGAAATAACAGGAATGGACGAAGAGAAGGGGGAAGGGAAAACAGGAAGGGGGTGTTATTGAGAAGCGTCAATTCAATCTGCACGTCAAGGAATGCACATCTTATATTTAACTTAAGCGTGACAGTCCAAAGGAAATATTATTGGCAAACTTAAACGTGACAGAAAAATCGAAATATACATAATTAAGCGTGACAGACGAATGGAAATATGCATAGTAGTCGTAACAGACCAACAAAAATACTATTGACAAACTGACGAACATATAACTGAAACAATTAACCGTGACATATAAACGAAAATATAATATGAAAAATTAAGCATGACAGACTAATGAAAATATAAAAACGTAGGCGAACCACACCAAGAAAACCTAATTGATAACCTTAAGCGTGACAAACAAACTAAAATACTTTTGACATACTTAAGCGTGACAGGAAACCCGAAATATACAAACTTAAGTATGACAGCCGACTGAAAATATACAAACGTAGACGTAACAGACCAACGAAAATGCTATTGAGAAACGTCACCGTGACATAGAAATACACCTATATATAAACGTAAGCGTGACATAGAAATACACCTATATATAAACGTAAGCGTGACATAGAAATACACATATATATAAACGTAAGCGTGACATAGAAATACACCTATATATAAACGTAAGCGTGACATAGAAATACACCTATATATAAACGTAAGCGTGACATAGAAATACACCTATATATAAACGTAAGCGTGACATAGAAATACACCTATATATAAACGTAAGCGTGACATAGAAATACACCTATATATAAACGTAAGCGTGACATAGAAATACACCTATATATAAACGTAAGCGTGACATAGAAATACACCTATATATAAACGTAAGCGTGACATAGAAATACACCTATATATAAACGTAAGCGTGACATAGAAATACACCTATATATAAACGTAAGCGTGACATAGAAATACACCTATATATAAACGTAAGCGTGACATAGAAATACACCTATATATAAACGTAAGCGTGACACACTAAGTAAAATACTATTTACAAACTTAAACGTGACATACAAACAATATACAATTTACAGCGTATGCATGACAGACTATTGTATATACTATTTATAAACTTAAGCATTACAGACTTACACAGATGCTATTTAAAACTAAACGTGACAGACCAACTAGAATTGTACTTGAAACTTGATCTACAGAAGCAAAATATAATCATTAATTCTAACATAAGCTTCATCGTTCTTTACAGCTTCTTTCTTATCGAAGATACTTTGTTAGTCTTCCTCTACTCTATCGTTATTTCCATGGATGCTCGACTGAGCTCCAATCTCTGGTTACTCCCTGTAAGACATTCCCAGCAAGAACTTGTTTCTCTACCATAACGAAACAGAACTTTCCTTTCTTCATCCATTTGTCTATCGTCAAGCCTAATTTCCATGAACAGAACTGTGGAACACATTGCTGCGGGACTGCTTCCCCGCAGATAGCAACTTGGTCGTCTTACAAGCCAATGTCAACAGATTCCTATCTAGAACCGCCCCAACAAATATTCGGAATTAGTTATGACAATAATTCTATCTCATGTTCCTTTATACTCGAGTGGCGTCTGGCCTTACTAAGTATGACGCCATTTTAGTAAAAAAAAAAAAGACAGACCGACGGACAGGGCTTCTTATATTGAATCTTAGATTCATCTAAAATAAGATTCGTCAATCAATTTAAAAACTTGTCTATGAAAATGCTATTTCAAACTGAAGCATATCCAACTGACAGACAAAACCGTCGATAGAAATGCGAGGACGAATGTCGAAAAAGAAAAAAAAGGCGGGAGATTTAGTCGCTAATGAAGACAACGAAGAAAATTGACTTAAGCAAGTGGCGGCCATTTTATTAACCTCGATAGAAATGCCGCTAAGTTTTAGATTTGTTTCTCCGAATATATTTTTAGAAAAATAATAAAGATGCGTCCAACGATAACTATAAGAGGCTTTGTCAGTCGGTCTCTGGCAGGTTGATTTGTCACATTTAAGTTTGAGAAAACATTTTCATTGCTAAGCGCGCAGATTGAATGGACACGTCCTATATTCGATGAGACCGTCCACCAAGCATTCAGTGTATCAGTCTGACTCACATAAGTTTGAACTATGACTTTTGTCAGTCAGTCACGTTTAAATTTGTAACGGCATGTTCTCTGATCTGTCAAGCTTATGTTTGAAATAGCATTTTAGATGCTTACACGAATCTATGTAAGAGGCTATGTCTGTTCGCTAGTCGGCCGGTCGGAATTAAATAGCATTTTCATCATTAAACGCGCAGATTAAATATGGACGCATCTTACGAATACGCATTCTGATTTTATAGATATTTAAGCCAATATATGGAAAGAATGAACCTTAAAATAAACACTTGGAAGTCGGTGCCCGTTAAATGAAGAGAAGATTTGGTAGGAATTAACGACAAAAGAGGAAGATTTGATTTCTGTCCTGATGAAATTCTGCTTTGCCAATATTTGAAGGAGAAAGACGAGAAAAGAGAGAGGGATATGAGTAGAAAGCTAAAAAGAAGAAAGAATTAAAAGAAACAGTGTATGTGAAGGGGAGTGATATACACATTTCAGTCGATTTAAAGGGCGCACGAAAAAGTTAAGAAAGGAAATAAGTATAAAAAGTACTTATTTAATCTCTACATCTCGGAGAAGAAAGGAGCTTTACCCCAAAGATCAAGGATCGACCGTTAACATTGTATAAATGTGATTTATTCTAACTGTTTTGCAATACATAAACTCTTTTGGGGAGTGAGTTAAAAATCCCACCTATGGAATAGTTGATAAAATTCACAATATTTTCTACAACCCAACCATATTTGAAAACAAATAAACTTTAGTCTATTCCTGACTTGTCCATCAAGTTTTAGTCATGAACGTACAACAGTCTTTGTTTTATTGCTATTTAATGATCTGCCCCAAATGTGCAGCTCTACGTTGATGAATACTGATCGCTATCTTGTGGTCGTTAAGAAATTGTGGGCAGACAGAGAGGTGTTGTGAGAGATTGACATTAGTTTCAACAAGATTCGATAACTAATCCCACTTCAAATGACTTGTTGAAATAGCTGCGAGGACACTTTTGGTAATCACTTCATCAGTAGAAGATGTAATCCTGAATAAGATTTACACTCACCAAACTTTTACTCCCATATTTTCATCTGTGGATTTATCTCAAAGATAATGTCTATCAGAACAATCCGCAGTTTCCTGAAGTACACCATCACAACAGAAATCAGGACACGGAGAATTGTTAATTTTACTAAAGTTTTCAAAGATGGTATTTTTTCGAGTCACCCTATACAATAACTATTGTAAAAAATTTATTAAACACGACTAGTTGAACACAAGATTCTATTCTACTCATATCTCAGTGAACATTGATAGTTAACACATTTTACCAAAATGTTAGCACAAATGACCACAATAGATCCGATATGATTTGAATTCAACATGGCTGATTTTATAGTTCGCGATGGTATCCTTTATGCCAAACATGCATCTGTTCCATGTTATAACAACAACAACGTGATGGTACCAGCCTCAGCTGATACCACAAACACTAGTCATGAAGGGTCAAGGAGGATAGAAAGACCGAGGAGAGAGAGAGAGAGAGAGAGTACAAACCAGACTGCCACTGGAACAGTGCGAAGAGTACGGTGACCTTGGGGAGGCTTATTGCCACCCAAATCACAGAGAAGATCAATGGTCGTTGCCAGTGAGCAATCAATGTTAAGCGGATGTTGCGATAATGCAAAGTCATTTGCAATGGTTATCAAAAGGTGGAGACTACTGGAAATCTCAAACCCCAGAGCATACTACCTGTTATGATTAGTGAGCAATCACTGATGATGACCTGTGTAAGAATTCTAGTGAGTACATAATAATATGCCCAATGATTTTTTTATTAATACAATCTTCTGGAACAGGTAAAATTAATATATAGAACATTTGAGAGTGTAAAAAAGATCCAGAACAACTTATTTTATAAGTATGGGTATTTATAAAATGTTAGTGGCGAAAGGTTACGTTTTAAAGTTGGAGATGCATTTTGATTTGTAAATTTTGATCTTCATTTAAAGTTGAACGCAATAAATTGCTCGTTTTCATTTCTATTATTTGATACTCATGCTGAAGGGTGTTTTTGATCAACGAGATGTCACATTCAGCTTTGCCACTGTGATACTATAAACCACCCATAGTCCAAAGCCGATACCCTGAACAATGTTAGGAAGTGATTCATCTAGTCGCACAAATGCAATCGGAAAATAGGATGGGTAGTAAGTTGGGGGTGGCCGAGACGATAAAAGACAGTGTATAGGATTTCCGGTATGACTAAACATATGTAGGCGTGATGGTTGTTTGCAACAGTCTTTTTACGATAGTTTACGTCAGTTAGTTAACGAGTTTGCGACTCGGAGAGAAGACAATCAGTTTTGAGTCAAGTTCGAGCGAGAGCAGATTGAGCCGAGCAAACGATGAGATGAACTGATCAACCGAGCGCACGGTGATAGCCTCGACAGACAAATTACTTCAGTTTGATCTCAGTCGATATACTGGAACTTAATTTTCGGTATCACACACAACCAGAGTACACCTAGCTTATACACAATGTATAGGGGTTTGTGTTTTTCTTGTGAGTTGCGTTGTTTTCTTTTTCTACACTTGTAAACCTGTGCCTGTTTCCTTGCGATCGCCAGTGAAATAGACGACATGGTCAGAACGAAAGATGAAGACGAAAAGAAGAAAACCACGGCACACACTACGTGAGTAACACGTGGTTCTACACCACTACATAAAGAAAAGATCAGATCGCTGATTCGTTAGTTGATTCTTACCTTGCGCGCAGTTATCATAAGGCTATGAATAATGTTTGTCGCTCTTTATCTACCCATTCTGATGCCCTGCTTGGGCTGTTTGTGTTGATTTGTTCGGGAAACTAGATGGGGACACTGGCAATCTGGGGAAGCATGTTCTCACTCTGACTACGTGTTATTACCAGTGAGTGAGCACTAGTAATAACTGATGTAAGGACTCCTAGAAGAAGAACAACAAGAAGACGAAGAAGAAAAAAGGCAAATAGCATTTTACGTTAAGAACAAACAAATGGATCCAATTAGTTAAGTCAAATATAGTTTAAGTTAATTTCTTGCATTCATTCTTTCTAGCATTACCTCATTATATATACTGGCAAATACTTCAGTATCGACCTCATAATACGGGAGAGAGACTGACCAATTCCATAACTTCCCATATTTGTTAGGGACATTTTTTCTAAAAAAAATTCTAAACGCTTACAAGAATACACTTCTATTTTCGGCACATCTTTTTAATGAGAGTATTTTCTCATCATTATTATATTTAGTATCTTTTCTTTAAAAAAGGAAATTAAAAATCGTGATATTTTTCGTGTATCTTTTGTTATAGATACGCACTTTTAATCTGACGAAAGTATTGTTACGTAGACGCCATTTGTAACCGTTTTTGTCGCTAAATATAGTTTCAGAATGATGCCAGTTATGATACAGTAAACTATATTTTTTCATTTTGCGTATGAACGTTCCATAAAGAGAATAATATATTTCCTGTTTAAACATGATCATTTCTATAAATGTTAATATTTATGATATACGTAAGTCATCCCACGTATAACTGTCCTTCGCTACTTTTAACCTATCCGCCTTCACACTAACAACTTGGCCTTCTATAGTTTAACTGATTACCAGCTAGAACTGAAAAGATTTATGCATATATATATATATATATATATATATATATATATATATATATATATATATGTGTGTGTATATATATATATATATATACATAATCCAGGCAAATATGGTAGTTAAAATGTTTGTGTGAATAAAATGTTATACTATATATATATATATATATATATATATTTATATATATATATATATATATATATATATATATATATATATATATATATATATATATATATATATATATGTGTGTGTGTGTATATATATATATATATACATAATCCAGGCAAATATTGTAGTTAAAATGTGTGTGTGAATAAAATGTTATACTATATATATATATATATATATATATATATATATATATATATATATATATATATATATATATATATATGTGTGTGTGTGTATATATATATATATACATAATCCAGGCATATATGGTAGTTAAAATGTTTGTGTGAATAAAATGTTATACTATATATATATATATATATATATATATTTATATATATATATATATATATGTATATATATATACATAATCCAGGCAAATATGCAGTTAAAAATGTGTGTGTGAATAAAATGTTATACTATATATATATATATATATATATATATATATATATATATATATTACTTGGTAAGATTGGTAGAAATAAATCAAACAGAACACATTCTTTTAAAAAGTTAAAATTAAGCCAAATATTTATTTATATAGTGAATTACGGAAGATTTTCTGTAACACCATCTCTCTCTCTCTCTCTCTCTCTTTCTCTCTCTCTCTCTCTCTCTCTCTCTCTCTCTCTATATATATATATATATATATATATATATATATATCTATCTATATATATATATATATATATATATATATATATATATATATATATATATATATATATATAATCCAGGCACGAGATAGTAATCCAAAGAATGTCAACCGGGCTTATGAATGGTGCTCAATATCCAATATAGGTTTTATATATGGTTATTTTTATTTACACATACATGTACAAAATCAGCGTCACTGGCATGTCGATGTTAACAATCAACACCTGTTATGAACTGAGATCTCATCAGACAGATTATTATCCGATCTTAACCTTAGATCATATTTGGAAAGAATGAAATGGAGAAACAAGAAAAGAAATTTAAAATTAAACTTTGGAAAGTCATGTGGTTTGCACAGTTAAGAATCAAAATAAAAAATAATACAAACAATAACAATAACAATATAAAATATAAAACACACACACACACACACACACACACATATATATATATATATATATATATATATATATATATATATATATACGAGGTCTGTCTAAAACGTATCCAACCTTTGGCCGTTGTGTTCATCTCCGCCGTCGCATTCTGCATTATTTCTTTTTTCGAAACTTCTCAACAACAGCTGCACCCCGAGCAGTTTAGTGTCTGCCAGAACGCTGGTCACTCTCTGCTGATGTGCGGTCATTTTTGAATCGGTTGAGCCACTCCTTAATTTGTGTTACACATCGCATTTTCTTCAAACACCTGCTGAATCTAACGCGACGGTGGAGATGAACACAATTCCAAAAAATACTTCCAGAGGTGTTTCCGGCAGTGGATAGGTCGGTGGACTTAGTGTATGTAAACAAAAGGGCCCTACTTTGAAGGGAATTATGGTCCCAACCCCGTCACGTATTTGAAATACTTTTCTGGCTTAAGGTCGGATCTTTTTTAGACAGACATCGTATATACTAGATGATTTACCAGTCCCAGGACGGATAAATTATTTTCCCGAACCATTTTCCACCAATTTTATGTTTCGTTACGAAGATCAAAATGATTACGAATAAAACTTAACATGACCTACTGTTGGGGCAAGTAGATCACAGTTTTACTTGTGCAAAGGCATTATCTTTTCTCCTCTTTCTATAACAGTTTTAATACCGAAAATAGCCAGTCGAGTCTACCCTACAGTTATCAATTGCTGGGAGTGTATGGATCGACATGAATCCAAGTTATGCAATGGTGATGACAAACATGAGCTGATGAGGTAAATCACAGACTCGTGTCGGACGCGTAACAAGTAAACGTGAACATTTTCTTAATGTTTAAAATAAGAAAAAAATGCCGAAACGACCACGGTATGAAATTTACACATGTGAATTATGCACACATTGAAGGTTTTATCATCTTTGGACAACGTTTTACTTCCGTTCTTTTACTTCCGGTTTCGTTAGAGACTGAATTATAGAAAATAAACTATCATTGTGTTATTCAAGTAGATGAAAGATTTGCGTATTAATTATTCGAGTGTAAAACACGCGAGATTTTATTGAATTTTCCCCGGTTCCTGTAGGAAGTGAACACTAATATCTAATCGATATTTAAAATGTCGTCTGCTTGTTTCGATGATCGTAAACACTTTACTAAATTAAAAAAAAAATGTCTGCGAGCTCCAGCGGCGGAGTATTCTCAATGAAGCCTTTTGTTCCGAGGAAGACAGTTATTTCTCAAAAAATAGTCGATTAATTTCCGGTTGAATATTCCAGAACATGCCAAATGATGACAGGTCGACCAATGTTTCACAAACAAATTTGATTGGTCACTTAAAGTATGGACACTAAGGATACGGCGATAAGAACGATGCAGCCAAAGTTGTTTTAAGGGTTTCGTCTCAAGGCAAATATAATTAATATTTTATCGCTTAGAAAATAGGACAGAGAAATTAAGTAACAAAGAGAGATGGAAATAATAGCGAAACCCCCCCGACTGATATAACTCATTACACACGCAGACAAACACGCGCATACCCACACACATATATATGTATATATAAAATATTTTTAAAACATATCATTTAATATTATTTTTCCAATATAACAGCTGGTTTATTTTTGACGTGTTATTTTGACGGCGACAACCCTAACTCTACGTTTTCATCTCAACAAAAACTCTTGGTGCTTATGCAGATGAGCGGACCATTAAAAAATAAAAAAAAATTTTTTTTTTATAAAAACAATAGTATATACTTATTCAGTGTTATCTTCTTACTCACTGTGCAAAAAAGTAGAAAAAAAATATCCACTAGAACTTTAATTACAAGTATTTTTCCATTCTGTGTATCGTACCAGCGACTCGTTCACAGAGACGCCATGTTGTTTTTTATTATGATTTCGCAAGTTGATTATCTCCCCTACGAAATCTTCTTTCTTTAGAAACAAACTGAAGTCTCTGTGAACGAATCGCTGTTACGATACGCAGAATGGAAAAATACTTTTAATTAAAGTTCTAGTGGATAATTTTTTCTACTTTTTTGCACAGTGAGTAAGAAGATAACACTGAATAAGTATATAATATTGTTTTTATAAAAAAATAAATTTTAATTTTTTTTTAATGGTCCGCTCATCTGCATAAGCACCAAACTCTTTATCTTTTGTGTCTTTTTATTTTGTGTATATATGTTTCAAAGTTAAATGTTGCCGATAATATTTATAATTACATTGTCGTTCTTTCTATCCTCTGTGAAAAGAGTTTATGTTTGAAAATCCATGGATTAAAGATATGAAGATCCTTGCTTTGAACTTTTGATGTTTTAATAAATATTGTATCTTTACAATTCTTTTATTCTCATCTTCCATCTTTGATAGCTCTATTCAATATATTTAGCTTCATATTATCACGATGAATTATTATTAAACGCTGATCCAATTATCTTTAATTTATGAATAGATGAAAGGATAAAATAATCCGACGGTATGAAATTAAAATGGAATAAGCGGAAGATCTAAAAAGCTCAACGTTTCGCCCAAATGTTGTATGGGCTTTGTCAAGAGCGAACGGAAAAATGCAAAAATGACAATAGACGAGAAAGTCTATAAATTATGAGACATATATATAGTGGTAGGGTTCATGTAGAGAGGGAAGATATTACAGTGAACTACGTATTGTATACAAAACTCAAAACGAAAAGCTCTACAGATTCACTCAGATCGCTAACAAAACAATTCATAAACCAGCAATATAATAAATAGACATATAGCTTTACCGACTACATTTACACAGAACCTTATAAAGTAAGTATTAATATAGCCCAAATAACCTCATCAACTATTATGGGTATAATCACAAGATGTAAATTCGACACTACCCCCACAGTCAAAGCTGGCGTATATTCCACTCCTTGTCTGGATTATGATAGAGTCTACAGTGGAGAGACTCAACGTCCCCTTGACAAGAGAATTAATGAGAACAAACGAATTAACGAGTACAAAGAGCAATTAGAATCAACAACACGCCCAACGCCTTATGTGATTATGATATGAAATATGATCATCGTTTTGACCTTAATAACTATTTAACAAATCTACAAGTCGATTAATCGAATCAGCTTTATAGCCCACTCAACAAATACAAAAAACAAAACAAAAAATTGCCTTCTAGTATTTCTCCCCCCACCTATCTAAAGCTATTTTTAATGAAAATAAAATAAATTTAGACACCGAATGATTACCTGCCTTTAAATTATGTCCTTTGGATCCCCTCTTCTGCTATTTATTTTTTCTCCTTTCTTTTTGCCAATACTACATCTATGTATATTTTGTATATATATTTCGAGAACAAATACATGCATAAGAATTTTATTTTTATTAAATAGTTTTCATTTAAAAAAATATGTGTATATATATATATATATGTATATATATGTATGCTTTTATATATACAAGTGTGTGCGTTGTATGTACATATTTGCATATCTTTCCTCTCTAAATAGATTATAATTTTATAAACACTATAACTATATATTCCGATCATCCTATTCTTTTCCACGTTTAACATTGTTTTCGCTCTTCATAAAGCCTACGAAACAGTTGTGCGGGACGTTGAGTTTTAGGTTTTTCAAAGTTCCTTTGAATTAATATATATATTTATATATATATATATATATATATATATATATATATATATATATATATATATATATATATATATATATATATATGAGGACAGGTGCACGATAAGTCATGAAAATAGAATGCCGTGGTAGACAAAATGTGTGAAACAAGACAAACGGAAAGCAGGTTAAAATGCAGGAGAAAAACAAAAACAAGATATTTGACCGGTTTCGTTTTTAACGACGTTCGTTAATACGAACGGAACCGGTAAAATCTCTTGTTTTTGTTTTTCTCATGAAGTTTAACCTTTTTCCGGTTGTCTTTTTTCACATATATATATATATATATATATATATATATATATATATAGTAAGTTAAGAAAATATATTTATGGCAATTAAACTACACAGAGGCTCCCGAGTTTCATCACAGGGGGAAATCGTCAGGCTAAAATGCTTAATTGCCATAAATATATTTTCATAACTTACTACCTAGCTCTACTCACATATTGAGCACTGTTGAAGTAAATACTAAAAATTGATAGATAAAAATGTATATCTCTTTATATCATTTTATGTGGATACATGACATGATAATATATATATATATATATATATATATATATATATATATGTGTGTGTGTGTATGTGAGTGTTAGTTAGGAAAAGTTTAAGCGAAAGGACCCACACAATTGAGATATTCCTAGGAGATCACATGATATAAGATTTATTTATTAATAACTTTGATCTCATGAATAACTAGGATATATTAACTAGTTCTGATAAATTAAGCTCAACAGCTAATATTGTATGTTAAGCAGAGCTTCTATATCATAATTGAGTAAATGTGAATGTAACGTTGCTCTTCTTTACATGAACCTCTTCTGAAATCTGTTTGTGATTTTAATGTAAATTTCATTTGGGTTGTCCATCTTTATTATTGACAATTCATTTTATTTAACCCCTTTATCTGAACTGTTTTGTTCATTAACTGATTGCAAAAATTATTTAAAATGAGGAAACTCATAAAAGTTTATCAAGTTTTACTCTGATGTAATTGTGATAACAAAAGTATTTTTATAACTTATGTACATATGGTCACAAATTTTTCAGTATTACTTTTCGGGTCTTGATTATAATATTTCAAATGTTATTTGCTTATGTAAGAAATGTTGTAATTTACGGAATTATAATATATATATATATATATATATATATATATATATATATATATATATATATATATATATATATATTTTAAAGAAGGAAAGATGAAGATAAAAAAATGGCATAAAATTATATACAATTACATAAAATTGGTACATCGAAAGTGCAGATGCAAGGAGTTACATTAATCCTTAAACCATGGTTTTTCAAAGATAGAATTCTTCTCGTCAGAGGATAACATTCGCTAATGTGGTATTTATAATAAATAAATACTACCTAGTTCCATTTCACTTTGTAAAATTGAAGAATAAAAAACAGAAAATGTTGAGGATAAAGAAATAAATGTCCGAGAGGGAGAATGGTCGCAGTATTGAGTAGCCATTTTCGAAGACACACACACACACACACACACATATATATATATATATATATATATATATATATATATATATATATATAATTAAAGGGAGTGAACTCTGATTATGACATGAGTATTACATGGCCTAGGTAATAACGCTACAGTTCGATCTTCTTCGTTGAACACTTTAAAGTGTAATAAAACGGTAGAGTAGGATTAAAAGCCGTATTTACTTGCTTCAATCGCAGCTGACTTACTGCCCAAGATTTTGACGACGCTGGCTTACTAAATCCAAGGTTTCTGGTTCGAATCCATTGGTAGGTAAACTGGTTAGTAACATCTATCATGACGAATATACAAAGAGCGAAACGGGTCTAAAGATAAACAAGTAATATTTAATTATTATTGTATATACATATATATATATATATATATATAATTAAATATTAGCGGAGCCAGTGATGTTTTGAATACTAATTATCATGTTCCTAACCTACAAAAGCGTTTTCGTGACCGTCCGCCCGCAGACTTTTTCTCCATTTGATCGATCGACTAATTCCGATTTCGACGACCAAACCATACTTTGTAAATGATTTAGATTAAATTAAATTTGGCTCCAATTCATGAGTAGAATAGAAAGATTTGGAAGGTCGTTGCTTTTGATGTAAGTGTGACACACAAAATAACACACACGCTATCGTATTAATATGTGTCTTCCCGGTCGTTGTCCCCTCCCTACTTCCCTCCCCACCTTCGATGTAGAAAAAATCTTAGAGGTTGGTTGGGATCGAACTGTAAACCAGTCGTGGCGACGTCAAAAACCGACGTTAAAATCCTACGTCGTTAACCGTTGCGTCAAAAGGAAATACTTGAAATATTACGAAAATTAAGTTACTTGAATTCTTTTTCAAATTTAGGTGCGGCACGCACGCGCAGAGCTTTTGATGTAAGCGTGACACACGAATACACACACTATCGTATTAATATATAGATTATTTATTTATCTTCAGATAGACCTGTTTCGTTCTTTGAAGACTCGTCATTACACACACACACACACACACACATATATATATATATATATATATATATATAGAGAGAGAGAGAGAGAGAGAGAGTAATAAGTCATGAAAATATATTTACGGAAATTAAGCTACACAGATATATATTATTTTCTGTATCTACATAAATTTTAGACGGGCGGTATATATAGGACCTTCCAAGGTGAGTATTTTCAACATTAAATTCTCTTTGAGAAATTTACATTTTTACATGCTGCGAAAGGTCTCGTTTTTACTGTGAACACATTTTTTAGATTGATCGGAACATAAGAGACTCATATTTTCACTTATTCATAAAATGCACCAAAGCGTGATCTAAAGACTACATATATACGCGTTGTTTATAGTTAAAGAAAGCGATAGAAATGGCAAACGAATTATCAATGAAAAATACTCACAAAGATATCTGATGCCAACTTATTCATAAAAGTCGCAGATTTATTTTTATAAAGAAACATATTCGAAATATTCAAAATATAAGGTTTTCTATGAGGCTATATCTCTCGAATGTGAACAATTTCTTAATAAACACAGTATGTCATATATATAAACTAAAAACGGGAATTCCCCTCTACATTTCACCGAAATAACTTTCATAAGAAAAGTTTTAACAAAAAAATGTTTCGTCAGTAATTTAGGCTAATTACTGATTCGTGTTTTGAAATGCAAAAAATGAATTATTATTCGTATTTATTGAATTTTATATTTAATCTGATCAAGAAATTCTGTTTTGATTATTGATGTCATAGAAGGAGTAAGGGGAGATAATACACTCTCAGTTTTAAGGACTCTTTGTGAAATCCATTACACCAACAGGAATCTAAAAAATCTAATAAGAGTAAGTTTTCCTCATTACACAGCAATATATATTAAATACGATATATAGTTTTTGTTTTTATATTTAAAACACAAAATAAAATAAATTGTTTTTTGTTTGTATTTGTTTTGATACGAAATACAACAATTCCTTAATTGCGATATATTATGCTTTGGTGCTGAACTGTAATACTATTTACTAATTTTCGTTTTAGGACGAAATTTCAAATGTTGCATACCTTTTAATTTCTTGTACCTTTACTTCTTCATCGCGGAGGGGCGCCGTCTTGATGTCGTCTAGTTGTTGAATTCTTTCTTCTTTTTTCCTGCCGTGAACCTCGCCGTCCGTTGCGTCTGCAACAAAACGTTTACAACAGAAATTCACGAGGAAACAATCTTTTAAACTTTCATTTGTTTATTTCAGGCGCCAGTTATCGTCACCGCCGGAGATGCCTCACTAACGTCGAGAGAGAGAGACCAAATTACTGCTTTATCGTAGTTATTTTCTATATTAAGTTCTTAGCCATTCAAACAGTGGGGAAGAAGAAATCTCATGCCTGTATTCTCTTAAGGAATTTAATTCCCCTAATCATGTTGAAGACTACATAGAGAAACCGTCCGTTCGGCCCGCTTCCAAAACCCAGACTGGCAAAACACAGCTCCCACACAAAATCCCGTGACGTCACAGAGCTCATATCGCAGTGCACCATGACCCTTGACCTGAGGTCTCGTCAACTTGGTGGCCCTGTCAGAGTCTGTGTACTCCAACCGTGAGAACAGCCCCATTCTGCACTCGACTGTACGGGTTCACCCGCACTAAATCGCTCAAGCCAAACCAAACGATTTCTCACACATACGCTCACTTAAACATACGTCCGCCTCACATGGCCATTATCCAACACAAATACATTCCTTTGGGCGTTTATGTTTTAAAATACGAAATACAAACCGAGGACAAAAATAGGCGCTTTATTTATAGGTATATGATATCGTTCTTTTTCTACATATTGTTTTTTCTGTTTTTACTTTTTTAAGATAAGAACTACGATTTTTATTTTGTTTTATTTTTTGCCATACGAAATACGAGCTCGGGACGAAAAAGAGGAATCTCATTTCCATGTAGCTCGTACATTTCTTCATTTTACTTTTAAAAATACTATATCGTATTTTTTGTTTTTTTGGTATATGAAATACTATTATTTTATTTGTAATGATCTATTCCCGTTAAGGACGATTTTAAAATACATTGATTTTAGTTTTTATTTACAACATAAAATCTTCAAAAGGAAATAGCTGCTTTACTTACAGTTAGATTCCTTTCTTTTTATTTTTCAAATACAATATATTGCTTTTCATTACGAAATACGGCTGTGTTTCGCTGCTGAACTAAATACACGTCTAGGAATGGCATTTGTTTTGAAACAACTTTTACTTTCACAAATAGATTTTATAAGTTTAAAATACCATATTATATTTCTTCAATTTATCTTTTAAATAAGATATATTATTTATTGTTTGCACGTTTTTTAAATAAGAAATACCATATTTTAATGAATATATTTCTTTTTTGTGTTTAGGCAATGCAATCTTATTTCAAGCAGGTAAACAATTTTATCATTTTTATCCCTCAAACCGGGCAACGAAGGTGAATGTGGTTTTAGAATAATGTCAGGTGTAACATATTAGGTTATTAAAGCCACTAGTATAATAATTGGTTAGTTGAAAATAAGAAGAAATGGAAGTTCAGTTGGGGTAAACTTGCTGGACTTGAGGTTAGGATGACTAGATTGTTGGACTTAATAGAAACAGATATGACATTATATGGCTCAAAGAAAGAGAGGGCGATAGAAATTGGCAGTTCGTTGGAAGCACTGCACGTGTGATCATATTACTTTATAATGCGTTGATCAGATATGATTAAAACATAATTATCGATCTATCTCTCCTCTACCTTATTCGTCAGTGATTTGTAACGAAGAACTAGTCGAATAAATCTCCTCTGTGTTCCAACGGGGTTATCTTTGTTTAGTGCTTCCCGAGGGTTTAAAGAACTTACTTGCAGGCGGCATTTCTAAGTCTGGAATGATCATAAAAGTAGCGCGAACAAGCAGCTAATAATGTCTGATTATTAACTTTCTTGTGTTTTTTTGTAATAATGAAGTGAACTTGGTTACCATGCATGTATGCAACACGTTCGTTATACGATCTTGTTTGTTAAAAGTATTAATTTTTTTTCTCAAACCGAGCAACAACGTTTTATGAGGCTTAGAATAATATCGCGGGGTGTGCTTTCGCTCCGGACATCCATAAACTACAAAGATAATACTTTACCTGATTTTATTTATAACAAAAAAATTGATAGTTACAGAAATGATAAAAAAAGTTAAAAAAACAAAAACAATATGGGGTTCACGAACAGTGGCAGGAGTTTTTTTTTGTTCCTCAAAGTTTGCGGACAACGCCAGGTATCCCACAGGTCCCGCAAGTATGCATATATATAGTCATCTACATACAACTATTTTCCCGTATCACAGATCCTTAGTATAGCTAGACTTTGCGAGTATTCAAGCTAATATTTGAAAGCTGACTACTTACGGAATACTCAGCAATCACTCCCATACGTCATCCCACTCACCGAAAAAACAATTTTTAATTTTTTTTCATTACAGGTTTCCTGGAGAACTCGATTCTAATTACGAAAACTAATGCATTTATGCTAGTTCTCTCTTCTTCTCTACTAAAAAGCCCAATCCACGAGTGGGGAGCTACTATCGTCACATGCAGAAAACGATATTACGAATTTTCAGTATGAACAGAAATGGTGAGTGTTACAGAGCTGAGATTCGAAACCTGACCAGTTCTACAGTAGTCAAAAATATTTCCAGTATGTCATCGTTCTCACGACAAAAGCAAAAGTAATTATGATGTTTTTGTATTTGTTTACATTACCAGTTAGCGAATAAAATCTATTACTAAAATCCGTAATTTATGACTTCTGTGTAACTAATAAGTTATAATACTATATATATATATATATATATATATATATATATATATATATATATATGGCTAAACTCCACATTGCTAATGTTTCAACTTTCCAGACCAGATTGCTTAACACAACAAAACCAAATTAAATAGTTTTCTCTAAACATAATATTTAATGGTTGCTAATGTAAACTCTGGGCTTAGCAATCTATGTTCGAATGTTATGCGAGCCTTTTCGCAATTTGTGAGTTTTTTATGAGTCGGATACTTCAGCCCGTAGATGGAGCGTACGACTAATTGTATCATTGGTTATTTTCTTGTAATCTGGTGGTAAGGTAAACAAAGTTTACAATGGCAAACCAAAGTTTAAGTCGAATTTCTGTTCGCCAAACGCTGAATTAATACTTAATCAAATTTCTTGCACCAACATCTTCTTTGCTCTCTGCCCTCTCAGAAGTACAACCGCTACTTTCGATCCTGTTCTTTTTATTTAAGTTAGTTTGTCTCCAGACATGCAAATTAGTTTACTCACATATGCAAACAGTCCCAACTATAAAAATCTACCATTGTGAACAGAAGCCTTACTTTTTTTTTCTCTGGTTGATTCACACACACGATTTGCAAAACACCTCATTCGCTTTTCAGCTGGTAAGTTTTCGTTTCTATTTTCACATTTCTGCCTGCAGATTTTAAGCGCTACCTAAATATTCAAATGACTTTTAAATGAATTTCTGAGAATGGTGCATGATTGGTGTAAAGTACACCGAAGGAATGGAATCGACCAAGATCAGTTCAAATCACTGAAACGTATAAGAAATAGGTGAATCCGAAATTTAATCTCAGATATGGGTAAAATAATCACTTATATTCAATGAATAGCATACGATTAAACGTTTACAATAGACATTGTGTTTCGGAATTACATAACCCGAAAAGATAAATATGCTGTGAAACAGACTAACCAAACAAAACAAAACTAAGACTAAATTAAACCAAACTAAATTAAACCAAACTAAATTAAACCAAACTAAACGAAACCAAATCAAACCAAACTAAACCAAGCCTAATAAACCTAACCAATATGTCTTTTATAAATGGGTATAAGTTGTCATTCATTTTATTTACGAAGTGACCATGTTCTAAGATGTTTAGTGATATCACATTTCATTCCATTATTGAACGATGTCTTATCGTACATATGACGATATGTACTAGATATGTGATATGTGAGATCACATTTTATTCCGTTCTTGAACGATGTCTTACCGTACATATGACGATATAAACTTCATATGTCATAAGTTATATCACATTTCATTCCATTCTTGAACGATATCTTACTATACATATGACGATATGAACTTCACACCTGTTAATTCACCATTGCATGTTTATGATGGTAATTTCTTGAAAGCTAGAGTTTACAATTTTCCTTGTAAAAACAGTCACGTGTGTCAGTCAGCAATTCAATGTTCGATCAAAGTACATTCAGATCATTTAAAGTGTCGGTTATTGTCTGTGGTGCGTAATCGTTTGCAATTGTATACATAGAATAAAATTCAATTCAGAACCAAAAATTGTCTTCAGACATCTGGAATTTTTCCAAACTGTTTTTGTAACTTCTATACTGAAATGAATGTATGCATAGACAGCGATGCTTATAAGCATATATATATATATATATATATATATATATATATATATATATATATAATAAAGATATATATATATATATAATAAAGATATATATATATATATATATATAATAAAGATATATATATATATATATATATATAATAAAGATATGTATATATATATATATATATATATATATATATATATATATATATATATATATATATATATAAATAAAATCAAGAATAATAAATCTTATTGGTACTCTTACTCATCGAGAACTTATGTTTTGTTCACGAACCCGACTCGATGCGGAACTTGGTGAAATTACCAATATTTTTCTTGTTATTGGATATTCTATCAATATCACAAAAAGAACCATTGCACGCAAAGTTGCTATATTTAATGGTTGTAAATTTATTGGCCCGTCACGTTGCCCTATTTATTTGAAACTTCCATGGTTAGGTTCTGACGGCCTTGACATTGTCATAAGGATTTTTTCTACTCAACGTTGTTTTCCAGCAACAATGCTGAGAGTAGTTTACACGACTAGAACCCTTTTCTCTTCTTTTCGTAAGGATGTTTTGCCAGCCATACAAAACAATTCTGTTGTTTATACATTCTTGTGTCAGTGTGGAACTGACTACATTGACAAGACATCCCAAAGATTAGAAATGAAAATATCCCAACATATACCACGTCATATTCGTTTACACAAGGTTTTGAGATAATCCGGGAACTTTCAAGTACATGAATCTGCCATTGGTAATCACCTGGTTTGATACAAATAGTAGTTCTGACAAGTATTCCGATGGGTGGTCTTCTGTTTTACACAGTGTAAGGTCAAACTACCATCTCAATATTATTGAGGCGTTAGTTATTACCAATTCTCGACTTAGCCTGTGTAGACAAAAGATTTTGAAGCATCAGTTGGAGATCTTTAATCATTAAGATTCACCATAACGTTGAGAGATTAATATTTTCTTATTTTTCCTCTTTCAATCGTTTTCTCCAACAAAACAATTTCTCCCTAATATCTCATTCGATTTTCTTAGTTTTAATTTATCATTCTGACGTTTCCTCTTCTAGGGTCAGATGATAAGGCCTTAAGAAGAATTTTACCATTTTTCTTCTTTTTTCTACCCGCCTGTTTCCTTGATTATAATAATGTTTCCTCTAGTATACATATATATATATATATATATATATATATATATATATATATATATATATATATATATATATACGTATATATACATATATATATATACATATATATATACATATATATATATACATATATATACATATATATACATATATATATATACATATATATACATATATATATACATATATACATATACATATACATATACATATACATATACATATACATATACATATACATACATACATACATACATACATACACGGCACAATCACGTTGACACACCGGTTCCCGTGAGATCACCGAAGTTAAGCAGCGTCGAGCCTGGCCACTACTAAATAGGTGACCATTTGGGAATACCAGGTGCTGTATATGATCTCTGCTTAACTTGGCATTGTTTCCAGTCGTCTTGTATTACTACTTGCCATTGGAATCAAGCAGTGCCGACTCAGGAGATCGGTTGTTGAGATTGCGCAACCTTTGCAATTACAAATTAACGAGCGGGCAGCCCCTGGCGGGGCACTCATACGTCGTAAATCGACGGGAGAGTCGATCATATATATATATATATATATATATATATATATATATATATATAACATACATCTATATATATGTATATATATATATATATATATATATATATATATATATATATTAGTTTCTGTAGATGTTAATTCGTTGGAACTTCAGTGTTTATAAAATATGCTCAATAGCAAGTACAGCTGTTCAGTAGTATAACATTGAAAAAATAGTTATACTATACGTCTCGAATAATGTTAAAAGGATGACGGTAAAATTTACATACGATTAAATCAACTTGATTCAATAACACGACACTTACATATATAAAGGTTGGCTCATCTTTATCTATACATCCGTTCAGCTGTAAACTTGAACTTTTAAGGGAGTTTTCAACTTTTCTACTTAATCTTACCATTCTGTGAAAAATGCTGTTTAAACACATCGACGACTAAATATTGCTGCAATTGTAAACAAGGTCCTATATCAAGGTCAAACATCATTCTTTCGAGTAAAACAGTATATGGTATCCACGGGTGTTATTCATCTTGTACTATGGAATTTAAATAAACTCGCGCTGAACACTCATAAAAAGCAAATACCATTTTTAACTTCGTCTTATTATTCTTTAGAAACATGGCAATAATCGATATTAAAAATAAAAATACTACATGGTTCATGGAAAGGAGTAGTAGTACATATTTATTCCCGGACGACGCCAAGTTCACCTGCTATTCACAGATAATTTCCATTGTTAAAAACAGACACAAATGGCCGCCTGGCTCGGTATTTTTCAGGCCTCCATCCTTTACCTCGCATTCTTCCTCTTTCTTTTCTTTCCCGCGTCTCGAATAATGTTTTAAGGATGACGGTAAAATGTACATACGATTAAATCAACTTGCTTAAAGAAAACAAAACTTATTTATATAAAGGTCGGTTCATCTTCATCTATATACGTAAATGAGATGGGTGGTGTCTTTTAGATGGAAACATAGAAACCTTGTCTGAGGGTAGAATACAAGACACGTATGCGTCACAGAAGTTGCAATCAGTGAAAAGAAAGTAATTTGGTCCGACGTTAAAACTTTATCTTCACAAAACGAGAGAAAAGTAAATTGTAGTAAAGCAACACTTTCATTGAACAGAAACGATAAAAGCGCAAAGGAAAAACACGGATAGTCACGTGAACAAAAGACAATGAAGTTACTATGATGAGATACATTTTGAGATTCAAACCGATCAACCTAGCTAGGCTAGCAGACTATATGTAGACTCTTTAAACGAAGCCAATAAATCATTTCAGAAATTTCTAGAAGTTCTATATGAAAAATTAAAAGACGGAGATTAAGAGTAATTCATATTCATCCAACTCTTCGAAATTCTATGTTTTAGCAATATGAATATATCGTGTTGCAGGATTCGGCCACCGGTGTAATCGGTCTTACAACTAAGAAAGTGGACACAGGCAAAATACGACAATTGCAAATAAGTGAGGACATACGCAGATGAACAGTTAAAAGGAATCGTTTATTTACCATAAAGGTAAAAACGTGAAAAGAAAAGCTGAAATAACATGGATGACGTCACTATGAGTAGGAAAGGCTGGACCCTGGGGGCAGGAAGAATGTTTCCGGAACCTGGACAGCGGGCAAAGGATGGGTCGACGGGAACCGGAACCTGGACAGCATGGGAATATGTCACACGGAGATTGACGTGGACGTCCCTGAAGTTGTGATGAGGTGACTCAGGTAGGTCCAGTCCGCGTGGACGTGGCCAATGGCTGGATCGACAGGAACATGGTTCTGCTGGAACAAGGGACAGGAGCTGGAGCAGTGGTTGCCGGAAAGGAGCCGGAGTCGCTGGAAAGAGCTGCAGTAAGCGTTGCAGGAAGCTGGAGCAGGAGCCGCCTGAATTGGAGCAGGCGTTGCTGCAGAGAGCTGTAGAAGGAGCCGCTGTAGGAAGCTGGAGCACAACGTTATAGTTTCATTGCGATTTGGTTTTAATTCATATTTTAATGACCAAACAATACCATCATATTCGGTTTAAGACCTGTATTTATTTATCCCTCTTACTCTCAGGTTACTTCGTCACTTCTTCCCATGTTTTGCTTAGTCTTCTTCTGTCAACTGACCCTGCTACCTCAAATGTCCTACATCTTCTAACCCAAGAACTTTTATCAAATGACAAAAAAAAACACTGTATATCTTTTAGAAAAGTAATGAGGCCCAACTTTACTACTTCTCACAGAGCCACATTATTTTATGAAATCTATAATTTACAATTTAAAGTTCTAACAATATAATTAAATAAATCGTTGTCTTTTCTGTTTGTGGATATCCAGTATTAACGCAGTCCATATGATTTTATTGTAAACCCTTTAACGCATAATTGATAAAACCAGTTGATTCCTCGCATCGAATTGCGTTTGATCTTAAACATTTGTAAATAATTACTTTAAATTTATTTAAAACGAATGAATTATTTTAGAAAATGAGAAAGTAAAATAATTTACACGACTTCATTTTTAGAATCTTCGTCATCAACCTAAACTTATAAAAACATCAGCAAATACAAGGGTTAAGAGATGGCGTCAAATACATGAAAGCAGATACTCCTGTGATGCGACCATCCAATCTGCGCGTTTATTGATCCTAATTATAATTCGAAGTTAAGCCCGATAGACCTACATACATTAGAGTATATACTTAAGTGTACCTGCCATATCAAAATGATATTTTAAACTTAAGTGTGACGGATTAAATAAAATGGTTTACTTTAGATACCTTCAAAACTTGTTTTTTTTATTTAACGCGGTTCTAATAAGATTAATGATCGAAACCCGAAACGCTGTCTGTAGTTTATCGGTTAGTAAGCTTTTTCTGCTACGATCTTCTGCTGCTATTGTTGTTGTTGTTGTTTTTTGTTGTTGTTAATCGACTTTGACCCGAATGCAGTAGACCATGGAGATGTCGATATTGTCTTATTTTTATCGAAGTCCTCGTAGATTTGGAGCACTACATGTTCTTGAAAAATTCAAGATTACTCCCGACACCGAGGCCAACACCAACCAGTAGTTTCTCTAAATCTTTGAGGAATGTCGTCATCTGTAAGCAGTAAGTTGCGGTTTCACATACACTAAAGCAATGCGTAGACGACTGAACCTCTTTGCTTGCCGGTTATTGTTAAAAGCCGGATTGACAAGAACAACCAGAGGTCGCCGGATTCCGGTGTAGATGCTTTTGGATTGCACCGGATCCCCTTTAGTCGCGTTATGGCCTTAATACAACTGGGTGCCAGACATATCCACCTTGGATGGCTCTGCAACGAACGGAACTTCCAGGAGGCATTGCTTTGACACTACAACCCTGCTGTGTTGAGCAGATGTTCGACTTTACGCCTCTACTGCTGCTGGTTATGTATTGTTGGTGTTGTTGATTGTGTTGTGGTTGTTTCCTGGTTAATTTCTGGTTGTTGGGAATTTCTGATTAGTCGTTGTTAGTATACACAAGACATCAAAAGAAAGAAAACACGTACAGTTTTCTGTTGGTTGTAAACAAATATTCCTGTTTTTTTATGTGAACTATCTGCAAATACTGGGTGTATATGTTCGAAAGAGGCGAACAAAAAACTGTCTCTACTTGAATTAATGGAAACTCGTCTTGTCTTCTCTCTCGCCTTGTCGTTTTGCGTATTATCTGTGTTCTCTTTGTCTACCCTCGTCACTGTCTTTCTATCTATTTAACGATGTTGCATTGTGTGACGATTCAGGTCACCCACATTATTTGCATCATTTCCGATTCGATATTCATTGCGAATATCTTTTATTTATAACATTTCTAATAACTTATCCGACCTACTTTGAAAACCTTATTTGTTTTAATTGACAATTTCTCATTGACTTACGTCATGACCAAAGGCCTAATACAAAAATGTCTTACCGACTGTATTTTAAAATTTTCCAAGTTTTTATATTTTAAGACTTCTAGTCTTCGTCAATGATTTATGATATATCACACATCTATCGTATCACATTGTTAGTCAATCCGACGCACGTATTCACAATAAACGCATTGTAAGCTTGTATAAAGCTCAGTCGTCTAGTTTCTTCATATCAAAATGTATTGAATGAATTTTGTCGTGGCAGACTGACCGACAAAACAGCCAAGCTAAGTTGCCTACTAATGAGAGAGAGAGAGAGGGAGAGAGAGAGAGAGAGAGAGAGAGATATGTATACTGTTATTTAACCTACCTTGTTATTTTTGGTTTATATGCTGCGTTTATAAGAAACGATATATATGCAGACAGATTGAGTTGTCTCAAAATCGAAAAAAATCATACTTTGAAATTCAGTTTCTGAATTTTGTGTCGCAGATCTTGAGCAGATGCTGATCAACGATTAGAGGTCGATAAAATCATCATCATCCTTGCCATTCACTTGTACACTAATACAAATGGAAAATACATAGCTGTCATTAAGTTCGCTGTAATATGTTTTAAAAAGTAAGCGTAAATGATTAGCGAGCTTAATTGACAGAGCCTGACCCCGGTATCAGTTGCGAGTGCGGACAGCCATTAGCTGTGAGCTGAAGGAATTTAAAAGATATCTGTTTAGAAATTAGAAAGTCTAAAAGTAATTTTGAGTACGGATAGATAGGTGTATTTATATCCGCCGCACGTATGGTCAGAAAAACTTAGGAAACTGGATAGGATAAGATAACCGAATACAGTAAATGTCACTTAAACTCTTTTTGTCCTAATTGCATGAGTTTTATGGAAGAAGGATTCAGCAATGAATGGCGATTAAAGAAAGGCAGTTTTGAAAATAAAATACATAAAATACATCTCAAGAAAAGTTATCATCGAAAAGTCATTAGACGCGATTTTGTCTTTTATCATGAGACCAGAATAAATACCGAATAAAAATATAAAAGCGTTTATTTTTAGTTGTAGCTTCACCGGGGCTGGTATACCTAGTCCTAACCCTAATACCTAACCCTAACTTCGAACTGAATACTTACCAAACAGCAACATTTTATGTGCGCTCTATTGTGTTATCTCTAAGAGATAAACGAAGAGAGAGAAAGTGAGAAACACACACACACACATATATATATATATAATATTTTATTAATAAATATTAATCGTTTATTACCTACAGACATCGATGTTTCATGCTTACGCAATCTTCAGTGCAGGAAGCTAATTCCCAATATATATATATATATATATATATATATATATATATATATATATATATATATATATATATATATATATCTTGGCAGCATCTTTTCTTTTATACAAGTATCATTAAAAATAACGGACATCTTGTGTCGGGATATTTTTTCTATGATCCTTTCCGTTTATATATATATATATATATATATATATAGTATTTTTACGTAGTTCAATACCACATCATTATTACAGAGGACAGATTCACGTCATTTTTTCCAACTTATTACAAATTTTACAAAAACAAATTGAAAAAAAGCTTTTAAAAACCTGTCAATTACAGCCCGAATTTAACTTTAAATATTTAAATAATATTTTTTTAAATTTTTGTTTTACTTCAATTTTATCAATGGTTAGATTAATAATCATACCCGTGATGAATGATTCGAAATCTAAAAAGATAGGATAGGTACATGTTATTTAAAAGGATGTAAATGGACCGTAATTCCATGTATATAGAAAAAAAGATAATGAGTATTGACTGTAATTCAAGCTGTAATTGCCAAGTCTTTAAACGCCTCTTCAGTTAACCATTATCGCTATTAGATACTTAAAATCGTTCTGAAATGAAGCTAAATTCTGTTGCGGCAAGAATGTTCGACAATGTTTTCAGCAAGTTCATCTAATCCTCTGTTGTATTGAGTTACTGCTGAGAAAGATAGGTTTCATAATTTGATTAGATTACATATGCACAACTGTGTATAGAACCTCAATTGTTGCAAGCAAATAAGTTCCTCCCTAATTGTATCAGGCTTAGTCGATCTTGCAATCAGTAAAGATGTGTTGTATGAAACACGCAAATCTTCAGTGGATTGTTGTGAAGTGCTTTCAAACGTATTTCTAATAGGTTTTGTTTCTGGAATATTTCTCAGGGTGATTGAAAATATGCTATATCTTTTTCTGGTTTATCAAAATGCATTTGGGTCAAAGATTTAAACAATCTAGAAGGTTCTAGGGCTTTGTTTGAAAGCACTTTTTAACAAAACAGATATATTTTGCTGTTGGCTGTGTGGTCCCTCTATAAATTCATCATTTAGATATTCCACATAAAACTGTCTACATTTCTTACAATAATTTAACCCTATATATATATATATATATAATTATTTATAAATAAATATTATTTTCAAAATAAACCCATATACACATGTATTTCATGACAAAACGCAATCGTTAGTATGGTAGGCCACACGGTTCGAACCACGATACCAAAGTCATGCTTGGCCCAGTAGCCGAGGCACGTACAACTGCTCCACCACGCATTCTCTAGGAAGCAAATTAACAAATAAATAGAAAACACGGCGGCTATCCAGCAAGCAGTCGAGAGCACTCAATAGGCGGGACCTAGAGTTATGCATTACGCAGTATGACGGCTTGTTGTCAACTTAACTTAAAGTGCTAAATCTTGCGAGAGATTTGACTAATTATTTATAAATAAATATAATTTTCTAAAATAAACTCATATACAAATGTGTTTGATGACAAACCTGCAATTTATTTGATAAATGAAATAAAAATAATTGTCTTTTGAAAAGACGTACTCATGTCTGAAACCGCGAGTTCACTTTGTGACAAAGACGACATTTTAATCAATTCTATTTTATTTTGTTAATATTCAAGCCCTGTAACAAGATTATCGACGCATTTTCTTGGGTAAGATTTTATCAAAGTTCCAATGATGGTATTTATTTAGTATGAGAAGATTTTACAATGATGTGTCGCCCATTAAAGGGTTAGAGTTACCTTACTTTATAATATATATGAATTGAAAATTATAGAAATTACAAAATCAGAATACACATATTTATATGGGTTCATCGATTGAAACAGGACAACACAAGTGTACACAGAGGTCTTTATTCGTTAGCGGGCAACAGGGAGTGTGCCGGCACACACACACACACACACACACCCACACACACATATATATATATATATATATATATATATATATATATATATATATATATATATATATATATATATATATATATACAGGGTGGGCCAAAATAAGGGTCCTATCTTTAAATTTGAATAACTTGAATTTGAATAACTTCCACAAAATAAAAGTTAAACTCACCAAACTTTATGTGTGTGTAGACTGACCCTTCCGAGATTTTCTGAAATAAACAAAATAAATTTTAGCCGAAAAACACTTCTTAAAACTAAAGTATTGTTTTTTACACTGTTTTGAGTTTTTTAAGCAAAAATAATGTTTTCTAAATGAGGGTACGTTCCTTAGGGCTAATACGGCTCATGCTTGCTTCGGAAGGGGTCCTTTACTTATTCTTAAAAAAAAATAAAAAAAAAATCAATAAATAAAAAAGTTATGAATTTTTAAAAATAGGACCCTTATTTTTGCCCACCCTGTATATATATATATTAGGGAAGGACTTGAATGCCTACTAGACACCACCTTCGGGTATCTTCGGTCTCTCTGTACAGGGGTTTTTCAGAGACTTGACATGAGGATACTTTTTATTTGAAGTAAACCCTGACCAAATATTCAAACAAATTGTGTGTTGTGTCCTCAAGCCTTTCAGCACGTCTCCCGAATTGCAGACGGGAGCACCCCCTCTATAAATATAGGCCAGCTTCGAATAATGTATTAGAAGCCGTTGACAATGAGAAAATGAATGATAAAAATATGAATAAAAACAAAAGTAAATACTGGCAGGCCGGTACCCAGGATAAAAAGGGCCCATCAACACGTTCATAACCCAGGCGAGAAGATGTAAGCAATGGTGTGAACTTCCCTACCTCTGGAAATGGTGCTCCAGCCATGACAGAGACCAAACAGGGTCAGCCAGCAGGCCCTGAGACAAAGGTCCTGGCCCCTATCTTCATCTTCATCAAATGCAGCAACAACAAAAAGAAACATAAGAGGGTTAAAAGCCAAACCAAGTCTGTATGTATGTGCATGTATATGTGTTTGTACGTGTGTATACATGTATCTGTATGTATATGTATATATATATATATATATATATATATATATATATATGTGTGTGTGTGTGTGTGTGTCTGTATAGATATACGTGTATAGGGGCATATTGATGTATGTATTAAATATATATCTAGAATATTCTTATTTCTTTATTTTTTATGGAATATACATCTAGAATGTATTTATAAGAACGTATGTATTCTGAATATATGCTTGATTGATAGTGGATCTGTGTGGGTGTCGATGTTTATATGTGTATGTATATCGATGTCCGTTTATTTATCTGTGTATTTATTTAGGTGTGTTTGGGTTTGTTTATATATGTATGATTCTTGATGTATAGATGGGATATTTACACTTGAGTGAATCTGTTAAGCTGGCAAGCGAGAGCAATAAAATGAGGACAAGAAAAGGCAATTGAAACGCCATAAATGGTAATTAAAAAAAGGGAGGGGCAACCACTGGCAAAAAAAGGTCAAGCTAGTGAAATAGGTAATCCGATACTAATTCATAAGAAATAGAAGATGCTAGAAATAGAAGATGCTAGATCCCAAAAAAGAGTTATTTAAGATAGAAAATTCTTCAAATCCATCCATTCCTGAAAAATTCTTGGTCTGATGAGGTTGGCTTTCTTGTAAAAGTGCAACCGAAACATGTATGCACATATGTAACCAATACTGTTTGTATAAATAAAAATGTATACTTATAAACAGCTCTACTTGGTATTGAGCACTTTTTATAAACACTTGAGTTTCTACGGATTTACATTTACAGAAACTAATACAATACATGTACTATATATATATATATATATATATATATATATATATAGGTCGTTCATTTGAAAGCATTGGTGGGTCAGAATTATTAAAATTGAACATAGAAGCCTTTGTCAAAGCGATATTAATTTATTATTATTTCTTTTACTTTAATCTTATTCATTTCGGAATAAAATGCTATCATCAGAGTTGACCAATATTGTGTCATTTTTTTAAAAACAACATATTTTGATAACGTCCTTGTAATGGGTGTTATCCGCGGTGTTGTCCTGGCGGTTATGCATTCAAATTCTGGTTGTCGAACGAAGACGCATGGGCATGCTTGTATTTTAGAAAGATAGGTTGCTCATTTTAAACCATTGATAGTTACAATTATTACAATTGAAAATATGAAGCCGTTATCAATGCAAGATTTATTTATTTTTTCTATTAAACTTTAATCATATTAATTACGGAATAAAATATATAACACCCTTTACAAATGCGTTATATAAAAAAAGTTTGTTTATTTTTTTGAAAAAATGACACAATATTGGTCAATGATGGAATTTTATTCTTAAATGTATAAGATTCAAGTAAAAATAATAATGATAAACAATTCTTGCATTGATAGAGACTTCTGTTTTTGATTTTAATAATTCTGACCCGCCAATGATTTGAAATGTACGACCCATATTTCTAAAATACCAGTACGCCTATTTCAATCCATAACAACCAAGACAACATTGCTGATAACATCCATTAGAAATCCCCAAAAAGTCTGTTTAATTTTTGAAAAATCACACAATACTAGTAAACTCTGTGATAGAATTTTATTCCGAAATTAATCAGATTAAAGTAAAAATAATAATAATAAATTAATCTCGCTTTGATAAAGGCTTCTTTTTAAAATTAAATATATATATATATATATAATTACATCAACAATATTACAGTCTTACGTCAATCAACGAACGTTTCGGTGCTACCACATCTCTTCAAAGACTGAATAAAAATAAAAAGTAAATGTGAGAATCCCACATCGGAAATGTGATCAGCAGAAGAACAGATGTAAAGAAAAGAGAAAGAATAAAAGACAAGATAAACAACTGATCAAAATTCGTGTATGCCAAATATAGGTCACAGTCTGCCGACCCTCCAGATTTGCACTCATAAACTCCTAGTTCCCTCCCATATCCCAACGAACGCCCCCTATCTTCCTGAACGGCTATCATCTTGATTTACGCTGAATCGAGCAAATATGGGGTTTATGAAAATAAACAAATTACAAACAAGTAGAATGAGAGATAAATATATGTATATTACTATGAAGAAACTTAAGGCTAATTCATATTTAGATTTACACCATATATTTTATGAAAACATTTAAATAAAACGAAGGTAATCATCAAATAATTTTGATCATAAGAATTGACTGTATGTTAAATAATACTAATGAATATATTGAAATCATAAGAAGTATAGTTAATCTATTAGTATCAATTTAAGCAAGGTGTAAGCACGAAATGGACCAGTAATCTACGGGTTAGCATTATAATATTTTGAATTAGTGTAAGTCCTACAGGTAAACCGATGTATTATTTATTATTATTGTCATTGTCACTATTACTATCTAACCTATTATTATTATTATTATTATTATTATTATTATTATTATTACAACTATTACTGTTTCATTACATATGTAAATCAAACTACTCGAAACTGAAAACAATACGAAATCATATGAAAAGTCTAGAAGTGTTTTCAAACTTTTGTAACACTCACTTTTAAGTCACTTTTAAACACATTTCTTTAAGGCGTTTTAACGGCATTTTTAAGCCTTTAAACTGTCGGCCCATTTTCAACACTTCTCGTTAAACACATATTCTTAAATTCTTTTCTCGTTTCCTTTCATATCAGAACATTTCACTCATTTACACATTTTACTTTAAACACTTTGTTCGTTAAGCATATCGAATTAAGCATAGTTCATTAAACATTGTATAACAAATACACTTTTCTTCTTTTTAACACTTTACATTAAGCATGGTGCACTTTTTCTTTCTGTTTTAAGTCTCTCGAAGTTTAACAGATTAGGACCCCAAAAATGTGCAACACATAAAAGTTACCTTACATTTTTTTCGTCGTCTAGTTGTGATCGCCGTTGGTACCGTCGGTTTCCATTGCGTAACTCTGGCCGTGGTCGATGCTGGTGATCTTTGATCTGTGGATACAACTTTATAGACAGGCAGAAGACAAACGCGGAAACAATTTTTCCTCAAAGAGTGATTCAAGTCTTTTATTCTGGACTTCGTTGTGGAAGGGTTTCATCCATTCGTTCGCTCGATTCTCATTCATCCTTCTCGCTGTGGGATGCGACTATGCACGGGAATTTCTGACCATACAACGAGCGACAACATTGTCGACTTGACGCTCTCTCTTCCAAAGCCCTTTCTGTTTCATTTGAGGACCCACAGAGAGGTCAACCGCCCGGCTCGCTTCCCAAACCGTCACTATTTAAAAAAAAATCTTAGTTTCTCACGAAGAAGGAGTGACGTCACAGTCCTTTGCCCTGTCATACAAATCGTAACCAGAACTGGCCTGACCTTTATTGAACCTCAACTTTTGAAGTCGGCCAGGTTGAACCAGTTGTTATGACTTCTTGGGATTACTCATTCTGAGAACAAAATGGATGTCATTTCGACCTGCACTTAACTCGAACAAAGTTCACCCCTCTCACAATCAAAACTAGTGAACCTACACGCGCATAATCTAACATTACTACTGTTACCCTTACCATTATTATTATTATTATTATTATTATTATTATTATTATTATTATTATTATTATTATTATTATTATTATTATAGCTATGTCTATTATTATTACTTTTATTGTTATTATAGTTACTACACTTGTTATTATTACTACTACTGTTGTCTGTATTGATGTTCCTTTTGGCTAAGATCAAAGTGTTGTATCTGTTCCGATGTATACTGCACCCCATAGACTGGTATTGTCTTGGCCTTCGTGGCTTGATTTACGCCGGTCTATGGGTCTGTCCTGTGCAGTTTTAGGAGGTCCACCCTCCCAGGCTTCGCCTCCCCTCTTTGGGGAGGAGTAAGTTTATTGCTTACTGTCTGAGGCGCCCCTACCTGGGAATGCCGACGGGGCTGCCCAGGCAATTTTTAAACACCACTTTCCCGACCCGACCTTGGGTCACATCTTACTTGTGGGAGTAAGATAAAAAACTGGCCTTGTGCCTAACTCCTAGAGAGGAGTAAATCAATACTCCTACTATTACTATTATTTCTATAATTATTATAATCATTACGATTATTACTATTACTGCTATTAATATAAATATTGTATTATGGAAACGTCGGTTGATTGGTGTAAGACTGTAATATTGTTTATGTTATTTTATAAATTCTCTACTTGTTATTGAGCACTTTTGAAAATATTGGTTTTATGTTAATATTACTAACTTATTTGAGCTTGATCAATTAATATATATATATATATATATGTGTGTGTGTGTGTGTGTGTGTGTGTGTGTGTGTGTGTGTGTGGTTAGCAAAGTATGACTTACCCCAGCCAGGAATGGATTCATAAAGAAACAGAACCTGAGTGAAATGGCTAGTTATAGCAAAGACCTCCCATTACTTCCTGATCTCTCTGCAGAAGAGTACACTGCTCATTTGCATGCTCATTTACATGAGTGCAATGTCACTAGTAATAAAAGGGAAATGTTTTGAAGGAAGTGGGCGACTATGAGTTGGTGATTTGAGTTGGTGACTACGTTGGTGTGTGCACTGGATGAAAGACTGTTCGGAGAGATATCATTTGGCAGAGCAAGACCGTGGTAACATTTTGTTGCGATAAGGAGTACTGACACGAGGAAACCAGGAGAAAGAAATATATAATTACAAGCTATTTCGGCGAGAACTATGGCCGGAAAGAGGATCAGCAGTAAAATGCTGAAGACGTCTCTGGAAAGGGGGAGTTTGTAGCCTGGCTGAGCAAGGTAAAACTTGTCGCTAAGTTGCAGGACATCGCGGATGTGGCCAGCTTGATACCGCTGTATCTTGATGGTGATGCTCTGGCCCTATATTTGGAGATGCGGGAGGAGGATCGGTTGTCTGCAGACGCCATTGAGGAGAAGTTGAAGGAAGCCTTTACTGAAGGATCATTTGTGGTATATGCCAAACTAAGCCGTATGGTGTGGACCGGAGAGTCTATCGATGTTTTCGCCAACAACATCCGGAGGTTGGCGGGACTAGCAGGATTCAATGGAGGAGGCCTTCGACGGATGGTTAAGATGACCTTCATCAATGGCTTCCCAGACCATATTTCCATAGCTCTGCAGCAACTACCTGGTGTAAATACCATGGAGGTGGCGGAGTTGATTAATCAGGGTAGGGTGCTGGCCAGGCAAAAAGAGCGTGTGCAGGGAAGCGTAGCTGTCGTCTAACGAAGCAAACTGCAGCAGGAGATTGTGAAGGACGAAGAGCCGAGAGGGCTGTGGCAGAGACTCAGGTTCGCTGGCAGATGCTACTGATGCCAAGGGCCGCATATGGTGAGGGAGTGCAAGGAGCCGAAGCTGGAAGTCACGTGTTACCGCTGTGGGAAAGTCGGCCACATCAGCAGATTCTGTCCCCAGGGAAACGGACAGGAGCAAGCCACTGCGCCGGTGGCTACCCCACTTATTCGATAGAGGCGCTACAGGGTACGTCGCCGCGAGTAGAGGTGACCCTGAATAGGCGAAGTGCAAAGGTCCTTGTCGACATGGGCTGTACCTCAACACTTGTCACCAAAGACATGGTTGACACATGCAATGGTACCAGCAGCATTACGGCAGTTGACGGCAGAGAGGTGAAGTGCAATGACACAAGTGTCGTTCGGTTGATGGTATGTCGGATGTCACTAACAATCCAGGCGATTGTTATTAACAAAATTGTCACGGGTGTCGATGTGGTACTAGGGATAGACGTAATTGCTCGACTAGGGGGCGTCACAGTACATAGGAACACCGTGAGATTTGGAGGACATCAAGCAGCTGCATGTGTGCGATCCGAAAAAGGTGGCAGAGGAACAGGAACGGCCGGGTCAGACAAAAGTTGCATGATAGAGGACTAAGATTTCTCTGCACACTTTAATGGTGAGAAATGGACAGTTAAGTGGGCATGGAATGGAGAACCTCCCGTACTATACAACAGAGTGGAATGCTACGAGCATACGTTGCGAGGAGGCGTTATAATTGAATTTGAGAAGGAGGTGGACCGTTGGATCTCAGAGAGGATTTTAAGACCATTGATGGAGAAGGTGGAAGGCGTGCTGCCGTTAATGGCGGTTGTTCAGCCCAAAAAGCAAAAGGTGCGGCCAGTACTGGACTTCGGGGAGCTGAACGCATACGTTGCGTGTCACACGGGAGGCGATGTGATGGACGTGTGCGGGGAGACCATGCGACAGTGGAGGCAGATGTAGAAGGCTGCGGCGATTGTCGATTTAAAATCTGCATACATACAGATCCACATTTCGCAGGAATTCTGGAAGCACCAGCTGGTCGGATACAAAGGCCAAACATACTGCCTAACTAGGTTAGGTTTTAGCCTAAATTCTGCACCAAAGATCATGGCGGCGATCCTCAAAACGGTGCTAAGCAAGGAGGACGCAGCCACCAGTTCCTACATAGATGACATCATGGTGGATGAGACGGTGGTAACTGCGAAGGACGTAGTAGAGCACCTCAACGGATTTGGGCTAATCGCGAAACGCCCGGAATCGTTGGAGGGGGAAGCGGCGTTAGGGCTCCAACTAAGGAAGGACCAGACAGGAAGGTTAGTGTTCCGGAGGGGAAATTAAATCCCGGAGGTGTCTGAAAAACTGAGCAGGCGGGAATTCTTCTCGATATGCGGAAGACTGGTGGGTCATTACCCGATTGCAGGATGGCTGCGGACTGCATGTAGTTACATCAAAAGGCGAGCTAGTGGAGTGAAGTGGGAGGATGGAGTGTACAAAGAGACTGTGGACATTATGAGAGAGATTATTAAAGAGGTAAAGAGGGAGGATCCAGTGAGAGGTGTTTGGCACGTACCCAACAGTGCAGAAGGTGTTGTGTGGTGTGATGCAAGCAGTATAGCAGTGGGGGTCATCTTGGAGATAGGTGGTGTCACTGCAGAAGATGCTGTTTGGTTGCGGAAGAAGGACGACGTGGCTCACATAAACGTGGCGGAACTGGATGCGGTTATGAAGGGCATCAACTTAGCCTTGAAATGGGGGCTACAGAATGTTGAGGTGAGGACCGACTCAGCCATTGTGTTCTCTTGGTTCCAGACCGAAGCTACAGGAGAAAGGAGGGTGAAGACGAAAGACGCCGCCTAGATGCCCGTGAAGCGTCGATTGATGACGTTAAGAGAGCTGATTAGGGAATTTGATCTTCAACTCAGGATCAGTATCGTTCCCTCAGCGAAGAACAGAGCAGATGTGATGACGAGGGTGAGGAAGACCTGGCTCATGGCGCCGAATGAGTCGGCTGCTGCAATATGTGGCTTGGCTGAAGACACTCCGAAGGATTTGCATGACATGCACTATTTCGGAGTGGATAGAACCTTGTTCTTGGCCAGGAAGGTGGACCCCAGAATCACAAAGGAGGCCGTCAGGACAGTGGTTGAGAAATGTCACCGGTGTCAATCAGTCGACCCTGCACCGAGTAGACACGAAGGTGGTGAGGTTCAGGTAGCAGAGAACTGGAGCAGGTTGGCGATAGACGTGACGCACTATCGACAGAGGCCGTACCTGTCAATGGTCGACTGTGGACCTGGAAGAGTGGCCATCTAGAGGGAGATCAAGGCGGAAAACGCAGGTGAGATTGCAAAGGTCCTGGAAGAGGTGTTTTTGGAGAGCGGTCCAGTGACGGAAGTGCTAAAGGACAATGGAACTGCCTTTCGCTCAGCAGCCCTGAAGAATGTGTTGGATAAGTGGGGAGTGCGGCGCTATTTCAGGGCTGCATATAGACCAGGCGGAAACGGAATTGTGGAGCGGCATCACAAAACCATCAAGGCTGTAGCTGAAAGGGGCCAGATTTCACCGCCAGAAGCTGTCTTCTGGTATAATATGGCTCCAAAGACAGGGCAAATGGTGGAGTCATTGCCGCAGAGGGCAGTCTTCAAGTACGAATGGCGGCATCCCCGAACTGCGCCCGTAGCCACGGAGGAAGGGGAGAAGCAAGCGTCTGTGCGAGTGGGAGAGGAAGTGTGGCCCAAACCGTCTGACGCTCGCTGTACCACACGCTGGGGGAGGGGCATTGTGACAAGTGTCCAGTCCCCGAACAATGTATCCATCAACGGCATCCCTCGACACATCCTTGATGTGCGGCCGGCAGTGGTGTCATCAGAATAAGAAGTCAGCGACGTCAGGCCAAGTAGCGATGTTCACGAAGACGCTCCGCGGAGATCGCAGCGAGAGAGACGCCCGCCAGATTGGTCGAGCGACTACGTGATAGGCTAACTAGTGATGATCGTGTAGATCAAGTGGGCGTGTGGTTAGCAAAGTATGACTTACCCCAGCCAGGAATGGATTCATAAAGAAACAGAAGATGAGTGAAATGACTAGTTATAGCAAAGACCTCCCATTACTTCCTGATCTCTCTGACAGAAGAGCTCACTGCTCATTTGCATGCTCATTTGCACGAGTGCAATGTCACTGGTAATAAAAGGGAAATGTTTTGAAGGAAGTGGGCGACTATGAGTTGGTGATTTGAGTTGGTGACTACGTTGGTGTGTGCACTGGATGAAAGACTTCGGAGAGATATCATTTGGCAGAGCAAGACCGTGGTAACATTTTGTTGCGATAAGGAGTACGGACACGAGGAAATCAGGAGAAAGAAAAATATAATTACAATATGTATATATATATATATATATATATATATATATATATATATATATATATATATATATATATATATATATATATATATATATATATATATATATGTCTGTGTGTGGGGGTGAGGTATATTTAAAGGATGGTAATACGATCGAATGTATAGGTAACGAATATTAAAATAAGGGAAACAAGAATTTCATGTTGAAACACTTATCACCTTCCTACTATCTACGCACGCTTTTCCCACTCGAAAGGCTCTTCTGTTCCTTTGGTGCGCATTTTCGAATTTTGACTCCAACAATGACATTAAATGTATTAATACTGACTCTGTTCTTTCAACATGCTTATTCTTGATAAAGATCTTACTTAGGGCGAAATATTGAATCAAATCGTGTATTTATCTTGTTTGCGCATATAAGTCTGTTCTTAATGCCTTTTCTCCATATTGTCAGGTTTATTAACTATATATATACATACATATATATATATATATATATATATATATATATATATATATATATATATATATTAACATAAATTAAAAGTAAACTACATGCGTTTCAGAACTTTACCTGACGATCCCTGTTTGATGAATCCGCACGTACAATTGTCTTTGTTTATTTTAATTTATATCAGTTCGGCATATTTTACCTTAATTTTCATTTCTCTTCAGATTTTGCTTATTTAAAATAATGCAATCATAATTTTTTTAGAAATAAAAGAAATGTATCCTAATGTATTATTTGCTTTTAAAATGTATTTAGAGCCCAAAGACAGATTAGGAGAAAGTTGAAAAACAAAGGCACCGACTTAACTCAAATTCACTCGAATTAGAGATATTTCTAAAACAGATGGAATTGTTCGGAATGTCAGCAAACTATACAAGTGTGAGAGGAGTCACTGAGGCTGATATGTTTAAAATTCTCTTCTAAATTATCCTTGCAGTTCGACTAGTAATTTGGGATACATTTCGTTTGTTTAATGTTTCTTGTGTGTTTCCCTTTTCATTATTTATAGTTGTTTTCTCTTTCTCCGTTTCGTTTGTACTTAATATTAATACTTTAATCTGTTCCGATTGTCTATATGTCTTTCTTTATTCCTTCTTTGTTTTCCCTTTCATGTGTTTTCGACATTACATTTGTTAATAAAGACTGTGGTGGCTGTTGGATAAATCTATTGTTGAATTCTGCGATGCTGAATTCTGCAATGCTGAATTCTGCGATGCCATATTGAAATATGACTTTTCTCTTGAGATTATTTTCGTCTGTTTAAGCTTCGGAGATTTTGAGTTTCCCTCACTTTTGAAAAGGAAAGATTAAAGTTTATTCGAGTGGGAATGCTTGAAGAATTAATATTTTCCCAACACGATGTAATTATTATAACGATGAACATCCTGTCTGATGCTAACGCTTGTTTAATATGTTGGCACCATGCGAGATTGTTCTAAACTGACGAGTAAACTTCCCGCGATGTCCATGTTGGGCTTAGTCACGTGATTAACATTCAAACGGTGTTTCTGCTCTTCAATCTGCTATCCGTGAGCGTTATAGATAGGAATGGCAGAGCGATCTAAAATTGAAAGAGCGTACATGCTTTGTATTGGTGGATGGGAACGAGCGAGGGTGATTGAGAGAGATAGAGATGAAAAGAGAGAGATGGAAACAGATGCTAAGAGAGAAGAATATTTTAAATCACGACTATATTTCCGATATTCTAAGTAAGATTGAGTGGTAACGTCAAAATTAGGCATTTATACTCGTAAGTGCTTTGTATTTTGCTAGTATATCTGAGTTCCCATGTTAAGCTATTAGTGCACACTAAATTCGAGTCGGTGAATATTAACTTTTAAATACATATTCACAGAACAAACACGTCCAGGTTTTGAACTAAGTCTTCTATCATTGTTAAGATGTCGGTGGTTCTTAAATAAAATAAAAAATAATGATCATGTCTCGTTCATTTGCCGTACAACTTTATTTAGCCCAAACTGTTACCATCACAGCCAAACCGCTTATCTCACATGATCTTCAGGTTTTGAGAAACTAATTACTTTTCTTTTCAAAAATAAACGTTTTCCGCTGTGAATAGAAATAACATGACACATATAAAAAG
>OY744517.1:210461930-210484430 GCA_963556195.1 Sepiola atlantica
TATTAATTGTCAGCACCGAAGACATTTTCAAAATTAACTCGTGGAAAGTTTTTTAAAAACTTGCTCTATCCTATGTCTGTCTCTAAGTAAATATTGAGGAGGAATACACACTTCCATCCACAACATAACCTCCATAACCTATTTAATACAAACTCCGACAAAACAAGCTACTCTTGCGTTACACTCATGCAATCTAAGATTAAACAATGACCGAACACCCAAAGATACACCCACATATACATACAGACACTGGTACTGGTGTCACCTGTCTTATGAGAGGATGTGGCGTTATTTGCTAGTTTAAAATTACACACATCACGCTTAATATTACTAGTTAAATACATGTCGTTGTATCACAAGGACAATTAAAGCACTGGTTTTACGTGTTCAGTTAATCTTTTAACCATATCGAAAATTGGTCTACGAAAGCTGGATGAGAATGGGGGTTGAGAGACCATGCTACTTTATATGTAATTATATGGAAAATACTGGAACACCAGAAATCATTAACTCCTACTTCTCCAAACACTGTCAATTTGACAGGCTTTCACCGCTTCGCCGGTCACATTCTTAAATATCAGCTTTGATTTTTATAAATCACAAATATAAATCATTTAAATGCATCCACATTTAGTTCATGTAGCACAGACATTCACAAGTTTTGTTTAATTTCCCAACATAGAGAACAGAATCCTCGTTGCTGTTTTTGATAGTATTTTAACATTTTTACCGAGTATGAAATAAAGAATTTCTCCCGAAAAAAATAGGAGACAATATATTAACACTTTATTCCAAAATAAATTTAATCGTTTTTTCTTGGAAAACCAAACTATTCGTATTTATTATTTCCATCTGCGCCTAATTCGTTTTTCGTTAATCCACTTTTCTTTCCGTATGCACATCTTCTATAGTATGATAGACACCCGTCTTTTGGACTATATTTAAATTCAGTAATAGAATTTGAAATGATTTCGGCCAAAAATAACTTCATTTTCGCTGTTTGTTTATGTAAGAGCGTTTCTTAAAGCAGACTGTTACGTTAAAATCCGACGTAATATTTATTATTGAATATTATGCCTTTTTTGCTCCAAAACCTTGTTAAGCATTACTAATTCATATTTCAAATTCTATCAGTAAAACAGTCAAAACTAATTGTTCACAGAGATGTTCGTCCGAAAAAAGTAATTTGTAATCAGAATTCATTATATTTTTTCAAAACTAGTAGAATTAGTATTTAATTTAATTATTTTCACAGAAAAATCAAAAAGTTTTCCTTCTTGTCGTAGAAAATTTCCAGAGAAAATCCTTTGAATGTTTTATTTTTGTTTGCTATGAGTAGAAACGACAGTTGAATTTCTCATCACCAATTTATGCGAAAGTTTTGTTTCGATCTCTTGTCCTCACGTTTTTGTAGCAACTTTTGATAATGTTGTTGATTGTATCGTCATCTCGTAGCCATTGTCTTTATGTGTGTGACTTCTATTCGAATCTTTGCCGCTACTTTTGTAATGTCATCCGAGTTTTTTTAAATAATAACAACAACGGCCAACATAAAATATGATAAAATTATTAGTATAAATGAACATAGTAATATGCGTTTACAACCTTACGTACTGGCTTGTAATATATATATATATATTTAAAGAATTGTGGTTACATTCATGTGTGAACCCACCAGGGACACCGTCATTGATGACCGGGAATGACCACACACACGCATACCATACAGATTCGACCGGCACCATAAAAGCAATTAAAGTAATACAACTTAATACACAAATGTACTCAAATGACCAAACACTTGCCAAACGGAATATATTTTTATCTCAACAAGGCAATCCCCATAACATTTTTTCTGTCAAATGGAACAGACACTTTTAAATGAAAGAAAAATGAAATGTTTTTTCAAATGAAATACTTTTATCAAATGGAATATACATCTGAAGAGAGCATAATGGATAAACGATAAATGCTCGAAACGCGTTATGAAATTATATTTAAAAAAACTTAAAATGTTAAAATGATAAGATAATAAATAATTATTAAAAACGTTTTTTACTAGCGTTGGTAACCACAATTCTTTAAATATACTTTTTTCTCTCGTTGGAACTGCACTGATGCTACACAACCTCCTTCTCTCTCTCTCTCTCTCTCTCTCTCTCTCTCTCTCTCTCTCTCTATATATATATATATATATATATATATATATATAGTGAATGCTTTTATTCGAACATGTACAAGGTCTGCTACACTGGCATGTCGATGTTATCGATCTACAGCTATCAAGAGCTGAGGTCTCATCAGGCAGAAAGTTTTTTTGTGATCTGACCAGGTCGGTGAAGTCCAGGAAGAATGGAGTCAAGCAAAGAAGAAGAAGAAGTAATGACAGTCATGTGACCAATTTTCTTCTTTTTTTTTTTTAATTATTGGCCGTTAGAAAAGTTTAATTTACAGTAATTCATATTTTTATTTTTATCCAACGCTGAGCTGGGGTTAGGGTTAGGGTTAGGGTTAGGGAAAAGAAAAAAAAAGGGAAAGAGAAGAAAAATAAAGAGAGGTAGGGAGGGTGTTAGAGTTAGGGTTAGGGTTGACCGGTATTTAGCAAGTGTTGTTCCGTGTCAAGGGGATGTTTCAACCTATTTAATGCAGACGTTTACATTTTCGCGGCAAAAAGCTTAAAGTGATGTTTAGTTTAAATTATTAATGGTGATAAATAAATGTAATTTTGTGTAGTATTTCACAATGAATTAATAAAATATAATTGTGATTAATTCTTGTAAAAATCGTATATAAATTTATGACATTAGTATTAATAAATTTTACTATTATATTTTGATCAATTGATATTTAGTTGTAATTATTTTGATGGATAAATAAATGTATTTTAATTCTAAGTAATATTTAGTAGTTAATTAATAAAACATAGCGGTAATTTTTTTATAAGAGTCATATATGAATTAATGGCAGTGGTATTAATAAATTTAATTCTAGATTATATTTGATAATGAGTTAATAAAATATAATAGGGATTATTTTTAGTAAGAATCGTATATACATTTATGACATTGGTATTAATGAATTATACTATTATATTTAGTTTTAATTATTTTGGAGTGTAAATAAATGTATTTTGATTCTGAATGATAGTAATTAATTAATAAAATATAGTGGCAATTACTTTTATTTTTAGTGAAAGTCATATATGAATTAATGGCATTGGTATTAATAGATTTTATTATTCGTTGTAATTGTATTAAGAATGGTGGGGTTAAAACCTGTCAGAAGATTAAAGATAATATTGGCGGTAGGGTGTTTTAGTTAAAGTTGTTAAAAAGAATGTATTGTCCATGAGTGAGGGGACTTGAAATGTTGGGGGCCAGTACTTTTGAGTAAAGTAAGCAATATATAATTTTAAAAGATGATGCCAGTGACATGCCAGTGTAGCAGACCTTGTATATGTTCGAATAAAAGCATTCACAATACAGCTCTATATCTTTATTGGGCACTCTTTTATAAGCCCGGTTTGATTCCCTTTGGATTTCTACCCTGTGGATTTTTACTCTACTTGGATTACTATATATATATATATATATATATATATATATATATATAACATGCATAGTGCTAGAGTCGTACATTGTTGCCGATCATATGATACTTGGGATAGTTCATTTTACAGGTAAATACGTGTAAGTACTTTCTCTGCCACACAAATCGAATTAGTATATATATATATATATATATATATATATATATATATATATATATATATATATATAACGTAAGTCGAAGAGAACCCCACAGTGCTCGATTATAAGAAAAAAAATCGAAAATAGAAGCGTAATAATTATTGATATATGTATTACAGAAGATCAGATCAACATCGGTACCGTCGGTTTCAAATCCAAACAAATGATAACTTTAGTTGGTCTTCTCTGCCGCACTCTCTTCACCCTATGTTTACGTCTGTTTCCCTCTACAACTTCTATAACTTCTACAACTTCTACAATTTCTATAACTTCTATAACTTCTATAACTTCTACAACTTCTATAACTTCTATAACTTCTATAACTTCTATAACTTCTATACCTTCTATAACTTCTATAACTTCTATAACTTCTACAACTTCTATAACTTCTATAACCTCTATAACTTCTATAACCTCTATAACTTCACCAGATCAAACAACTCGACCCCAACTCACCTGAATGCGACCCTATGTTCTATTATGTGTGCGGCACAGTTGAGAAGAAAATCAACCGTCAGTAACACTAAGGACGAGCTTATTGCTTGGGTCAAACTTGTATTCAGTCGTCTCTCGGAAGACACCACGAGGGCCGCGTGCTTCACGTTCATGGCGACTTCTTCGGGTGAGATTATTCGGAAAAAGATCCTTTAAGAAATGCTCGTTGAATTTGAAAAACACATCAATTTTTGAACAAGATATTATGTTGTTTTTTTTCTTTTTCTAAAATGTGTGTAATTTATTCAGAGCTCTCTGTATCTGTATAGGCATTCTTTTTGTATATCTGAACTAAAACCTCTTCATCATCATCATCATCATCATCATCATCATCATCATCATCATCATCATCATCGTCATCGTCGTCGTCGTCGTCGTCGTCGTCGTCGTCGTCGTCGTCATTATTATTATTATTTACTCACTAGGAGTTATCACACTGGTCATCGTCAGTGGTCACCCACTGCCGACAACCTGTGGTATTCCCTGGAGTCCGAGTGACAACAAGTCTCCTCAGGCCTCCAGTATGCTCCACCTCTTTTCGTTCATCACTGCTGATGACCTTGCGGTAATCGCAACAGCCACCTACCAACGATTTCCCGCTGATAAGGGCCATCGGTCCCCTCTGGGGCCCGAGTGGCAACAAGCCTTCCCAAGGTCCCAGAGCTGTCCGCGCTCTTCCAGTGGAGGTCTGGTTTGCGCTTTCCCTCCTCGACCCTCTGTCCATAATTTTGTGGCGTCAGCCTATGCTTGCGCCTCTCTCGTGCGGTTGTATTTTCCCCGGTTCTGCTGTCTTGTGCTTCCATGTGTTTGTTCTCCATTCGTTGCTTATGTGGGTTGGTTTCCGCATTCGAGGACATTTCTCAGGATTGTAGCTGTTTTGATCATTACTGTCCTTTGTATGGTCTCAGTTATCCCTTTGATACCTATTACACCCAGTCTTTTCTCCATGTTTTTGGGGACTGTTCCTAGTGCTCCTATGATTATTGGTGTTATACTGACTTTCTTCATGTTCCATATTCCTTTCAATTCTCTGGCAAGTTCAGTATATTTGCTTCTCTTTTCCGTCTCTTTGATCTTCACTCTGTGGTCTGCTGGAACGGCAAAGTCCACGATTTTGCAGGATTTTTCTTTCTTGTTGATTATTATCATATCCGGTCTCCTTGCTGTTATGGGTTTGTCTGTTTGTACATTCATATCCCATATGATTTTGTGTTTTTCGTTTTCTAGTACAGTTTCTGGTTTGTGTGTATACCGTTTTTTTGCATATTCGAAATTCAGTTGTTTGCACATTTCCCGGTGTACTTCTTTCCCCATGCTGTCATGTCTGTTCTTGTATTCCCTTTGTGCTAGCTTGTTGCATTCACTTATTATATGATTTATCGTTTCGTCTCTTTGTCCACACAGTCGGCATTTGCTGTTTTCCTGGGTTTTATCTATCTTTGCTTTAATAAAGTTTGTCCTAATCGCATTGTTCTGTGCGGCCGTCAGCAGAGATTCCGTTTCTCTGTTCAGGTGTCCTTTTCTTAGCCATGCCCAGCTGTTTTCATTGGCTTCATCGCTTGTGAGTCTTGTAAAGCGTCCATGTAGTTGTTTTTCTTCCTACTTTTTCTTTCTTGTCTTTTTGTTTCTGGGTTCAGTACTTCCAGGGTTGTTTGTTGGGCTGGTGTCTCTTGCTGTGGTGATCAGTCTTTCCGTGTTCTGGGTTACATATTTCTCCAGCTCTTTTTTGGTGTCTTCCACACAGTCTTCTATACTTACCAGTCCTCTACCTCCTTCATTTCTTTTCTCGTAGAGTCTGTCCGTGTCGTCTTTTGGGTGCAAAGCATTGTGCATAGTCATTAGTTTTCTTGTTCTTTGGTCAAGGTGCCTGAGTTCTTCTTTGGTCCAGCCTATGAATGGTCCAGAGTATCTTATTAGTGATACAGCCCATGTGTTTATCCCTTTTACTAGGTTTCTGCTATATAGTTTAGTTTCTAAGAGTTTCCTTGTTCTTCGTAGATATTCTTTTCTAATCTTCTCTTTCATTTCTGTATATTTGATTGTGTCTGCTTCCAGAACTCCCAGGTATTTGTAGCTATCATGTTCTCCTAGCGCCCTCATCTCCTCTTGGTTGGGGAGTTCTATACCTTCTGTCGTCTCCAGTTTTCCTTTTTTGATCTCTAGCAGTGCACATTTTTCTATTCCAAACTCCATTTGGATATCCTGGCTGAATATCCTTGTTGTGTTTATCAGCTTTTCCAGTTCTTTTTTGTTTTTTGCAAACAGTTTAAGGTCATCCATGTACATCAGGTGGTTTATTCTTTGTTCTGTATCCGTAAACCTGTATCCGGCATCACACTTTCTGAGTATGTAGTTGAGTGGCATCATGGCTATTATAAACAGTAGTGGTGATAGGGAGTCTCCTTGAAAAATGCCTCTCTGTATTTTTATCTCAGACAGGTATTGTCCTCCGGCTGTCAGTTTTAGTCTCCATGTTTCCATTGCTTTCTGGATGAGATTAATAATCCTGTCTGGTATCTTGTATATCTTTAAGCATTCAATTATCCATGTTTGGGGGATTCTGTCGTAGGCTTTCTTGTAGTCAATCCATGCCATGGTTATGTTCTTTTGTCTTCTCTTCACCTCCTTCAGGGTCTTTTGATCAATGTATAGTAGATCATGTGCCCCTCTTTGTCCTTTCCGGCATCCTTTTTGTTCCTCGGGGAGCAGTCCACGATTGTCCAGGGATTGGTAGATTTGTTCTCTCAGTTGTGCTGTGAGAATTTTCCACATTATTATTATTATTATTATTATTATTATTATTATTATTATTATTTCTGATCACTAGGAGTGATCACATAAGTCATCGTCAGTGATTGCTCACCGACAACAAATAGTGGTGTTCCCTGGAGTCTGAGTGTCAACAAGTCTCCTTAGATTTCCAGTAATCTTCACATCTTTTCGATCATAACCGCAAATGACTTTGCGGTATCGCAACAGCCGCTTACGATTGATTTATCGCTGGCAACGGCCATTTGTTTCATCGGTAATTTGGGTGACAATAAGCCTCCCCAAGGTCCTAGCGCCCTCCACACTCTTCCAGTTGATGTCTGGTTAGTACTCTACGACTATTTTGTGTGGTGTCGGCTTCATCATCTTTTTTTGAAGGGGGTGCAGCTTATTCTATTTTCTTGCAGTTTCTGTTCCTTGGTTCGTGCAGTGGTGTTCTTCCCGTGGTTTTGCTTTCTTCCTATTGTAACTTCCATGTGACTGGTTACCATTCGTAGCTTATGCGCGGTGGTTTCCGCATTCAAGGATTTTCCTTAAGATTGCAGCAGTTTGATCATTGCCTTCCTTTGTATTGTCTCAGTGATCCCTTTGACTCCAATTTTATTATTATTATTATTATTATTATTATTATTATTATTATTATTATTATTATTATTATTATACAACTATTATTATTCATTATTTTACTTATATAGAAATAAAGAGGCTTATTCTTTTACCATCTAATTTGTGCGTTTGTGGTGTACACAACCATGTATATGACATGATCACGTCAGTAAACAAGAGCCACCCCTTCTCTAAATGCCCACATAAACATTAAGACATGTTAGAGTGTGGTTTAATGAACATAGAGCGAAAGGGGTAAGAAAATACATAGATAGCCAATAAAAAGTGAGGTAGGTGATTTGTTCACTTAATTATATATTACAGCTTATTAGAACAATTAAAAATACATTTTTCAAACTATATTCAATCCTAGACCTAAGGAATATTTCAGCATGTATTATTTTCTTTTTAATGAAAATCGCGCCAGACAAGGTATAAAGTCACTTGATTTAAAGAGTTAAAAGAAATACTATTGCAACGTCAAAAACAAGCCAACAGTAAGTGTTAAGTGGATAGATTCCGACCCCAAAAACAGCAATTATTCGCCATTTTTTTAGAAACATCGCTCATGAAATGTGAGGACTAAAGGACAAAATAAGGGAAGCGAAAGTTACGAGGCTGCCGAAATTAAACCCAAGGTACCAAGGTCTACTTTCTACTCTCCTTATTGAAGTATATAAGGAAATTGCCTCAGGGAAACAAACGTTGATTAACTCAAATTTATAATAATAATAATAATAATAATAATAATAATAATAATAATAATAATAATAATAGATAATAATAATAGATAATAATAATAGATAAATTAATACTTTTTTCTAAAAAGTTCACTAACAAGCACAACTCCATAAAATAATATAAATTCCAGCTATAGAATTATGTAGGTGCATTTCTGTGTAGGAAATTATTTACATCATTAACTTTGGCCGCTTATACACTTAACTTTCAACAGTTTTTAACTATTGTCAGCTGTTTTAATTGTGCTGACTCTCCCTCCCCGGTTTGCGGCGGTGGATATCGACTTTATTGGAGAATATTCAAATAATTGACACCTGTTTCATAAAAGGAGAATCTTTGATGTATGTATATCGAGATACGTGAACATGGTGAGAAGATTATAAATAAACAAAACAAAAATGGATATTATTAAGATGCGTCCATTCAATTTGCACGTGACATACAGATGGACATTCTATCAGTAACTTGAGCACGATGAATACACCGACGTAGACGGAACCTTATTAACATGCTTCGATTCGTTTTTTTTTTGCATTTAGTACATCTAGAAGCGTGACAGACATAACGACGGCCAGACCATTATAGCTTAAATGTTTGGACGTATCTTAAATAAGATGTGCGCTTAGTGACGAAAATATGATTACGAACTGAAACGTGGCAACAGGCCGCAGAAAAAGCTATTACGAACTGAAACGTGGCGACAGACCGAAGAAAATGCTATTACGAACTTAAACATGGTGACAGGCCGAAGAAAATGCTATACGAATTGAAACGTGGCAACAGACCGAAGAAAATGCTATTACAAACTGAAAAGTGGCAACAGGCCGAGGAAAATGCTATCACGAACTTAAACATGGTGACAGGCCGAAGAAAATGCTATTACGAACTTAAACGTGGCAACAGGCCGAAGAAAATGCTATTACGAACTTAAACATGGTGACAGGCCGAAGAAAATGCTATTACGAACTTAAACGTGGCAACAGGCCGAAGAAAATGCTATTACGAACTTAAACATGGTGACAGGCCGAAGAAAATGCTATTACGAACTTAAACGTGGCAACAGGCCGAAGAAAATGCTATTACGAACTGAAACGTGGCGACAGGCCGAAGAAAATACTATTACGAACTGAAACGTGGCGACAGGCCGAAGAAAATACTATTACGAACTGAAACGTGGCGACAGGCCGAAGAAAATACTATTACGAACTGAAACGTGGCGACAGGCCGAAGAAAATACTATTACGAACTGAAACGTGGCGACAGGCCGAAGAAAATACTATTACGAACTGAAACGTGGCGACAGGCCGAAGAAAATACTATTACGAACTGAAACGTGGCGACAGGCCGAAGAAAATACTATTACGAACTGAAACGTGGCGACAGGCCGAAGAAAATACTATTACGAACTGAAACGTGGCGACAGGCCGAAGAAAATACTATTACGAACTGAAACGTGGCGACAGGCCGAAGAAAATACTATTACGAACTGAAACGTGGCGACAGGCCGAAGAAAATACTATTAGAAAACTAACCGTGGTGAACAACCGAGGAAATACTATTACAAATCTAAACAGGATAAAAGACTAACGGCAATACTATTACAGACTAAAGCGTGACAGACTGACCGACAGACAGAACACCGGAAACACATATTTAGGTTTATTAAACTTGCGCGTTTAGCGAAGAAAATGCTATGGTAGTCTTAACTCTGACAGACCACAGACAACTCTATGTGAAACTTAAGTGCGGTAGACCAACAAAAATGCTATTTCAAACTCAAGTGTGACAGACCAACAACAATGTTATTTCAAACTTAAGTGTGACAGACCAACACAAATGCTAGTTCAAACTTAAGTGCTACAGACCAACAAAAATGCTATTTAAAACTTAAGTGTGACAGACCAACAAAAATGCTATTACTCTTAAAGAAATTATTGGATGCAGTTAAAATTAGATTCGTATACTTAATGTCCGTGTTTAGCTATGAAAATTTTATTTCGAAATTGAAGCGTTTTTGACTGACAGACAAAGCCTTTCATACAGATACGTGGACGCATCTAAAAATCAACAAAGGACAAAGCTACTAAAACTATTTACACCTGCAGGACTTGTGATAATCATGTAAGTAAAACAGTGTTAAAAAGAACACAAAACGCTTATCGACTTGTTGGTATTTACCAATCAATAAACACATTTACTTAAGTCGGGTTACAGTGTGATACATTATCGTAGATATACATCGAATTTACATTATATATTACTGTTGTTCGTATGTACATATCTGAGAATATCTAGACGTTTTGCTTAAAATTTATGGCCGTTTTAAGGATGAAACCAACTGTGAGACTATAAAATTGTTTTGGCCGAAATATGAGCAGATAATTGGACGACTATTTCACTCTCACCTTACAAAAGTCCCTTTTAATGAATATCCATTTTTATGTGGTCGCTTCTCTCTCTTTATTTTTTATCGCCGTTGGGGTTTGCATACATGGTATAAACACTTTCGGACAGGCAACTGAAAGCTCATATCTATATAGACGAAGGCAGTTGAACTTAAATAAATCTGAACATTAATTAAGGTGAACTTAAATATATATTTAATTTAATCAGTTTTGCTCCACCCTTGAGTACGAGTTGTTTTACTGGGTCTATATTTGACTCCGAGTTGCTTCCTGTCTATGGCATGTATTTCCAACAGCTTACCTATTTATATCTAGTGATTATTTCGAAAGTTCTACGTTATATAACTAAATCCGAAAATGAGATATCCACTCCTGCTTCGAGTCACATGCAAACCTGGTGACGTATTCAGCCAGCTAAGTCGAATTAGTAATCCCAGTGTCTAATAGATATCAAAAGAGTATTCATTAAAGAAAAGAAAACATCATACAAACAAACACTGATATCATGACCTTCAACCAACCAAAGGCTTCAAAAGAGATAAGAATCGGATACTCAATAGAAAAAGTTGAACTATTCATACCTTACCCCCTTTTCGGTGTCATAAATGCCAAAAGTTCAGACATCATGAAAATAGATGTTTTAACCGGCCAGTATGCGGTAGATGTTTTCAGAAAACCCCGACCAAATCCAGAAATGAATGCATAAACAGGTGCAATTGTGCAAAATCCGGAGAAGATCATCCAACCTACGCAAGGATATGCAATTTATAGAAGAAGAAAAAAGAAATAATAACTGTTAAATTACATCTATTTTTAAGAAGCAAGAAGAATCATAGACACATACATGGGGAGGGGGAAAGCTATGCACTAATTACAAAAAAAAAAGAAAATACTGCAAAAATGATAAATCTGACACTCTTGTTAAAAAATTACTGAACCTGGGCCCAAATGACTGGCCAGAATTTATAAGTGAAATCGAACCCACAATTGTGGATATCACAAATACGAACACCTATCCCGAGATAAATCAAAACAACAAAAACAAGCATAACAATCAAATAATACCCCCTAAACATCCGAAATTCTTGTCCAGTGTAATGCTAACCGACACACACATATTTATAACTAACATAACTCCATTACCACACTGCACACACACACATCACAGCATACACAAGAACATATAGAGATAGACACATTGCCACACAACTCTTTGATTGAACAAGTGTGTCAGATATTTGTAATGAAAAAGAGCTCACATATTCAACTGAAAATTTGTAAATTAATTTTAAATATTTACAAAATTACCAGATTTCAAAGGCAATCACTAAAAGTAAAGCAATTATCCGATTTTAATTAATTTATTAAACTTTATTAATAGTATTATTTTTATTAAGAAAATACCGATAAGGTTTAGATGATCACGCAAAAGATAGACGACAAGGAGATACGCGAAACCTTTTTCTAGTTCATTGCATTGTTGTGACCATCTTGAACCTCGGCAAACTGCCATTAAATCACGCCCACAGGTAAATGGTTTTAGCATGTTACCATTGAAACGAGCTTTACTATACACACGTTAAAGAGCACAAATAGCCGAAATAGCTTGTGGATATCTCACATGCAAACAGTCTTGAAGCAAACCATGGGTGTTTTTGGAATAAGAAGGCATAAAACAATATCTCGGTTCAGCGTGATTCTCGGGTGAATATGTCCCGCTTATGATAACTTTGGCTCATTCTGGGGTATATATAACTTCGTGGGCTGATCGCGATTAAACGACGGTATATGATTTTTTTAAAAGCGATGATTAAAATTACCAACAGAGGGGAAGTGTGCCGACCGATGAGTTCGAGTTAGCGTAAAAAGTAGAGGCAACCAGACAGAACCGAATAGATGTGCAAAACAGTGGTGAACGTATACACATGAAATACAGCTACTTACCGTCCAATAGTCAAATCTAACGTTTAAGGTGGGATTATGAACATCATCTTATAGCCACTAAATCAAGTATACCTGTACTTACTTAGTTGTCGTCTATCAGGTTATTTTCGACTGACACCATGTTATCTTTTGCGTCAAGCTCAATGTGTTTATTATGAAACGAAGTAAAAAAAAAAAACCTTAACCAACCACAACAAATAAAAACCCTTTGCATATATACAAATAAACAAAAGTAAAAAAAAACATTGCGTATATGAGAACGATAGTTATAACGCACCTCGTATACTAAATATGTAAAACGATCTCTAGAGGCATACGGATCTCATAGACACGTTAGTCTTCGATAGGTTTTCTACACTGATAAAAGGGTTATTCAACTCCTACCCACAATAGGAGTATGTGATACAAGGTCGGAAAGTGGGATTTGAAAAGCCAGCGCCCTAGAAGGTGAGCACTATTGCTGTTTAAAAATTGCCTGGGCAGCCCCGTCGGCATTCCCAAGTAGGGGCGCCTCAGGCAGTAAGCTATAAACTTACTCCTCCCCAAAGAGGGGAGGCAAAGCCTGGGAGGGTGGATCTCCTAGAACTGCACAGGACTGTCCCACAGACAGGCGTAAATCAAGCCCCGAAGGCCAAGGCAATACCAGTTTATGGGGTGTAGTATCCATCGGAACAGATACTACACTTTGATCTCGACCAAAAGGCCGAACTTAAAGGATTGGAACGATTTGATTTACTCCTCTCCAGGAGTTAGGCACAAGGCCAGTTTTTATCTTACTCCCACAAGTAAGATGTGACCCAAGGTCGTGAAAGTGGGGTTTAAAAATTGCCTGGGCAGCCTCGTCGGCATTCCCCGATAGGGGCGCCTCAGACAGTAAGCAATAAACTTACTCCTCCCCAAAGAGGGGAGGCGAAGCCTGGGAGGGTGGACCTCCTTGAACTGCACAGGACAGACCCATAGATCGGCGTAAATCAAGCCCCGAAGGCCAAGACAATACCAGTCTATGGGGTGCAGTATCCATCGGAACAGATACTACACTTTGATCTCGACCAAAAGGCCGAACTTAAAGGATTGGAACGATATGTTATGAACGAGGCGCAGATACTCGTGAGAATCCAGACAGGGAACCACACCTGTGTGTCTTGAAGGCTCTGAAGAGAAGAACGTCTAAAAAAGAAAAGCTGCTTTTCAAACATAGCATCTCCACCTCACACGATACCATGTCGTCTATTAACACGACTCTCGATCGGGAGTGGTGGGGATGAGCAGAAGACGGTGACAAAACATTTTCAAGATATTTGGATATTGTGCATATTATCTATTTACGTATCATACGTGTTGTTTATATAAAAAAATATAACGATTAGCAACAACACACAGTGAACAACACACGTACACATACATTACCGACCAAACGATATCTTTTCGTTTATTTTGTTCATATACTAAAATTATTGAATAACTAAATTCTGAAGAACAAATTATGGAATCACCAAGAAACGAACTAATTTTACTTTGTTACACCTTTGTAGTTGTCATTTTACAAGTTTTCTTGGATTGCCTTCGACGAATCATCCTCACACTTTAGAACATTGTCATGGACTAGTAGTTATAATTTCAATGATTAAGGATCAGAAATATTGGCTTGTCATGATATTAATCGGATATCTATTTCTTGAACAAACCCGTTTCCTCCATGAGAAGATGAAATATTATCTTGGAAAACGCAACTTCCTGATCGGAAATATTTTATCTGATGAAATTAGATAATTACAAATACATGTCAATGTTTGACTTTTGCACTGAACAAACGTCAAACTATTCTGAACGATTATAATATATCTATTAACAAAGTAGAGTATTTAGATGTCAAAATTATACTATTTAAGACTATTGTACTATTGCACTTAGAATGAACTATTATAGGGAGCAGTGTAGTATAGCCTACGATAGTATAGGGATGATTACTCCTTTTTAGACTATGTTCATTGTGATGTATATAGGAAAGTAACATCTATTATGATAATAATAATAATATTTTAGGCGGAAGGGTTGAGTACTGTCTATTCAGTTGCCATGATACCATCCTCCAAGTCATTACCACCTCCTTGGGGGTTTTGTAGTGTATGGCCTGTTGTCATTATAACATACTACTAGGCATTACCCCTTCCTTTCAGAGTACGTGTCGTATCACAAGGTTGGCTATTTTTCAAACAACGGCTGTCGCCGTGATGCCTAAAGCCAATTAAATATAACAACTCAAAAGATGATATCCAAAACTTGTTTTTTTTCTGCTTGCCATATCCCATATTCTCATTTTTCTCCTCTCCCCTCTCCCCTCTCCTTCTTCTTCTTCTTCTTCTTCTTCTTCTTCTTCTTATTCTTCTTCTCTCTCTCTCTCTCTCTCTCTCTTTCTTTCTCGTTTACTCTTGACGTGTTAAATAACATTACTATTTGTGATTAAATACACTTTTTTTATAATGGACAATTCCAACTGTTTACTATTTCCTTTCCTTATTACTTTATTGTTTTTTAACAAACAGAGAGAGAGAGAGAAAGATAGAAAGAGAGAAAGAGAGAGATAGAAATAGAGAGATTGACGGAAGTGAGAGTGATAGATACGGTGTAAAGTAAGAGCGGTGGATGGGGTTAAACAACATAGAGTGAGTGAAGGTTAAAGTGAAAGATAGGATCTAAATAACAGATTAGTCACTTAATGAGTTAATTGCAAATTACGGCTAATTAGAACAATTTAGATTGAAAGTTTGTTTTCAAACATAACGCAATCCCTAAACTGAGAAACAGTTTAGCATACCATTGGCGTGATTAAAATATATAAGAAAATTTGTCTTATGGAAACAAACTTTGATTAAAGTGTATTTTTTTAAAAGTCCGTTTACTTTTATGGTTTTTTGTTTTCATTTGTAAGTTTCCATATATAAACCGAAAGTGTCATATTGTATTTGAGCGTTCACTTTGTCTGGTTGGTAAATGATTCACGTTGAAATAGCACCAAAGTAAAATTGCTTCTTAGCAGACGCAATCATCTTCGAGCACTCGAATATTCTGACAATCTTTTCCTTTTTATTTTAAGTATAAATGTTTCTATTGAAGACAATGTGAGTCGACAAAACATATATATATATATATATATATATATATATATATATACATATATATATATATATATATATATATATATATATATATATATAGAGAGAGAGAGAGAGAGAGAGAGAGAGAGAGAGATGCATATATATATACATATATGTGTGTGTGTGTAGATTTTTCATTTACTTTCAGGAATGGTTTATATTTATTTTTCATTAAGTGTAATGTTATGTCTGAAATATCTACTTTCTTCAATTCTAGTTAAAATCTATTTTAACTCCTTGCATTTTCCCAGTCTATCCATTTTTATCAATGCAAACGAATTAGTGTTTGGAACATATAAAACATTTCGAATAAAAAAATAACCTATAGAAAATACAATGAATTTAGAAACTAAAAAGATTGCAACTAAAATAAGAAACTCGAATAAATATATTAAGAAGTATATATTACTGTAATGAAACGGGGGAACATCAAGATACTGATGAAGCTTTATTTTATACACACATAAATAACTATTTATACTTATAAATCGACAGTTCTAAAAAAAGAAGGTAATCTACAATAACTCATGATTTATTTATAATAATAACTATTCATGAGCATAATGAATATTTTAAGACGAGACTTTTCTGTATACTGATACAGAGTTAATGTAAAAAGACGAACGATAAGTAAAACACAGAACAACTGAATTAGAAAGTAAGGCAAGACATATAATCAATTGAAAATATTACATAACAAATAAATGGTTTAAGGATAAAAGCAAATGTATGCCATTATATTATTTGATATTTGAGATGTTTTCTCAATTGTAACTGAGAAAATGCATTTTGATGATACCTATAAAAATATGTAAAGAACATATAGTCATAAGGTAAAAATATTAAGGTGGATAAGTTTACTGGTAGATATAGTAGCTAGTATATATTAGCGATGAGGCCAAATCTGCTGTAGACGAAAAGAAGAGGTATCAACTTTTTACCCGACTTCATCGTGAGTAAATAAAGTCCATGATATGTAAAATGACATGTAGAAAGATATGTGGAATGACATGACACCATATATGCGAGACACACGGGATTCTGTGATAGGATAGCTGAATATTGTTGGAAGCGTCAATGTAACAAATGGGTTAACGAAACAATGTTATAATGGTTTAACGAGATGATAAATAATTAAGCAATGAACTTAACATAATAAACTCTCTTTATTCTCTCCCTCTTTGACCTTAGACAAACGAGACGATTATGTCTGACCATGACTCGCCACATATGGGATTTAATTTGTAACTTAATAATCGGCGTGCGATTGCATACATACTTTGTTTTCTAAGTATTGTAGACGTATTGTAGAGTTTTAATATCCGAAAGTTTTCGAACGACATTCGTTTCATTCGGTATCGTAAATAATACTTGCTGAGAGACGCAAGCAACAATGAATTGCACTTGTTTATGAGAGGAAGACAACAAATAATAAAATTAAAAAATAACATAATCGATTTAGGCACAATACCAATCAGGTCTAGACATAGGCTCAACTTGCAACACTTATACCTATGTAACAAGATGGACAAAAAGAATGAAACCCATCTATAAGTATATACTATGTTACGAAACTTATCAATATATTAAATAACCTTCACATAATTATCATATAACTATCTGTAGATATGATGGATATACTCGATGCGTCTCACTGGACTTCTACAAATGACTAATGAAAATAATATAGGATTATAGAGACACGATAAAATAATAATACAAGTCTCAAAGAAGAAGAATTATGATTTAAATATGCATAGTGATGAAACTGGAAAAATAGACGTGTCTTTAGTCATAACATTAGACTTTAATTAATATTTTCATATATAAAAGATACATATATATATATATATATATATATATATATATATATATATATATATTAACATTCATATAAAAACGTACAAAAACATACAGATATATTTAAAACACACGTATATAAACCCTACTACGCAATAAAATATGAGGATAATGATATCTCTACAAAGCCTACATCCGCCCATGCATGGAGTATTGTTGTCACATCTGGGCTGGTGCAGCATCCACTAGTCTATGCCCCATAAACAATGTCCAAAACAGAGTCGCTAATTTAATAGGTCCCTCACTATTCACCAACTTCCCGCCCCTGTCCCATCACCGCAATGCTGTATCCTTGTGTTTGGTTTACAAGTACTCCAATTGAATGTGCTCATATGAATCTGTGCGTCTGGTACCCCCATCGGCGTAAATACACTCGACCAACCCGACAATCAGCTAAATTTTATCCATTCACTGTGAAGTCCTCAGATTCCGGAGAGCCTTCTACTCTAATAACTTCTTTCATCAGCCTTCGGAACTCCCTCTCTGTTCTCTGTTTTCCCGACTGTACCGACATGCAGGAATTGAAAACTAATGTCAACAAGTATCTGGCTGCACAGCTCCCAATTTAGGATAATCCGCAAAACTTTCACCCTTATTCTCAGTAGCTCCTTACGTCTACAGTGACAACTTGCCTTGTTTGGAGTGAACTATGTTAAATAAAAAATGTTTAAGAACTCCCGTAATTGTGGAAATTATGTTCCTACAAAAGGCAAGTCATACTGCTTCATAGTAAACATGATGTAACTATCTCAATAAAAGATACTTTCAAGTGCCTATATACCATGCATTATAAATTATATATATCGAATAATATATGTTATCGTATTCAGAGAAACGTCATAAAACAGACGAGTAAGCACTTTCTGTAGCTCGTAACACATTTATAGCTTATACAGGCATTACAGTTTTACTGTGTTATTTATATCATTTTCTCTGAACATTATCATGAATTTGAAAACAATCATAAAATGACCAGTATAATTTGTAAATACTGAAGAACTTACCTCCGAATACATCAACATTAATATAACTGATAGTTGCGATAGGGCAATGTTAGACGTCTCTTCTTCTTTAGGTATCAGGTCTGTTTGCAAACATCGATGATCATGGCTCTCTTTTGTTTCACCATGATGTTCTTTGAAAAGAGGTTAGCTATAGTAGGTTGAAATTACCTTCTATAGGGGCAGTGCTCTTACATAGCAGGAAGTCTTAGCCATTGTACAGAAATCAGTATCATCTGCCTAACAGAAAACGAATGGTTGACCAGTTTCTAAAATCCATTAGGCTGCTCAACCCTCCATCCATCACCTGCCTGCCATGACTTCACTTACCCTGATCGGGAGCTAAGTGGGTACTCCACCTTGCTCAAGGGTCTTCCACAGGTTAGCGGAGGGAAGGAGTCGTCTTACTGCTCCTGTTGGTAGAAATGTTTCCACCCCACTACCCATATCCGATAAAGGTTAACACAGAGATGTGTATACACATGTTAAACTGCAATTTTAAACTTGACAACTCTCTTAACCACCCGAGTATTAAAGACCCTTATAAAACCGAAGTTTTAATATTCTTTGGTTTAATACTACAAAACAAAACAATAGATTCAGCGAGTATTATAGTTTGATTGAAGCATTGTGCATACTGCACATGAAAACTGAAGAAGGGAAGCCGACCCTATACAAATTGTAAACAGCATAATAAATGGCAAAGCAAGATTATACCGACTGATGGAAAAAAAACGATATATGGTTTTACTCTTTTAAAAATAAAATCTTATTTTGTTTCGTTTTCCCGCTGCTCACACCTTCTACACCTTGCCACAGCTTCAAAAGCAATATTCAAATCTATCAATCGTTTCCGTTCTCTTGTATTCGTGTCATATTCTTTTTAATATTTTTGTTTTATTTCTATGCCAACGTTCATTTGAGACGCTGAAAACGACATATTTTCATTTCTATGATATAATTAAAGCATATTTTATCTATTTGTGACTCTAGATTATTTCGTTTTAATTATTTAATAATTATTAAATACCGTTCTACACTCTACACAACAATTCAAAATTCTATTAAGGTTTAGTATTTTCTCTTTGAATAAAGTTATGTGGGTTTCTGTCTTGTTTTAATTTCTTTCAGATATACACACACCTTACGAATAGACTTACTGGTATAGTTCCTATTTGCTTGCCTTCTTTACGAGGACAAAGTTAGACACAAGTTAGGTTTTTAATGTTGGGTAAAATTAAGCTTCTTATAAACGAGATGTCTAGATTGGAACAGAAATTAAAATTGCCTCAGTAAAGAAGGACTTCTTCTTCACTGACCGAGGACAGACTATCCTAAGTGCATCGTCAGAACATATGTAGTATTAGACAAAGACACTTTTGCGTGTGTAGTTGTGTATCTTTGGTTTCCGGGAGACGATACTATCGAAGAACTTACAGTTTTTAATTGAAGCGGTATTTTTTATAAATATTTTTTATAAATATTTTTTATAAATATTTTTTATAAATATTTATTATTTATACATGATACAATTTTAGAATCGATACTATTTTTTGCGGATAACGAAGATAGCATCCATCTGAATAATTATTAGCCAATGAATATGCATATAATACCGGTGCATACAAACCATGTCTTCTAAATTTTTTTATATTTTTTTAACATGATTCACCTTAAACAAGGCAGGCCGCAACTGTAAAGGTAAGGGGCTACTGAGAAAAAGGAAAAGGGGAGAAGGATTGGTGGTTCAGCTTAAATTGGGATCTGAGCAGCGAGATGTCTGTTTACATTAGTTTTTAATTTCTGCATGTCAGTATTGTCGGGGAAACAGGGGGCAGGGAGGGAGTTCCAGAGACCAGCAGCACGAGGAAAGAAGCTATTTGAGTAGAATGCTCTCCGGCATCTTGGGACCTCCACAGTGAATGAATGAGATTAAGTAGAATGTCGAGTTAGTCTAGTGAATTTACGTCGAGGGGGCACCAGAGTAGCCAACTCATCGGAGCATAATCCATTGAAGTATTTGTAAAACAAACATAAGGATGCTACATTGCGGCGATGGGACAGGGGCTGGAGCTTAGCTGACAGTGAGGGACCTATTAGGTTGACGACTCTTTTTTGGACTTTGTCAAGGAGGGAGAGACTAGTAGATGGTGCACCAGCCCAGATGTGGCAACAATACTCCATGCATGGGCGAATGGTGGCTTTGTAGAGATACAGGATAATGTCAGGCGTAAGGAGTCCACTAGCACGGTAGAGGGAGCCAACCTTCTTTGCGGCAGCCTTGGTAATGTCTTCAATGTATGTGTTCCAATTCATGTTACCCGTGAAGGTTAGGCCAAGCAGTTTGGTTTCCGGGAGACGATACTATCGAACAACTTACAGTTTTTAATTGAAGCGGTATTTTTTATAAATATTTTTTATAAATATTTTTTATAAATATTTTTATAAATATTTTTTATAAATATTTTTTATAAATATTTTTTATTTATACATGATACAATTTCAGAATCGATACTATTTTTTGCGGATAACGAAGATAGCATCCATCTGAATAATTATTAGCCAATGAATATGCATATGACACCGGTGCATACAAACCATGTCTTCTAAATGAATAAATGCGAAAGTTTTTTTCATTTATCATTACTATATCATCATAACAAACCGATTTCTATTATTTAAATCAATTACAACAAAATACTTTAAAATACGGTATATATAGTATAGATGAAATACATCTAGAGATCCATAAATATGTCTAATTTGCGTGATTGTTTTTTAAAAAGCCTATAATAAATTAATGTTTACTGCTATTTATTTTAAATTTCATTGTGTTATGTTTACTATATATATGCAATATTTTCGTCGATATTAACTGTAATTAATTAAAGTTATTCAATGAAAAATAAACACTAGAAAGCTTTCTGAAAAATAATCATCATCAAAGGAGATAATTGAAAGGAATCTAATACATCTTAGCTAGCTAGAAAGATATATATAGAGTTCTCTCTCTCTCTCTCTTTCTCTCTCTCTCTCTCTCTCTCTCTATATATATATCTGGGAGATGGCTGTTTAAAAACAATAAAACACAAAATTTGGCGCCGTCCACACTGTCTCTTCTTTTCTCTCCTCTTTTTCTAGCAACGTGAATGGTGTTTCAAAAATTGTTTTTAAGCACAGATTTACAAGATAAATAAGCAACATATTATAAAAATACGTCGTCCAATTAAAATAGAAGCGATATGGATCGCGTTGCCTAAAATACATTGAATTTGCTCGACCCCCTCCCAATCAATAAATAAAAAACAACAACCATGCTGACCTTGTTTATTTAACACTTAATTTATTTTTGTTCAATTTACTAGAGAGAAAAGAGGGTTCTTCTTTTTCAGACTAATCTATCAACAATAGTTTGCAACACTTTTTTTTATTTAAGGTTAATTTCTATTTCAGTCAGGTAAATTATTTACAGTGAAATAGGTCTCGCATTATTCATAATAAACTTATTAGCTCGTCTAGTTTTGTAGTATCTATTCTGTTGACATGATACAATCCGAAAATGCATTACCTACTCCTTTTATTTAAAGGAGGTAAATCCTCTAAGGCTTTACCTCCTCCTTTACGAAGTAGTGTACTATATGTTCATTTGTCATCTTTTGAGAGTCAGTGTATCTAGTTCGTTCATCATGATATCATTCTCACAGCCTAGCAAATATATGCGACCTGATAGAGCTTACATTTGCTAGTTATCAAATAAAATCCAATTTTCAATAAG
>OY744517.1:210489430-210589430 GCA_963556195.1 Sepiola atlantica
ACGAAAAGCTACATACGAAAAGCTACATATGAAAAGCTACATACGAAAAGCTACATATGAAAAGCCCTAAAATTCTTCAACCTGTCTGGCGTGACGTTGCTTCTTATAATTATGTGTCCCGACCAAATATTTTTGTTGGAAATGCCACGTTACAGAAGACTGAAAAGAACCAGTTAATTGTCGTTCTTCAGTTGGTTATTTTTATCAGCATTTCTTAAACCATCTTTTTATTCATGGTTTGTTCACAAATGAAGACTAAAAAGCACAACAATGATTGGAGTAATCACACACGACGTCCTTGTGACACAGTCAAATTTCTTGCTCTCCGCGTTTTTCGATTTCTGATCGTATTTGAAACAATTGTTTTTACGCATTCTTTTCCTAAACCAGATGACAAATGTTTACTTTTTAATTTACTCGACAACTCGCAACATGTCAAAATACACACAGCTTTGAATGCTAACAATGCGTTCAGAATTATATTCCAATCTTAAGCTATATCTTATCAATCCACTTTTGTAAGAAAATCACTCCCATTGTCATAGTCATGGTCTACTACTAGTTATCACGCTAGCTCCATTTTTATCTCTATGCTTGTTTGTGTCGTCATCACTTTCTCTGCGTTCGCACGGCTAGTCTCGATACAACTAAGAAAAACAAAAAAACATCGTATTTTAAATAATAGCACCTCGTGACTTCCGATGCCTGGTGTGCTGCTTCACTAAATTCGAAATACAAATATCAAAATGTAATCATTTAACTTTTTAAAAATCTGTAGCTTAATCAATCTATTAACATTCTTCAAGTAAGAAAATACTTTTTTCAAATAAATATTGAAAAAAAATATTCATCCCTTTACTTTTTTATAATATTTTAACTTTAAAAACAATTTCAATGTTGTAAAATAAAAACTAACATATATTCTATCACAGATCGTCTCGATGTGTGTCAGTGTCAATGAAAGTAAATAAACTGAATCTATCACATGGTCTTTTATATTACTGTATTACTTCCTATTGTTTGCATAGTCTGACATTGTGTACAGCATAATCACGTTACTGCATGAGTTCAGCCAGGGTTTTTTTACCCCACCCTATAGACCGGTATTGTCTGGGCCTTCGGGTTTGGATTTACGCCGGTCTATCGGTTGTCCGTCCTGTGCAGTTCTAGGAGGTGCACCCTCCCAGGCTTTGATTTCTCACTCTTTGAGAGGGGGTTAGTTTATTGCTAATCGCCTGAGGCGCTCCTACCGGGGAATGCCGACGGGGCTGACCAGGCAATTTTTAAACAGCCAGAGTGCTCAAATTCTCGAGCGCTGGTGTTTTTTCCCACTTTCCCGACCTTGTGTCACATCTTGACTTGTGGGAGGAAGATAAATAGAATCACGTAACTACACTGGTTCCCGCTAGATCACCGAAGTTAAGCAACGTTGATCCTGGTCCGTATCAGATGGGTGACAATTTAGAAATATTAGGCGCTGTCTATGCTTTCCGGTTATCTCGGCATTGTTTTCCAGTGGCCCTGGAATTCTCTTTGCTACTGAATTCGAGCGGTGCCGATTGAGAGCGGTGTGGTTGTGGATTGCGCAAACCTTGTTAAACAATTGCACGCGCAGACATCCTTATAGGAGGTATCCATTGTCACTTTCGACTGAGAGGGGGCCATGACATTCTGTTAATCCTTGTAAAGTGAATAAGTGTAAACATGAAATGTTGTATTGCAGCTTTACTTATTATGAAAAGGAAGAACACACTTTTGGGTCATCCTCAACATTAAAAATAAAAATAAAATGCAATATCATATGGACTGATTGATTTTTAGAACCAATATTAGTAGTAGGTAATGTTCATTAAAGTATTATTAATAGTACGTAACATGTTTATTACAGCCCAAATGTTTTGAGTTTGAATCGGACGATTTCAAATAAAGTTGTTTCTTATATTTAACATCACCGACATCTTATTTTTTTATTAACGCCGGATTAGATTTACACACACACACACACAGATATTATATTATTTTTATTTTATGCGTACATAAAGTAATTCATGGACAGGTGTTTCTGGCTCACAGCCGTGATCAGCATCGCTAACGTACACAGAGATCGAACCTTCGATATTGATGTCTATAGTCCAGCGTTTTACCATCGGACCAAGACGCTCTGTCTAGAAACATGTACGATTTTCATCACCTAAATATTTAATGTATTTTTATGTAATTATTTTTATCGGTGATTGCAGCGTTCGTTGCAATCACCAATAAAAATAATTACATAAATATATATATATATATATAATTACATAAATATATATATATATATATATATATATATATATATATATATATATATATATATATGGTTTAACAGGAGTGCCAACTTCTGTTTGTTCCTTTTTTGATCCAATATTTCTATTCGTCGGACGATAGATCTTGTGCTTTATAGAAAGATTGGATCAAAAAAGGAACAAACAGAAGTTGGCACTCTTGTTCAACCAGATATGTATAAAAGAAGGAATGTTGCCTAACTATACAATATATATATATATATATATATATATATATATATATATATATATATATATGCGAATGCATTGACAGTTTATGTGAATCTGTTTTACTATTTAAGAATGAGTAACAATACAACCCAGGGAGCTCACCCTCCGATCCAATAAACCATTGAGTTATCGGCATGTATATGCATGAACATTTTGTTATTAAGATTTCCAAACGTTCTCACCCATATGTTGAAGACTATAAACAAATTATATGTTCTGTTTGCCTAACAACTATCAGCAGGTCTGTGGTTCGGGAATATAAAATCTAAGCTGTTAACTCTAGTAAATCGAACAATAATGCTGCGGAAAAGTATTCGACAACCATCTGCTATAAGGAATAGTTAGCAAATTGTCTGTGTAAATGGTCTATTTGGCATGGTGTTTAATGTGATAGATGATGATGATGATGATGATGATGATGATGATGATGATGATGATGATGATGATGATGATGATGATGATGATGATGATGGTGGTGGTGGTGGTGGTGGTGGTGGTGATGGTGATGATGATGATGATGATGATGATGATGATGATGATGATGATGATGATGATGATGATGATGATGATGATGATGATGATGATGATGATGATGATAGTTTTGAAAAAGTAAATGTCTGTCAGGGTCAATACTATTAAAATAAATTATTCCTTTTTCTTCTGTACATATCATTTTCAATGTTTGCAAAATATTGTTTAATAAATAAAATGGATGTGTATCTTCTTTATTTTCTTATCTAAAATTGTGGTTATTTAATTCTCATTAAAAGAAGAAATATTCTTTTTATATCATAAACACATTTGTCTGCAAAATATTATTTAATCTAATAATGTCACTTTTTGAGATGTATTTATTTTTAAAAATTACTATTTTAGTTGAGGTGACGACATAATTTGGTTTTGGAACAATTTATTTTAAAATGGATCAAGTTGGATTTTTTATCTTAGCGACATCAGATTAATCACAAACAAACATCGGACGATCTAATTTTATTTAAATGTGTGTCGAAGGTGATAACGTACGTATCAACATAAGGTGCCTCAGCGTATTATTATATAAATCAATAAGAGACTATCGCTACAGTCTGAGTCCATTGGGTAATGTGAGGAACACTGGTATTAATACAAATGGGCTCATTTGATTTGCGCGCTTAGCGATCAGAATTTTTAAAAAAATGTCAATCGCTCTAGAGAAGGCATGAAGCCACCAATTGTAAGGAGCTAACAAGAACAAATGTGATTATCGCAAAGACAGGAGATGCCTATTGGCCTTAGTCTTGAAAAGACCAAGATCATAGCTAGGAAGAAAAAAGTCAGCAGGAAGAGAGTTCCATAAGTCTGTCGTTCTTGGAAATAAGCTACTGGAATAGGAAGCTGTATTACAATGAGGTATGAAAACAGCAAATTGATGGAGACCAACAGATCAAACGAGCTGGAACAAAAGAAGCAGGGAATAAATCACATAACTCTTAGGAACACATGTCATAATAGTATTTATAGAAAAGACTGAGACTAGCAACATCACGTCTGTGAGAAAGAGGCTCCAGGAAAGAAGAAAGGGTAGGGCCAATCAAATTACAGATACGTTTCTGCACTTTATCAAGAACCCTCAAATGGGACAGAGATTCACCAGCCAAAATAAACGTAGCAAACCAACTTGAAGTATCACCAACCGACCAAACAATGGCTCGACCGATCCAGTAAGAAACGAACTGTCTCGCTCTATAAAGATGTGTTACTCCATCTAATTACTTGTGTAATTAACCGACCGACTTAACACACACAGGTACGGCATATCTTTTTGTTGTAGACCCGTGCTAGGGGTCACAAAGAAATAGACCACCTATAGTGACAGGGTTAAAATACACCTACCCACAATAGGAGTATGTGACACAAGGTCGGAAAGTGGGATTTGAAAAGCCAGCGCCCGAGAAGGTGAGCGCTCTGGCCATTAAAAATTGCCTGGACAGCCCCGTCGGCATTCCCCGGTAGGGACGCCTCAAGCAGTAAGCTATAAACTCACTCCTCCCCAAAGAGGGGAGGCAAAGCCTGGGAGGGTGGACCTCCTAGAACCGCACAGGACAGACCCACAGACCGGCGGAATCATGCCCCGAAGGCCAAGACAATACCGGTCTATAGGGTGTAGTATCCATCGGAACAGATACTACACGTGGTATGTAGACTCTCACATGGTATGGAAGTCTCTGTCTGAGTCTCTGCAACCAGTGGTATTTATTATACCTGGTTGATACCATCAGTTCTCCAATAGGGGTGATTTGTACCCCACAACACATTTAAAAATCCATTGATGTATATATACAACCAATAAAACAACTAATATTTGTGTTATCAGAACTCAAACGTGAAATTCATGTTAATCACTTGAGTGAAAGAAAAATAATTCTATTAACACTAAAACATTACTTTTACTTATGTTAGTTCAGGTAACTGAATTCTATTACTTGACAATTCCTATATGTCAACGTACGTGTTTATTTATAACTTGAACTCCCATGCATAGCGTATAATTATGAAATAATGATAATAAAAATAATCATAGAACCAATGAGTTGACAATTATTTCAATGTGACATGCTGTTGTAGTAGGGAAAGCGCTTGTAGGTGTATACATTCTATTTTGTCTTTTTGTTTGGGGGGTGTTTGCTGTTTCTTACGTGTCTTGTCAAATATTAGGGACTTTAATCCTGCAGCTCGGGGGTTCGTCGGTATCTCTTTACACAGACTAGCAGACGAAGGATCGTAGACCAGGAGTCACACGAATAATTATGCACATGAGTATTGATTTACTCCTCTCCAGGAGTTAGGCACAAGGCCAGTTTTTATCTTACTCCCACAAGTAAGATGTGACCCAAGGTCAGGTCGGGAAAGTGGGGTTTAAAAATTGCCTGGGCAGCCCTGTCGGCATTCCCCGGTAGGGGCGTCTCAGGCAGTAAGCAATAAACTTACTCCTCCCCAAAGAGGGGAGGCAAAGCCTGGGAGGGTGGACCTCCTAGAACTGCACAGGACAGACCCATAGACCGGCGTAAATCAATCCCCGAAGGCCAAGACAATACCAGTCTATGGGGTGCAGTATCCATCGGAACAGATACTACACTTTGATCTTAGCCAAAATGAGTAGCCACCCCAACTTTGCCTATACAGTTAAGTCATGTATCGGAAGTGCAATGTCAATAATTTGACACATTCTTATTTTGATTGACCCTATCATTATTCGGTCTGTTGTTCGTTTTTATCGCTAGCCGATCTGTTTCATTCCCAAGAAAGTCTGACGAATATTCAAAAGTTTTTTTGTAATGTTCAAAAGTATGTTTTGCAATATTCAAAAGTATGTTTTGCAATATTCAAATATTTTTAATATACTAAAGTAATGTGTTATCCATGGAAATGCAGCAGGAAATGCAATTGATTAATTAAATTTGCCGAATATAAATAAAACCAAAAGTCACCGACTCACATTCCAAACGTCAATATTTCTTTCCATTTCCAATTATTTTAGAGTGCGAGAGAGCGTATGCTTCGTTTATTACTAGAAAATTCTGGTTTGTTCAGAGATTCAAGAACGAGAATATTCTGCTAATTTATATTTTCTACACTGAAAATTTTAATTCGTGATTTGAATAATTTATTTGATTATCGACATTTTTAAAAGTAATAATTCATTTTTAGTTTCCAATGTAAGGCAGTTTTATGTAACTTTAAATAATATTTGAACATTTTGAATTCGTAGCGGTTGACAAAGTGTAGAGTAGAAAGAGCACTTAGGGTTGACTTCCGGTTGTCTCGTAATTCTCGCTTTTCGCTCTTTTATCTTTTAATCCTCACATACCATGAGCGATGTTTCTGAGAAAGTGAGGAAATTGGTTGGTGGTGATATGGAGTATTCATAGTATTCATCATCATTCGACTGACACTCTATCCATCTCATTAACCCTTATCCTCGAGTGTTTTTGAAACCTTGATAAGTGGTGACTGATCTGTGTAAAAAGAAAATGTATCCAGTGTTTTTATCTATTCTTTACTATGATATGTATGAGCGTTTGCAATAAAAAAACTAAAATTATTATTAAAAATTGACGTTAAATTAAATGGCCAGGATGTATTCTCACCAATAAAGTCCTACTAATACAAGAGGCGAATCTGATAATATAAAAACTATTGAAAAATCAATTAAACAAAATATACGCTATTACAAAAATACGTCGGTTTCTTTAAGGTTGATCAAATAATATTTCTATTTTATTAGAGCATACGAACTAAGATTGTCTTTTTAACTGTGCCGGATTGATAAAAGCAGTAAAAACAAATTTAGAATGAAAACAATTATTATCTATCGGAGTGACGTAGCGCAGACCTAATTTCGCTCAATTTATATCTATCAACATTTCCTCTCTTCCTGCCATTGGCCGAACAAGTACTGTTTAAGCAACCGATGAACAATTGAACTATCACTGTTAATCTCTTTCGAACATTTAAAGTCTCCATTATATAATAAAAATCAATATAGATTTATTTGTTTATAAATAAATATATCTAATTTCATATCGCCAAGAAAAAGTTAGCGCGCAACACATGTGTCGGGCGAACCCATTCAAAGTGGTGAGGTGAAGCGAGACTGCAGATAGAAAATCAGACAAACACTTCAGACTTAATCCGTCGCCTTTGGATTTGCAATAAACCACCCCACAATATAATAAACAGTTTACGTTGGGTGCCTTTTTATTTTAGGTCATCAGAAATAATGTAATAATTTATATATGAGAAAAATTATATTACTGACATTAGTCCATGATTTTGTATGAATATTATAGTTATATATCTAGATAAATAACGAGTGCGAACACTGCAGAAGCATAATTGTTTTTCGTCATTTTTAACGGAGGTTATACATTCGTAAACTAATATTTGACAACTTTAGCAAATTTCAGTTGAAGAAAATATCACTGTAGAAAGTAATGTTTTATTATATATTATATTTTTGCCAGATCTTTCAATTAGGATAATTATAACTTTTTGTATTTATAGTTAAGTAAATAAGACGCTGTGATGACTATTTTGCATTTCTGTCAGTAGAATTGACCCTTAGATGTTGTGTTTATTTCAAGATTATGTGACCAAAGTTTTTTTTTTATACTTAACTATCGTTAACTTTACTCTACCACGTTCTAGCCCCTTGATCGTATGGAAATATACCTATAATAAATTACACGTTTGATCAAAACATGGCAGCGACAAATGACCCTTTCGTACAAATTAATAAAGCATTTGAAAAATAGAAATTTTTTCATATCCAAAATGACATTCCCTTATATTAAAACAATTATCAATTTACATGATCAGTTTTTATTTCTGGTATGGATTAGTAAACTCTTTTTTTGGGGGCGTGATTGAAGAGAAACTTTAGATGTACTGCCATGTGCAGGGATTAAACTCATATCCTTCAAATTATGACTTTTGTGTTTATACATCCACTTTCTTCTATTCCGTCGTCCCTAACACTTCTCTACTCATTCGCTGGTCCCTCCTACACTGACGACGTAAGCTCATAAACACAGACACATCTTATTATTTCATGATAAATGCCAGTATACTGAAATCATATGCCCTTAATAGGGTTAAGATGAAACTTCATATACACTAAATGTACAAAAGCAAAGAAAATTCCCAACTCTTTACACTTTTATTGTCATTAAGGGTATGCGAGCACAACAGGGCTATGTATTTTACTGGTAGGAATTTTTCTTCAGCGCACCTCACACACTTCATCCACTCATGCATAGAAATTTATACTGTAGTGATGTGATAATGAAATGGTTTGGTTGATATGTAGTCATACCCTTAATGACAATAAAAGTGTACAAATTTCGGAATGTCCTTGCTTTTGTACATTTAGTGCATATGTATTTTCATCTTAACTCTATTAAGGGCATATGATTTCAGTATACTGGCATTTATCATGGAATGTCACTACTTTAGTAAAGGCTATGCCTCAAGACAATGGTAATTTTGAAGGTTTTTTTGAATTTTCTAGAAAAACTAAGGTATATGGTAAACTGAAATTAAAATGCCATCAACTAGACCCTAGAACCTCTATCTCTGCCAAAAAATCAGCTGAATCCATCAAATAGTTAATAGGATACAGGGTGGCACACACGTACGTACGTACGTTCACACGGATAACACAAAATCACTTCTGACCTTTCTGGATCTCTGGGTTGCCTTCACTAATGATGCTGAAATTCTACACACTTATAGAACCTATCGAATTAAAATTTTGTGCAAAGTTTTACATAATTTGGTTTATTGGTTTTTGTGTTATGACTGATCAAAGAAATGAGATTTCTAGCATAGGTCGTTTTTGAAGTCTATTAACGGATAGAGCGCTATCGCGCCTCCCTTGATTTATTAAGTCATATTATTTAGTAATTGTTTTTATTGTTTATATATATATATATGATAATTATTCAGTGCATCTTTTATACAAAATAAACATCTTTTTATTAGGTGTGTTTTGCATTTTTAGTAAGTTTTCTAGCATACCATTAACGATTTTATAACCGATAGTCCTCAGTTCGGGTAAAGAATTCGAAGAAGAAGTTAAGACTATACTCCAGATATGTCATGCTAATGGATCACACTAAATTTCTCCTCTACCTTCTCGTTTTCGGGGTTGTCTGACTTTGTTGCAATACCCGTTCCTTAGGAGGACCCGGTAGCATCAAACAAAACACAACGATAGAGACAAGGGCGTTTCTTTATTCTTCATCACCAGCTAATGTAAGTTGGATATACACATATATATAATTAAATATTTCTTTGTTAGCAAAAGTCCTTTGGCATTATTGTTCTTTCCCTTGTCTTACGGAGAAACTTCTTTCTTTACCTTGACGGCGGTTATTTTCGACTCTACCCAACGTAGGTTATTTTCACGAAAACCAGACATAATGATATACCTTGCAACCTAGAGGGAAACACGACAATACATTCTGTAGCAGTCTGCTCTCGGAATCTAGGGAAGGCTTGTGGTCCCTATGGCAGTTGTTTACGGCAGTTCGGCCATGGTGGGGATACCTCCTTTTGGGGCTAACCCATGACAAGTTTTTCTCTGTATCTTCCTAACTCGATCTCTGCTACGTAAGCGCTTCTTCTTCCTTCGTTTAAAACCGCCGTTTTAATTTCTGACTTTGCACTCCGGGTGCCTTTTTACTTTCTGGCCTCGTGCACTTGACTTTTTAAAAAGTTACCAAGTTTCTTTTTTACGACGTCATACTCCGAAATGAACTCGTCGACTTCACCCACCTGGACTCGTTCAAAGGTCACCGATTCATTTTCGTTGTTCTTTTAGCCTAATTGAAAATCTATCTTCGGCTTTTCTTCATTATTGCGGGGTAATGCCCTTAGCCTCCCCGTAACGTCTAATGCGTTATTACTCAACATGTCTGAATGATTATTTTACAACTTCACTTATTATCGTAATAGAAAATGCATGCGTATACCTAACGTGATTCGACAGATAGATTCCCGAGTCTGGCAAGACGCACTTGAAAATGGTCGAAGGTTACACCAACTGAAACGTTGTGTGAATAATATCTACGATGAGAACAGTAGTCGAATAATTCAAAATAATACAAATGAGATCTTCAATGGTCTGTCAAGCTAAATTCTGAAATATCAGTTTACTCGGTCTGTCAAGCGTACCTTTGGAATAAAATGTTCGCCTGTCCGTCATACTTAGGTTTTAATTGGCGTTTTGATTATCACTAAACGCGCAGATTAAATGGGCGTATCTTACAAGTGCCCGTTTTGTATGATTAGAAGATACTTGAAAAGTCGAACAATTACAATGAACACATTTTAATAAAGATACACAAAAAAGTTATTCTAATGATCTACTTGATAATTCTAACTGAAGGCTAAATTATTTGCTTGTCATCCAATTTGACCATAAGCAGGATTTAAAAAAAGAAAGAAATCCAATTCATTATAGCCGATGTGAATATCACCTTCGTTATGCTAGATCCTCGCGGTCGATTGGGTGGACAATACCGACACTTATCCCGAAGTATATGTAGCATATTTAAAAAAAGACATTATAACAGAAAAAATATTAATTTCGTGAAATATTAGGGTTGCAAAAAGAAAACATTAAGCGAACTCACACATACATTTAAAATATAAATCTTCTATATAACATTGAATGTCTGTATGTTTGTGTGTGTGTGTGTGTGTGTGCCCTATAGAAAAAAATGTTAGAGTATATAGATACAATATAAAAGTGTATTCTCATGTAAAATTCACACAGTAAGTTGATGGGCGTATTCCCGAATCTATAAACCCACCGGTTAGGGGTCCATGTGGCAAATTTCATCAGGAAGGGGGTCCTTTTCAGTTATTTTTCATTATATTTTATACTAATTTGAAATTGCTGAGTCATATTTTCATTTAATTATGTAATAATTTGAAATAACTTTTAATTTTATTTAATGTCTCTTAGCGTCAATTCTATTTACATGGGGGGGGGGTAAGAACTACGCCAAGGTCCGCCACTAGCCGCCACTGCCAACCACTCTGTACGTACATAAGTACACGTACATTTTATAATATCCTATATAAGAAAAGTATTCAGTATTGTCCTGCAAATAATACCTCAAGTTCATAAAACAATTCATGTTTTTTGATGAAATTTATTTGTTAGAGGATAGCTAAGGAAGAACGATAACTCACGTTTAAAAACACAATTTAGGTTTTTAAAACAAGGTTACAGAATATAGATAACCTATAAAAATGTATATGACCCAGCCATGGTACTTGTGCAGTATATGACCCGGGCATGGTACCTGTGCAGTATATGGCCCGGAGCATGGCACTTGTGCAGTATATGAACCGGGCCATGGTACTTGTGCAGTATATGACCCGGGGCACGATACTTGTGCACTATATGACCCGGGGCATGGCAATTCTGCAGTATATGAACCGGGGCATGGCACTTGTGCAGTATATGCCCCAGGCATGATACTTGTGCAGTATATGACCCGGGACTGGTACTTGTGCAGTATATGACCCAGACATGGCACTTGTGCATTACATGACCCGGGACATGGCACTTGTGCAGTATATGAACCAGGCATGCTACTTGTACTTTTTCTTATGTCCCGGAGCAATAAATGTAAGATTACACTATTACATTTAAAGCAGATGGCTCCGGGGGGATGAATTACATTATTATTAGTTTTTAACATATTTAAACAAGATAATAATCATATGGGAAAAAGAGAAATAGAGGGTTAAATGAGGGATGGAAATAATGGGGGCCAGAGAAAGAGAGACGGCTAGAGAAAGGAAGAAAGTTGAAGTTTTATATAAAGATGTTACACACACTATTTAATTTCTACTACTTTGTTTTTTTCATTGCCCCGGACAACGCCGGGTAGCCCTGCTAGTATTTTTTATATTTATATTCACACCAAACAAGGCAAATGGTCACTGAGACGAAAGTGGGTACTGCGAATTAGGGGCCAGATTCATAGGTGACATCTTAAGCGGGGAGTGGTGCAGTGAGATGGTTGTTCATATTACATTTAAATTTGTGCATGTTGATACAGTCGGGGAAACAGGGAACAGAGACGGAAATTCCAAAGGAAAGTACTTCGAAGAAAGAAGCTATTAGAGTAGAAAGCTTTCCGGCATCTGGAGACCTTTTACAATGAAAGGGTGGGATTTTGCTGCTTGTTGGGTTGGTCGGGGGTATTTACGTTTAGGGGATACAAGTAAAGCAAGTTAGTCAAAACACATTCCATTGGAGTACTTGTAAAACAAGCACAGTGATGCAAGACTGCAGCGATGGGGCAGGAGCTGAAGCTTGGAAGACATTGTGATTTTAGTGACATAATTTACTTAAATCAATTTAATCTGCATCAAGACGAAGTAATAATTCAAAATAGGCAGTAACAGGATACAACGTTTATACTAACGTACGAACAAGGGTATTAGTATATAGATAACAATTAAGATGAAGAGAAATACGACAGTCTTGTAGTAGAAGAGTGAGGCTGGTTCTAAGAACTGAAGTAAGCATACAAATCTCATACTATCTGTAATTAAATATGTTTTCAAACTAATAAGTCACCACTTATCAAGGCTAAAAGCGACTCAATGATAAAGATTAATGAGGTGGATATATTGCCAGTGTGAATGATGGTGAATATTTTGAGAAGATTGAAAATAATGAATTGAAGGAATACGATTTAATGACTTATAATAGAAAGATTATGATAAATGTTTGTTGACATAATATGACGTGGAATATAGTAAAACTTCTATAAATGGGCGCAGAGATGCGTGAACATTGCTTCAAAATTAGATGCATCGCTTTAAATGCGATTAAGATGAATAATATACGCTAAAAAGAAAGAGCGAAGAAAACTGACGAAAATAAAAAAAGTGGCACAATTGTTCTGCAAACCAGTCGAAATGATAGTCAAGATTGGATGATAGTTTTACCGAGTAAAGATCAGGAATTACCGAATACAGACTCCATTTCTGCACAGAAAAAAAATCACAAAATATCGAGAAGATGAAGTTACGCATGGGCGGAAGGTAAAGTAAAAATATTACTGCACTATAAACAATAAAAGCGTAACATATACAAATAAAGAATGCTGCAAAAGGAAGGAATCGATTTGATAAGAGAACAATGTAGAAAACCGCATCTCTTCACGGGAGATACCCACTTCATATCCAGGCTCTTGACGTGAATTGTCTCCGAGCACATCAGTAGCTGCGCCAGCCAGGGTTCAAAGTTGAACTAGATGCAATCACTGCCCAGGACCAAAACTTATCTACCCGAAACAAAAATCATAAAAAAGGCTGAACATATCTAAATAGAAGTATGTGTAATGAGAGGATAGAAACCGCCAGTCAAATTGCATCCGTTTGATCTGGAGGTACACGAAGATAATATGATGAGCAGCTGGCGGCGGTGGTAGGAATGACGACTCGGCGTGTGATGTTCGTGTCTTGTCATGTCCATGGAACCAATTTTACTAGTCATGTAGGCAGCCATCACGTGGCCCCTTCTGTTAGTACGCGATCAAAAATAGGAACAAGGAAGTCATTAAGCCGTAATTTGATGATTTGAGAATAAAAACATATTCAGAGGATCTTTTGTAAATATGGCGCCAGAAACCGGTATGCAAACATTAGACGAAAGTGTTACAATATTATAGAATTTTATAGCAGGGTCGGAGTCAGAGTCAGAGTCAGAGTCAGAGTCAGAGTCAGTCAGAGTCGCAGTCGAAGTCGAAGTCAGAGTCGAAGTCGAAGTCGAAGTCGAAGTCGAAGTCGAAGTCGAAGTCGAAGTCAGAGTCAGAGTCAGAGTCGAAGTCGAAGTGGAAGTCAGAGTCAGAGTCAGAGTCAGAGTCGAAGTCGAAGTCGAAGTCGAAGTCGGAGTCAGAGTCAGAGTCAGAGTCAGAGTCAGAGTCAGAGTCAGAGTCAGAGTCGAAGTCGAAGTCGAAGTCAGAGTCGGAGTCGGAGTCGGAGTCGGAGTCGGAGTCAGAGTCGGAGTCGGATATTTTAGAATTCTAGGAGTCGGAGTCAGAATTTCTGAAATCGTATGAATCGTATTCGAACCTTATACTTTACTACTTCGCAATCCATAGTGATCGAACAATGCATTCAATCGATGCATACTATGATAATCAAATATACGAGGAAGAAACTAAATTTGGTCTTCCCATACAGAAAACAAGCATAATAAGTCATCTGAAAATATAATAACTTTGAAATTAAAACCAGTAGAATGCGGCCAATTTAGATGCACAATAAGCTTGTCGTTATTAGTATTTTAGCAATTATTTTAAAATCTTATAAACGACTATTCAAATTGTCTAATTCAATTTTTAAATTAAAACAAAAACATATTCGTAATCAACCGGCATACGGATTGCCTCAATTGTTATCGTTGTAAAGTTGTACAATATGTTCGACTGATAACGCGTTTAAATGCATATATAAGAAAGAAAGGATGAGAGTATTGATTTACTCCTCTCCAGGAGTTAGGCACAAGGCCAGTTTTTATCTTACTCCCACAAGTAAGATGTGATCCAAGGTCGGGTCGGGAAAGTGGGGGTTAAAAATATCCTGGGCAGCTCCGTCGGCATTCCCCAGTAAGGGTCCCTCAGGCAGTAAGCAATAAACTTACTCCTCCCCAAAGAGGGGAGGCGAAGCCTGGGAGGGTGGACCTCCTAGAACTGCACAGGACAGACCCATAAACCGGCGTAAATCAAGCCCCGAAGGCCAAGACGATACCAGTCTATGGGGTGCAGTATCCATCGGAACAGATACTACACTTTGATCTTAACCAAAAGGCCAAGAGAAGGTTGAGAGTAATCCGACGTAATGAGAGATGAAAAAGGAAAAACCAAGATATAGTTGTTTATATATTCATTAACATTTCGTCTTTATTGTAAGACTTCCTCAGGATGATAGTTTGAAGAAAAATGTCATGCAAGTACATATGTAAATACACATTCTGTAAAATATTATCAACGTCAGTCCTAAAACGAACTAACAAACCCGTGTTGTAAACGTTTGTGATAAACACGTTTTGAGTTTCAGAAAGAATAATAATATGCAGAAGATGAAGAAGTTGAAGAAGAGGCACAATAGAAGAGGTGAAGAAATAAAGGAGAATGTTGTACACTTTCTCCCTTCTTTTTTTCATTTTTTCGTTTTTTCTGCTATTTCGTTTTCTTTATTTATTTTCCCTTGCCTCTTGCTATCATTTCTTTCTTCATCATCTCCTCTTTTCCATGGAAGTTTCGTTTCGAGTTGTTCGTAAGTTTATTTGTATATACAATGTAAACAAAGAAAAAATAAATAAAGAAAAACAATGAAAAGCGAAAAAACAATAGAAAAAAACGTATATTCAATTGAGTATTTTCGTTTCCAACGCGTTATTACATCACATTTCTTCAATTGTGTTTCGCTTGTGTTTACGCGCTAAAAAAACAGACTTTTTTAGTTTCTAATTTTGTTCTCGCTACTAGGAGTCGATTGTAACTGCACAACACGATAGTTCACGGTGTGCCATTCGTTTTTTTTTTTGCAATTCAACTGTTGTTTCTCATTTGATGCATTTGTTCGCACTATTTTCCTGAATTCCAGTTCAAATCGCGAATTGTTTTGGTTTATTTTCTGATTTATCAAGTTACTTACATTTCACGTGATTTTTATTCTGATCCCTCTTATAGTTTATGAACTTAACTTATTGATTAGAAATTCTTCTTTATTTCCCAATGTATTCGCGTTCATGTTCACCATTTTTGTATATATCATTTTAAAAGACGAACAAGATTCGCACTTCGAAATGTCGTCTTGTTAACATTACCGATTTGCCTGAAATTCTCTCTCTCTCTTTTCTCCTCTCTCTCTCTCTCTCTCTCTCTTACATAACTCTCTCTCTCTCTGTCTCTCACTCTTCCTCCTTCTCATTCTCTATTATTTTTCTCTCTTGAAAGTATTTATTTCCCATTCTTTAAACTGGAATTTGTTTATGTGTTAGAGAAAAACATAATACTATGTACCATAAACCATTGCTTAATAGACATCATCAAATATATTCAAGGTTGAGTCAAACACAATATATAGATGCGTCCAGGCATAATAGGCTTCGTGTGTCAGTCTGTCACGCTTCAGTTTTGAATATTATTTTCATCGAAAACGCACCGATTGAATGAACGAATTGTATTTAAGAAGTTCTGTCCGCCCGGAGGCCTGCCACTTTTAAGATTGAAATAGCATTGTGTCGGGGTTTCATACTTAAGTTGTTTTATCATACTAATGAGCGACCACTTATCAAGGCTAAAAGCAACTCGGGGAGAAAGTTTAACGAGATTGTCAGTTGGATAATGAACAATATTTTTTGAAGATTGGAAACGAGAGATGAAATGAACATAGTTTTATTACTTACGAGAACCGATCGACAAGTTTGATATTGGACTTGAAGACGACCGTGCTGCAGTTAGCAGCGGAGCTTGATATTTTCATTAACCCGTCATAATTAAGATTGAAATTACATTACTATCGATAACCACAGATATTAAACAGACGTATCTGATTTTAGATGCGTTTGCCTGTTGGTCTGTCCGCCTGATGGTCTGTCACGCTTAAGATTAAAATAGCATTTTTTATCCGCCGCGTTCGACTTAGATGTAAAATGTTCATCACATAACGCGAAGGTTGAATGCACGGATCTTAAAAAATTCCGTTCTTGTTTGATTCAAGTGAAACGATTTTTCTTTTAGTAGAATAAGATTTTTATTCACATTTTTGATGCGCCAATAGTTTGTTCCTTGTTTTATATCAGTGAATAACAAATGTAGGGGAGGAGAGAACGGGAGTGTAAACGAAGGTGGGGAGAAAATGGGTTTGAAGTAAACTGAAAGGTAATAATAACGAGTTTAGAATGAGGAGATTAGTGGAAAAGGCGGAGGGTGAAGGAAACATTACTACTACTACTACTACTACTACTACTACTACTACTACTACTACTACTACTGCTACGACGACGACGACGCCTAATAATAAAAATAATAAAAATATAATAATAGGTAACTACAGACGAATAAACTGCCTACCAACCATGTTGAAAATCCTAACAGTCAAACTGAAAGAACAAATGTACCACCCCGTTAATAAACGTGGCTTACTTCCCAAGGAAAAAGAAAGGATGCCGAAAAAAGAAACGGGACACGCATGACTTGTTATACATAAACCAAAAGATCCTAATAGAGGTAAAGGGCAAATAAAGAACATAGCCATGGCATGGAATGTCTACAAGAAAGCATACGACAGAATCCCACAAGCATCGATAATTGAGTGCTTAAGTATGTACATGTTACCTGGTAAAATTATTAATCTTATAAATAAAGCAATGGAAAACTTAAGTCTGAAACTGATAGCTGAAGGACTAACCTGGCTGAGATAAGAATACAGAGAGGCATTTTCCAGGGAGTCTCTGTATTACAACTACTGTTTATCATAGACATAATGCCACTCAACGACATATTCAGAAAGTATAATGTTGGATACAAATTCACGTACACAGAAGAAAAAATAAACTACATCATGTATGTGAACGACTTCAAACTATTTTTTTAAAAATTGGAAAAGCTAATAAACACAACCAAGAACCTTCAACCAGGATATTCACATGGAATTTGGCATGGGAAGGCGTGTACTACTAGAGATGAAAAGGGGAACGTTTGAGTCAGCGAAGGACATAGAACTACCTAACCATGAGGAGATGAAAGCACTTGGCGAACATGACACCTAAAGATATTTGAGAGTTCTGGAAGCAGATGGCATCAAATCAAGACAAATGGACGAGAAGTTTGGAAAAGAATGCCAGAAGAGAACAAAACACAAAAACCCGTATAAACAAAGTTATTTAGTTCATATGCGATGAGAGGAATACACAACTGGACGGTTATTTTAGTAAGACATTCTTGACCATTCATAAGCTAGACAAAAGAAGAACTACGGCACGTGGATCAAAAAGTAGGAAACTAATGACGATGCACAATGCACTAAACCCAGAAAATCATATTGACCAAATTTACGTGAAAAAGAGAGAAGGGGGACGAGGGATGGTAAGGATAGAATATTGTGTGGATGACACAAAAAGAACTGGAAAAACAGATAGCCCTAAAGCCAAAAAGACTGATCATTGCAGCAAGAAACACCTGGAAAATGAACAATACATGGAACATCGACACGGAAAACAAGAACACGAGAAAATAAATATGAGAAGAAAAGCAGCCACATGAAAAATCCATAGGGCTAACCACAGAAGAGACACACGAACACACCTTGATATGGCTACAAAAATGTCATCTGAACAGAGAAACAGAATCGCTACTGACAGTCGCACAGAACAACGCAATCAGAAGAAACTATATCAAAGCTAAGATAGAACACACTCACGAAAACAGTAAATATAGACTCTGTGGACAAAGGGATGAAACAGTAAATCACATAATTAGTGAATGCAACAAACTAGCACAAAAAGAATACAAAAACACGCATGACTGGGAACTATGAACACGTCTCTACTTTGATCATGCAGACAAATGGTACAGAAAAATTCCAGCAAGAATACTGGAAAATAAAAATGAGAAAATCATATGGGACATGTCGAAGAAAGGTATACATTATCTAACATGAAAGGAAAACATTTTAAAAATATTAATAATTTCATTCCTAAAACGAACACGCACACGCACACTCGTGTTCTGAACCACGTTTTGAGCTTTAGAAAAACTATAAGAAAATGAAAGAGGGAGATGAAGAAGAGGGTGAAGAAGAGGAGCCACAGAAGAGGGGAAGAAAGAATGGAAAATGCTGTATATTTTCTGTCTTCATTTTATTTTATCGTTTTTAATCCTATTTATTTTCTTTCTTTTCCCTCTTGCTATTATTTCTTTCTTTTTCACCTCCCTTTTTCCATGAAAGTTTCGTTTCAGGTGGTTTGTAAGTTTGTTTTCATTGTATAAACAAATAAAAAACAATAATAACGATGAAAAGTAAAAGCCATAGAAAAAACGTAATTTCAATTCAGTATTTTCCTTACCGACGCGTTATTACATCACCTTTTGTCCAATTGTGTTTCGCTTGTGTTTACGCACTAAAAAAACAGATTTTTTTAGTTTCTAATTTTGTTCTCGCTACCAGGATTCTATTGTAACTTCACAACACGATACTTTACGGCGTTCCATTCGTTTCTTTTTACAATTCAACTGTTGTTTCGCATGTGATGCCTTTGTTCGCGCTATTTCAGTTAACATCACGAATTGTTGTTGTTGTTTTTAAATTCATTTATCAAGTTTCTTACTAACATTCAAACTCATCCAAGTAAAAAGACCGAACGTGATAATAGTCAACGGGAAGGAAAAAGTCCTACCAAAGCCTTGATTTCGCCGTCTCAACAGAACACAGAGTTGAGATCAAGGAAGCAGAAAAAACGAAGCATGTACACGGAACTTGCTATAGAACTGAAAGGAATATGGAACATGAAAATAACTATAATACCAATAATTGTATGAGCACTTGGAACACTCCCGAAAACACTTAGAAAACAACTAAGAGAAATTGGAATCAAAGGGAAGATTAAGACCATACAACGAATGACAATGATGAAAACAATCGAAATATGATGGACAATTCTATGATGACATCAATTCGGCTGGTAACTCACAAAACTGTCATGAAGGAATTAAAAGTTCGAGGAGGGAGAGCACCGGCCACACCTCCACTGGAAGGCTCCGGAGAGTACTGGAACTCAAATTCCAGAGAAAACTAAATGGTAAACGTCTGTTGCGATAATGCAAAATTATCGAAAAAGCAATGGAGAATGCTAGAAATTCTGGGGGACTTATTGTAACTCAGACTCCAGGGAACGCGACTGGTTATTGTTAGTGTAGCAATCTCTGATAGTGATTTGTTTGAAAACTCCTAGTGAGTGTAATAATAACCCACATGAATCAAGAACGTTAACCAACCAAAGGTGACCGAAGATAAATAGAACAAAACCACGGAAAGAATATCACACGATTCCAAAGGAACTGAATCTGCCATAGTTCCCATAAGCTGACACCTCCCTAAACGAACACTAAAAGTTATATACCAACCTCGGCTGGTACCACGCGAAATGGTCGTGGTGGGTGAAGGAGTATTGAAAGATCGAGAAGGGAGAGCACCAATCAGACCTCCATTGAAAGGATTTGGAGAGTCCTGGAACCTTGAATGGGCTTATTGCTACCCAAATTTGAGAGAAGACCAAAGTTTGGTGCCAGTAAGAAAACAATGGTAAAAACTGAAATGGTTTGCAACGATAACGAAAGTGGCGGAGAGTGCTGTAAGTCTGAAATGATTTGCTGTCAGTCAAATTCCTGTGCATACCACTTGGTGTTGGTAGTGAGCGATAATAACTCATGTGAGAAAGGCAACAGTAAATAATAATATTGTTTTATGACCGACTTACTCTTAACGCTTTCTACTACGATGTTTTTTTCTTAAATAAAACGTTTAAAGATTAGAATAATTGATTTGGTTCAAATATTGTGGACTAAAAGTAATTACAGTTTTGTCAGCAATTCATAATATCTAATTCAGTCAGTAAAAGTTGCTTATTTAACAAGAAAAACTGGGAACAATAAAAAAGAACATGATCATCTGAACAATAAGACTAAGGCTTTTTAAATAAAACAACATTGTTTTTTATGGTTCTACTCAAAACTGTATCGATGTTAAATAATATTCTTTAATACGTCTGTGCATCCAAATGTATATATATATATATATATATATATATATATATATATATATATATATATATGTATGACTATGATAAAAAAGGAAGAAAGTGTTCCGACGTAATGGAAATTGAAAAAGGAAAACGAAAAAATATTATTTATGTATTCATAAACGTTTCGTCTTTATTATAAGACTTCCTCAGGATTATAGTCTGAAGAAAATAACACACAAGTACAAAATGTTTGGAGTAGATAGGTGGCGGCGGCTGCCGACTCAAAACCTGCGGCCGCTTAAGCAAAATCCAAATTATGAGATACAAATAGATGGTGGCAGGTTCAAGCAGAGGTTGGAGTATAAAATCATTACGAAGTGGGAGAAATATTTTAATATTTTTGGGTTTTCCCATTTCAATGTCCGTGTGTAAATATGTATATCTAGGCAGCATGTTTTTCTTTGAAACATATTTCGTTAAATATAACGGAAAACCTTGTCGATGAGGTTAACTATGCACTTATCCGACACCAGCGCTATAGCCCAACACTTAACAACTCCACATTCTTCCCCCGTTCTGAATCCTTAAAACTGTTTGTAGAAACACTTCCATTTAAGAACACACAACTAACAAACCAAAACACTATATTAGAAGCCTTGAACATCAAAACAAAAAAGCCATCAATCAAAATAATTAATTTCAATAATCGTTAACACATACTAAAATGCTTATAATACTAACACTCGTTACTTATTAATTCTATAAACATCACGTGATTCCCGCCAAACTATTTATAAATATCTGAAAACCACGTTCTTTACTCGCTAACTACCTCTTAAGATGGATCCAGTTATAAACGAATACGGTAGATACATTGGTCAGTTTCTGTTTGAAACCAGAAAACAAATACGGAAATTAGAAAGGACCAAAACAAAAATATGTAGACATGAATTTGTCGTCATATTCGTTAAATATGACGACAAATTTATGGCTAAATATTTTTGTTTTGGTCTTTTTTAATTTTCGTATTTGTATAAATGTATGCACTAGTTTATTAATCAACAAGAACGGATATTCTTAAGATGCACTGTTTCGTATGTAAGTGTGTTTAGAGATGTACATTTTATTTCCAACTTAAGCGTGAGAGATTACGAACGGACAGAGATATTTATAGAGATTCGCGAACGTTGACAGATCTACGAACGGACAGACACTTTTATAAAGATTCGCGAAACCTGGCTGATCTACGAACGGGCAGAGACTTTTGCAGTGACTCGCGCAGCCTTACAGATCCCTGAACAGACAGACTTTTATAGAGCTGTGCGAAACCTGACAGATCTACGAACGGACAGACAACCTTATAGAGCTTTGCGAAGCGTAACAGATCTACGAGCATACATAGACTTTTATAGAGCTGTGCTAAACCTGACAGATCTACGAACGGACAGACACCCTTATAGAGCTTTGCGAAGCATAACAGATCTACGAACATACATAGACTTTTATAGAGCTGTGCTAAACCTGACAGATCTACGAACGGACAGACCACCTTATAGAGCTTTGCGAAGCATAACAGATCTACGAGCATACATAGACTTTTATAGAGGTGTGCTAAACCTGACAGATCTACGAACGGACAGACACCCTTATAGAGCTTTGCGAAGCATAACAGATCTACGAGCATACATAGACTTTTATAGAGGTGTGCTAAACCTGACAGATCTACGAACGGACAGATTCTCTTATAGAGCTTTGCGAAGCGTGACAGATCTACGAACATACATAGACTTTTATAGAGCTGTGCGAAACTGACAGATCTACGAATGGACAGACACCCTTATAGAGCTTTGCGAAGCATAACAGATCTACGAACATACATAGACTTTTATAGAGCTGTGCGAAACCTGACAGATCTACGAACGGACAGACAACCTTATAGAGCTTTGAGAAGCGTAACAGATCTACGAGCATACATAGACTTTTATAGAGCTGTGCTAAACCTGACAGATCTACGAACGGACAGACAACCTTATAGAGCTTTGCGAAGCGTGACAGATCTACGAACATACATAGACTTTTATAGAGCTGTGCGAAACCTGACAGATCTACGAATGGACAGACACCCTTATAGAGCTTTGCGAAGCATAACATATCTACGAACATACATAGACTTTTATAGAGCTGTGCGAAACCTGACAGATCTATGAACAGACAGATGCCGTTTTAGAGCTTTGCGAAGCGTAACAGATCTACGAACATACATAGACTTTTATAGAGCTGTGCGAAACCTGACAGATCTACGAACGGACAGATTCTCTTATAGAGCTTTGCGAAGCGTAACAGATCTACGAAAAAACAGAGACTTTTATAATGATTCGCGGAACGGGGAGATACTTTTATAGAGATTCCCGAAACCTGACGGATTTAAAAATGAACAGACTCTTATGAACATGCGTAAAGCTGACAAATCTATACAAAGACAGAGACTGTTGTAGAGATGCGTGACAGTTGTGTGAACAAAGTTAGAAAATCTTATATAGTCTATAGAGGACGCACGATTTAATACTTTCCCAAGTGTCGTAGTATATGTGACGCATTAGCCGCGATATAACTTGTTATATCGCACGCCTAGCTCACCGTCGATGTCGGTTACTACTGATTCACAGCACGTTTGCACATATTTAGTTTATTTTGTGATTGTTACCGTTTACTGAAACACGAAGAATTATTTCCACACCACATTTGTGCAAATGCGTATTAGCTGGTTTAATGGTCGATTTTATCATGCTTCAATGATTGATGCCAGCACAAGACACGAGCTGAATTTGAGGCTCGACAGTAACAACTTTATCTGAATTGATTAAACTCGGCGTCCTTATCTACGTTACATATTAGGAGTAATCTCTTGTTAGAGTCAAGCTTAGTTTGACAAAATGTCATCTAAGTATGAGCGATAAGATTTAGCCCAGATTCCCCTGATAGACTTGCTTCACAGAGCGTAGCAAATAAAGATGTGTATATTGATATCCTAATACATAGGCTTTAGACGATAGCCAGAAGTTACTCAAAGATAAGGAAATGGATCCATACATGTGTTAATAAAAGTACGTAGTTTTAATTATGAATTGTCTTCGTCGTATCTCGTCCGAGAGAAAGGGAAGAATCAAGAAATCAGTGTCACCCTGATCCATGAGAAGAAAATAAATCTCATGGTCCACTTACAGGGTTAGGCACTAATCAAGCTTCTCAAAATGTTACCCCAACACTGGCTTGATATAGGTTGCGTTGGATTACCAACGTTAAACAAACCTCGGGTCACACTCCGACCATTGTAAAATGTCGGATTTATTCCTAAATCTGTTTCGGAATTTTTTAGATGAAGGGTGGATAATTTGTAGAATTTGGTATATTCATACTACTGTTCTCATCTTGAGTGTTTTGTATCACAACATTTCGGCCGATGTAACCTCCGACCTTCTTCAGGTGAACCTTGTTTAACTCGGGAATCTTTCTGTCAAACTCGGGAATCTGGACGGAATTTCGAACGGAACCCTTTATTAAATCTACGGGGGTAGCATGCTCTCATTCCATCTGCCATGACTGGGAAGAAATCTTCAGTAATTCGCAATTCTTCGTATCGCCCGCACTGAGGATTGAACCTTCAACTTTCAGATGACTGTCACTTGCGAATTACTGAAGACTTCTTCCCAGTCATGGCAGATGGAATGAAATTCTACATATCCCAAATCTATTTAGATAGCAGACAGCTATCTAAATAGTTGCTTATACCTAGGCCTAAGTTGAAAGTAATTATTTGCCCATTCTTTCGCACGAGGCTATCCTCCCAAGTAGTACCTATTTTTCTGGGTGTGATGAAGAGGCCAATTCAATCGTCTTCCCCTACAGAGGTGGATAGTTTTATTAGTAATGAGTTACCACTCATAAAGCACAAATGCAATTCAAAGATTAGTGTCGCCAATCGCTTGAAGCGCTCTCAACGGGCAATGTCGACGTGTCCGATCATGGCTCGTGTTGTACCCAACCAGAATGCCATTTTTGGGATCTAACTCTGTCACATTCTTTTCATTTCTGCTGGAGGTAATGATAGATTCTTTCAAGAATTGACACCTTTCTTAAATCTTAAATAGTTAAGCAATTTAATAGTATCAGTTCTTCGACTTCAAGTAACCATGCGTCATCGGACGCCAATCACTGGCGTCACGTCCTCGAATCTCATTAAGTTTAGCCACATTGTTGAGTCGTTTACGACGAAACAGTTGTATGTGGACGGCTATATATATATATACACACATACACACATACACACTCACACGTTGATCGTGATTATCTTCTGAATTTACGAACTGCGTTCGAACCCGTCTGACCGCCTAAAACCACCACTTTCTTGCACTGATGAGGACGTAACAACGACACAACGTTGTATGTAGGTATATACACTTTAATATTTAATACAAAATATTCATAATATATATATATATATATATATATATATATATATATATATATATATATATCGGGGAATTTTAATTTTAATAACTCGAACTTAAATTAAAGCCATTGAATATAAATCTTCTCCAGCCTTTGTTACATTTTTGTCCATGTCAAGCTTGACTTTAATTGCAAACTTTATGAACTTCAGTTTGAGGATCTAACCCTAACCCTGTCAAAAATTGTTGACCTCAAAATAAACAATATAAGCAATGGATCATGCTTTTCTCCCTTGGCATTTTCTGATTGTGGACGAAAACGAAAATAAAAACACACTTAATAAATAGAAACTGACGCCATTTGCGAAGGTCTTCCCAACCAATCTATTCAGAACGGAGGCAGAATTACAACAGGGAAAATTGATTCATAAAAAAAACAAAAAACGATATTTTTTCGGATGCATCCATTCAAATTGCGCGGTTAGTGATGAAAATGCTATTTCAAACAAGTAAGATAGACCGACCGAAAGACAGATATTTTCATGGTAGGTGCTCGACTGAGCTCCGACCTATGGTCACTCTTGTGAAACATTCACAAAACATTGTCTAGCTACAACTATGTGTCCGACGTATCGCACGACCGACAGACAGATCCTCCCATAGAGACGCGAGGTCGCATCTAAAATCATTGAATATGTAAAAATATATATATTACAAAAAATGATATTATGAATGAAAATAAAACAAATAACTCTTATAAATCTTCTGTTTTTTGTGTATTATCTCCTCTGGCAATGACAAAGATGATTCAGTTTGTCCCCTAAAGAAAGGGAATAGGAAAACTGCTTCTTGGTAACAATGCGCACATCCGGTAATGAACGGAAATGAGATACTTGAAAACTAAAAGTGACTTCCGTCATGGAACCAAATACAGATATCTTATTTCTCAATGCGTTTTAATAAGATGGCTGAACATGGTCCCAGTTGGTTCGACAGCAACAGGCAATTATTAATATTTGGAACGTTCACATCAACAGTGACAGCCGGATTCTGATGTAGTTAAAGTGACAGCAAGTACGTCTTCTTTATCTGAGCATCAACTTAATTAAAAATATGTTTTAGGAATTTAATGACGTGTTAATTTGTTATTTAAGGAAATGGATACTGCAAAGCAGTGCAAAGAAGGCAAGCTCCCGCTACCGGGCTAGGAAACTGATCACACCTGTCAGTATCCTATATCTCTATAAAGCCCTCGTTGTAAATTGTATTTCCTTAGTAATTCCGATAACAATAGAACTATCATCATCATCATCATCATCATCATCATCATCATCATCATCATCATCATCATCATCATCATCATCGTCGTCGTCATCATCATCGTCATCGTCATCGTCATCATCATCATCATCATCATCATCATCATCATCATCATCATCATCATCAGCAGCAGCAGCAGCAGCAGCAGCAGCTGCAGCAGCATCATCGGCATCATAATCATCATCGTCGTCGTCATCGTCGTCGTCATCGTCGTCGTCATCGTCGTCATCATCATCATCATCATCATCATCATCAAAAATAATAATAATAATAATAATAACAATAATAATAATAATGAAGAGGAAGAGGAGGAGAAGGAGGGGGAAAGAAAAGAAGAACAAGAACAATAAGAAGTTACAAGAAGGTATTCTTAAAAGAAAAAATGTAAACAAATATACATTTGTATTTGAAGATTTCTATCTATATATGAAAGAAATAATGTATTATTACCCAGAGGGGCTTCCATAGATTGCTTTGGATGATTCTGTTTTGTTGTGAGTCACTTCGATGATGTCATTGATAAGCTAAGAAGAAGTATCCAGAATAAAAACCAACGTAAAGTGCGTGTGCACATATATACTAATATGTGAAACTCTGTCTTCATAGATTAAGTAGATTTTTTAATCCCTTATAAAATACACACATTTATGTCATTAACAAAAATAATGATATAACACAAGATATTCTTTCAGAGATAACGAACAAATAAGATTCTCAAGAATGCTACAATAAATTAAATATTGTCAAGAATTGTTATAAATGTCTGCAATAACTTAAAAAACTTACATAGATACATTTCAAAATGGTCAAATGATACGTAATAATTCAATGTAACTTTTAAAATCCGGTTGAAAAAAAGATAATTTCATAACCAAAAAGGCATAGTTGAAAAATAAACTATATTTTTATGGGGTTGAGATTTTAACAATTCTTAAATCGTCCGATGGATTTTATTGAAAAACCGATTATTTAAAATAAAACACATAAATATACCTACATTCACATATCTTTTTTCAAAAAATGTAAATATGTTCTTACAAAAAATATTTCTCGAAAATAGACAAAATAAAAATAAATGTAAAGTCATTTTGTCGGTTGAACACAATTTTACGTGGGTTGATGTTGAAATCTGAATACCTCGGAATTGTATGCTTTGGAATCGAATTATGTGAATACATTCACCAGGACGTTATTTGACACACGCCACACGCTGAAAAACACTCCTAAATCACAAGTTTTGTACTATTTATAAGAGTCCACCTCTTATCTCAATTTTGTTTCTACGCCCTTCTATATTTTAGAAAAAGCTGTACATCTCTTAATTATTAAGAGAAAACATGTTCATATTTGCATTTTTGATATTCTATTAAAGAAAAAACTCACAACATTTTAATATATTATTGATATAAAGGGATATCTCAGCCTTTGATATTTGATTGCATTAATCAGATACTTAGCATTGTTTTAAACTACAAAACCTTCAGTTCATGGCGAAATGAAAGCGTTCACTTGTGTTGTTTATCTTGATTGCATCTGCACTATTTTCAATGTTCTTATGCCGCACTTTCTTTAGAATACTTAATAGTAGTTGAACTACTCCTCACAAGAATGGACTAAACCAACGCCATAGAAGCAACATCTCCAGGATTGAAAATGTAACCGTCAGACGATACCAATATGGACATTTAGTCTATCATTAAGCGCGTGTGCTTGCAATCAGTTCTAAATCTTCTAGAGGTCAAGGTTCAATCCTTATTACTTAATTTAGAAAAAAACAAAAAAAAATCTATTTGTTTAAAACTGACGCGGAATGAGAACAAACTACCCTGTAGATTAAATGAAAAAGGTTCAGTTCTACATTGCGTACAAGTCTGTGAGTTTGGCATCAAGGTTCACGGATTCGGATAGAAGGTTTGAAAAGTTGCACCTGATGTACGTCCGATGTTCTATCGACCGATATGTTATGAAAACAGTAACCAAAATGAGAATAGTAGTCCGAAAAATCCTTCGAGAAAGTCAAGTTAGATAAGCACTTACCCTATTGTTAATCTTCCATTTGTGCATTTTGTTTGAGGAATAATTATTGTTGATGTATATGCATGTCTACTTTAGTGTACGATGTTGCATTTAACGCAAAACGTAAAAGTACGACCATTGCGTAAGTAAGAAGAGCCGTGTAGAAAATAGGTTGAAACAGCTAGTAATTCTGAGACGATAATTCCTAAAAGTCTTTGGCCGTCTGAGATTTCAGACTGAGGCAAGGTTCAATATTAAAAACAGAGTTAGGTGTCTGGAGGTCGCTCAGTGCATCCTTTAGGTGGCATTCTTTGACCGGTTGAAAAAGTGCTTTTAAGAGACTCAAATCTTATATAGAAACTAATACAGATATCGATCGATGGTAAATATTATCGTTGTATGAGCACGGCGATATGACTACTAATATATGTGCTTCTCTTGCTTTCGGGTTGAGATCAAAGTGTAGTATCTGTTTTGTTCTCGGTCATTGAAGAAGTCCTACACCGAGGCATTTTTTGTCCAAATCCAGAGTTCTCTCTTTTTAAGGAGCTGAATTTTCCTCACATTAAACACCAGTCTTGCGAGCCAACTCTGCTCTCGTGGGGAGGCAAGTAAATAGGGACTATTTATGTATAAAAGCTTACACAGATTGTGTTAACTTATATGAACGACATGTGCTTTTGTGTTTGTACGCTAACTACCTTCTTGCTCATTAGACGGAGGAACGTGAGATTTTTATGAGATGATGTAGTATAGTAAGCCCCCCCCCCAAGATTGGACTAAACCAATGCAATAAGCAAACTTAGTTGACAGCAGAAGGTAGTCGAGTTGGATAAGCAGTTACTCTATCGTTAACCTTTGCCTAGTACATTTATCCTGTAAAATAGATTTTATTGATTGATATATATATATATATAGATATATATATATATATATATATATAGATATATATATATGTTCTATTACTTTATTGAAGATATAACCCCGAGTATTGACTTGTTTCCTATGAGATCGATATTTTTATTGAAATCGTTCAGAACCAGTTCTAAACATTAAAAGAATTACATTCCTCAAAATTTATAGCAACAATCAACAGCTGTAAATCTCACATGGAAAGAACCTGTCAAACATGTGATTGAACACATAAGTAAAGGAATAAGTTTTATCGCCTGACTAAGAAACTCTATCTCAAATTATTTCACGCAATTGTTACTTATCTCTTCCCCTTCACCGTTATCTGTCTTATCTTATAGATCCCTGGGGAAATGCACCGGAAAGATACACCAACAAATCTTGTTTTATAAAGCCTGCTCTTCGCCGAATAGATTTTGCTAAATAGTCAACTTACAGGGATGTGCGAAAATCTTTACTATAAATCAACAATAATAACAAGCCGCGCGTGCGTGGTCCCCCTCTGTATGTGACCTGATGTGGCGAGTGTAAAATGCAATAAATTTGGGCAATTTGGGGCATTTTTTACCCTCCTTTGACCCCTTGCGGGCGCGAACCAGAATTTTTTTCTGAGGTCAAAGATGCTCATTTTATATCCAGAACAATTGCCTCTACATTTTGGCCAAGTTTAAGAAAAATTGAATGGATGGATCAAACGTTATGGAAGAAAAGGGTCATTTTTTGCCATTTTGAGGGCTTTTGACCCCCTGGGGGCGCGAACCAGATTTTTCCAAAGGCAACAATACTTATGTTCTATTAGGAACAATTGCCTCCACATTTTGGCCAAGTTTAAGAGAAATTGAATGGATGGATGAAAAGTTATGGGGCAAAAAATGTAATTTTTGCCATTTCGGAGGTAACCAGATTTTTTTTCAAAAATCGGAGAATGTCACTTTCTAACCTGACCAAAGTTACAACTTCATGCAAAATTTCAGAGAAATTCAATGGATAGTTGCGGAGAAAAATCCGGGGGGACCAATAGAAAAAGCAATAAAAACATATTAACTGTAAATAATTTTATTTAATGATAAAGAGTTTTATCCCGGCTCGGAATAAGGATATAGATGACATTTTTTAATTGAGAATGGTAATAAAGAAAGAAGAATAAATAGATTTATAAGTAAATTAATATTTCATCCACACATATCAGAGTAAATAACGTTGAATAACAACTTAGTAGCCTGAGGTAAAAATGTACAAAGTGAAAATGCTGATTTGTGACAGGTTAGGGGAAACGACAGAGAGATGGGGGTCACATGTGAATCACATTTACAATGGTGTCAGGGCAATATGTGAATATACAGTTAACAGGTTTGAGATAAGATTTGAACAACATACCACCCCACTGCAATACTAGATGGCCGAATAAATAATTTAAATCGTTGAGTCAAAACATCCGGGTCAACTATAGGTGAGCATTTTATCAATAGCGCCAAATTTGCCTCGGTTTACGCAAGTGACAATTTATTTGTCCTAAGTGGATTACATATGTTGTTTCATTTAAAAGTCTAATTTATTTCGAATACCCTCCCCATGCAAACAAAAGGAGTTGCTTCTAGGGTAAAGTCTTATTCACTTGTGATCTCTTCTGTTTTTCGCGAACGTGTCACGGGTTCGTATTTTCATTTCATTTTTTACATTTAAATAGTAGTGCACTCATTTTTTATATTCCGCGTTATTTACTCTGAAAAGTGTGGACGAAATCCAGTTCAGTATATTAATAGACTTATAAACTGTATTTTTTATTTTTCTCTCTCTTCTGTACCATTCTATATAACAGAAATGTCATCTATGTCCTTATTTATTGGTGTAATAATATTAAAAAACTAAAACAAGAACACTAGAACAGAACGTACTGCTCTGACGCCCCCACGACGCACATTCACTAGACCAACCTGACAATCTGCCAAATCTCATCCATTCACTGTGGAGGTCCCCAGATGCCGAAGAGCTTTCTACTCCAAAAGCTTCTTTCCTCGTGCTACTGAACTCTGTATTTTCCTCCCTGCTCCCTGTTTCCCTGACTGTACTGACATGCAGAAATTTAAAACTAATGTAAACAAACATCTCGCTGCACAGCTCCCAATTTAGGGTTGACCCCCGCCTAAAAAAACCTCTCACGCCTTTTATCAGTAGCCCCTTACGTCTACAGTTCCGGTCTGCCTTGTTTGGGGTGAACTATGTTAAAGAAATAGGAGAAGATAATCCAGTAATAGAAAAGAACATTGGATGGATTCAGTTTATTCACTTTCATTGAGAGTATGACCCATCAAAAATTTCTATATGAACACCATCACTTTCGGTTACAAAATGATGCGGCGCCATGACCCATATGATATGTTACAGAAGCTTTGGTGGTTTTCATCTATTGTTAGTACTTTTTGCTAGGTTAACAATACATTTAGACCATCCTGTAAACAATTGGAGTAGTCCATTAGCCCAAACATTAGCAGCTATCTTCGTCGGATAGTATGAATCCGTACTATTTAGTGTTTAACTAGACGCACGATATATGTCAGATATGTTGCTAGGTTTTTACTGCAAAGTAAAGCGTTAACATTTTTTCATGAACTGAATTCCCTTCACCGAATGTTAAAGTGTACAAATGGAAAATGAGAAGGAATATCTGTCTTCCTAATCTTGTGCTTCCTTGTTGAACGTTAAAGTGTACAAATGGAAAATGAGAAAGAATATCTGTCTTCCTAATCTTGTGCTTCCTTGTTGAACGTTAAAGTGTACAAATGGAAAATGAGAAAGAATATCTGTCTTCCTAATCTTGTGCTTCCTTGTTGAACGTTAAAGTGTACAAATGGAAAATGAGAAAGAATATCTGTCTTCCTAATCTTGTGCTTCCTTGTTGAACGTTAAAGTGTACAAATGGAAAATGAGAAAGAATATCTGTCTTCCTAATCTTGTGCTTCCTTGTTGAACGTTAAAGTGTACAAATGGAAAATGAGAAAGAATATCTGTATTCCTTATTTTGTGCTTCCTTGTTGAACGTTAAAGTGTACAAATGGAAAATGAGAAAGAATAACTGTCTTCCTAATCTTGTGCTTCCTTGTTGAACGTTAAAGGGCCGGCTTTCTCACAATAAGCCGATTTATACTAGCTTGTATGTTAGAATGGTGTTATCTGTACCAAGATCTAAAAAGGTAGATTTAATTTATACCTTGGTACATCGAGCTTATGATCTGTTCTCCAAACAGAGTGGAGGCTGAGCATGATAGGATCAGAGATACATTCATTGTGTAACGTTAAAGTGTACAAATGGAAAATGAGAAACAATATCTGTTTTCCTAATCTTGTGCTTCCTTGTTGAACGTTAAAGTGTACAAATGGAAAATGAGAAAGAATATCTGTGGTTATCTTTATTACTGATTGTATTAATAAAAAAGGTGCTAATCCCTTAAAATATTTGGGTCTTCCGAATGCCTCATTTATTTAAAGTTTCCCTGGATAGTAGAAAATAAAACTGGGTATGCAGATTGTTAGGAGCATTGTTAATTACTTCTACTCCGTTTCCTTACATTGTGTGTTTGCCACGAGACCTGATTTCCCTTCGTTTAGTAATGATAATTTGCCCTCTATAATATACAGTAAGGTTGTTTACCAGTTTAATTGCCAGTGTTATGCTGGTTATATAGGGCGGACTTCCTTGGATTTGCAGACTTTTTTTACACAAGCACGTTCTATCCAAAACCCGACTTAGAGGGGCAGGATACTTTTGTCACCCTTCCACCTTGACCTTGGAGGCTGCTATTTGACAGCATTTGGTTGAGAATCCGTGACGCGTCAAAAACTATGAATTCCATTGTTTTGAGGTCTTGCATAGAGCTGATTCCAAACTGATTCAGTCGGTGAAAGTCAGCTGATTATTCTATCGCTAAAATATCCGTCGCGAATATGTGTTCGCCGATCAGTCCGACATAGACTGACCATTTCAGTGGCCTTTATCTATCGAATGTACGCATTATGTCTCGGTTAGTCCTGAGAAATCCACCCTCCAAGTCTTTGACTTCCATCTATGAGAAGGTGTTAATTTATTGCCAATTTCTTGAGGCGCCCCTACCGGAGAATGCCGATGGATATGCGCATGCTATTCTTAGAGGCATGCCTGACTCTTCCCTCGGAGCGCTGGTTTTTATCCCACCATCCGACCTCGTGCCACATTGCCCTGCCATAGGAAGGAAGTAAATAAAGTCGATTCCAAACATCATTTACAAATTTTGGAGTCCGTCTTCAACGGGATTTGAAAATCTTCTTTATGGCCGCAGAAGAAATTAATCAGAACGTTAAATCTATTTGGGGAACTTTAACCCCATTTCTCATATATATATATACACATTATCGTTAACCTTCTGTCTGGGAGAATTAAATCGATTGTTTTTTATGTATGTCAAACATGTACCCTTTGATACAGTACCTATAGTCATGGATCAGGACACACGATACACACAGCCAAACCATATGATGATACATCAACATCAAGAAATCAGAGCCAAACATGTTGGATACAACTGTCTTAGAAATGGACGGAAACAGAAAACAAGCCTGTCACGGAAAGAGACCTAAAAATTCGCCAAAAATACACTAAGACTTTCCATTGCAAAAACATGGAGAATGGGCCAATCAACAACGCGCCAAATATATTCTGGATGAACTATCTCAGGAATATATAGATAAGAAAAGCTCTGTAAACTGGATGAGAATAGGATCACTTCACTATGATCAGGAGAGGATGATAATGGCTGCCCAAGACAAAGGATTGATGACCAATGCTTTTAAGAAGATGAGTGGTTTCAGCAATAAAAATAAGTTCATAGTCTGCCACATAAAAGTAGAGAGTGCGAGTCACCTGACATCCAGTTGTGAGGCTCTGCTTGGGGACGGCTATTATACAATGCGACACAATGATGTGGGTAAATAGATCTACTGGACCATCATGTAGATAGTAAAGTATCCAGTGTAGCAGCAAGTCCTGGGAACATATACTGGAAAGAAAAGTTGGCAATAAATCATACACCATCGACTATGCATATGCCATTCCTACAGCTACAGACCTAAAAAACAGAGTTATTAAGCCTGACATAGTCATATGAAACAAGAGGGAGAAAGCAGCAACCCTATTTGAAGTCAGTGCCCCTAATGATGCATAGAGGGAGAAGATAACGAAATACCAAGGTATTATGTACGGCATAAAAAGGTACTGGAATTTCAATCATTCCAGTAATTATGCGAGCAACCGAACTCGTGAAAAATTATTTCAAAAACTACCTGGCGAATATACCCTGTGAACCAAGTGAAAAAGAGATACACACCATCGCGCTTAGATAGAAGGTTACACTGTTAAAAGAAATCTCGCAGTTGGATTGTCTAAAATAGCAGGTGAATGTCTGACATGCGGTAAGATGCCACAGTCCCATGCAACAATTAAATAAGACAATTTAATATATATATATATATATAGTAAGCTATTAAAGTATATTTATGGCAATTAAGCTACACAGAAGCTCCCGCGTTTTATCACCGGAGGGAATTTTCAGGCTAAAATGCATGGAGTTATTTTTGCCGGGTGGTTTTATATACGCATCTGGATAGTTAACCAATCAGATTCTTTGTTGTTCTCTCAGCCAATCGTTGGGCTTCCCACGAACAAAGGTGTGGTTAGTGTTAATTCTTTCCTATATCATGTTCTATTGTTTTTTTTACCCATGGATTGGCCTATAACGCGTTTCCTTTGTTATGTCAATATAATGGGTGAATTTATTTTATTGTATTTTAACACGTGGTTTCTTTGTATCTCTATTTTAGGTTTTTATTTTTAAATTGTTAAGTTTTGTTTAGATTAGTTTTTATTTATTTATTTATTTATTTATTTATCTATCGTTAGCCTAAGGTAAATTTATTTCTGTGTAAGCAGCTGTTTGCTATCTCACTTCTACAGTTTAATAGATTTTAGACGACCCGTGTAGATTATGTTTGAATGAAAAATTGGAAATCTTAAATTTTAAAGACTCTCGAAATTTATTCAACTGTAGAAGTGAGATAGCAAACAGCTGTCCACACAGAAATAAATTTACCTTAGGCTAACGATAAATAAATAAATAAATAAATATATATATATATATATATATATATATATATATATATATATATATATATATTGATAAAATAAATTTGAGAAAACACAAAAATGTGATCCATTATTAAAAAAACGAATAAGAAGATAATATTTATTTATTATATTGTATTACACATGTTACCGTCGAATCAACAAGTTATTAACAAGTGATCAACACATGATCGCGTCATGAATGTTAACGAGACGTGACCACTTGTTTATAACTCGTTCATCAATCGTTAATCCGAAACCGAGAGTACCATGTTGTTCTAAACTTCTGTAATATTAATATATATATATATATATATATATATATATAGATAACTTTAAAAAAAATACGCGGAATTCTCTCTAAGGCCCTTTCGACTATCATCTCATCAGGAGAAAATCGATAGTTTTAATCAATAATAACTTCGAAAGAAAGAGCAAATGGGGAAATTTGAGTGTGCCAAAATTAACGTTGAAGCGATTAAAATTCAATTTAATTATTTCGTTAAAAGTCGATTAAAAGGCACTACGTTAGGGAAAAAAAAAAAAAAAAATTGGGAAGGAGTTCAAAGTTCCCCAAAGAGATTCAGCGATCTTACAAATCTTTCCTTGTGCCGGCAGAAGGAATTTGTAAGATCGCTGAATCTCTTTGGGGAACTTTGAACTCCTTCCCAATTTTTTTTATTTATTTATTTATTTATATTTTTTTTTCCCCTAACATAGTGCCTTTTAATCGACTTTTAACGAAATAATTAAATTGAATTTTAATCGCTTCAACGTTAATTTTGGCACACTCAAATTTCCCCATTTGCTCTTTCTTTCGAAGTTATTATTAATTAAAACTATCGATTTTCTCCTGATGAGATGATAGTCGAAAGGGCCTTAGAGAGATTTCCGCGTATTTTTTAAAAAGTTATCTATAAATTTTGTACCTCAAAACATTTATTTATATATATATATATATATATATATATATATATAAATACATGCCTAATTTTTTTATATATATATATTAATAATTATAATAATAATAGTAATAATAAAGCAAATAGAAATAAAGCAAATGATGTGCTTATTAGTGCACATATATATCATTTCTATGTTAGTCGTACCAACTCCATGGATTTCCAATGCATTATAAAGGCGTCTTATTGTTGACCATACGACCATACGATAACCTTGTCTCAACAGAATTTATTATTGACTTTATATTGAACTACCAAGAACTTTACTAAGTGATGATTAAACTGAAAAACTACGGTCACGCAGAAGCGCATCATTCTGCAAGGAAAAGCAGACACACATGCTATGTTGTCATTTCGTTATGAAATTATAGTAAGTGTACCTTATTTCTAACGGTGACCCTAAGCCGTTGTTTGTGTGCGAAGACATTCTCACAAAAAGGTTTGATTTACTTGGAAGCCAATACTTGCTCTGAAAATATGCTAGAGTCCTAACATTTTCGGTTGGCCTTTTTCTAATCAGTAACTTCATTTTGCTTTCAAACATCTGAACGGCGCCTACATCTTCCAAATCACATCAATCTACTTGACCATAATTTTTTATGCTGATCTTATCTGTGTTTGGAAAATAAAATGATAAAACACTTTAAAAAAGAAAGGATAACATAATCAGAACAAGTTATTCTTTTGATCTAATAGAAAAGAAAGAGCTAGCAAAGGAAACAAGTTCAATTTTAGACAAGATCTTAATCGCCCCTTCTTCCTGAAAAATAACTATACGTGTACCAGAGTGATGACCGAAAAACTATACACGATTGAACAGAAATTGATTGAAAACTGTTAATATGTCACGTTCTTTATGCCCCCCTTTTATTGCAACTAATACTTACGAAACACGAGATACGATAACTCTCTTTCAATAATTTTTACTATCATGCAAACAACATAACTGCAATATGATCATCATCATCATCATCATCATCATCATCATCATGGTTATCATCATCATCGCCATCATCATCATCATCGTCGTCATCATCATCGTCGTCGTCGTCGTCATCATCATCATCATCATCATCATCATCATCATCATCATCATCGTCGTCGTCATCATCATCATCAGCAGCAGCAGCAGCAGCAGCATCAGCATCATCGTCGTCGTCGTCATCATCATCATCATCATCATCATCATCAGCGTCTTTTTACATTTCACTCCTGGTGGAGGACCCCTCTTTCCTGGTATATTTCTACCTTCTGTTAACCCTGGCTAGGCGTGACCAAGTAGGACCTAGTAGACTATCGACTCCACCCGGTTTTTTTCCTTCCTCTAAGCCTTTCCATTGCCTCAGGGTCTATTTTGTCGCTTTATACCTCCACATGTTGTCTGTACATCTCGAAAGGTGACATACCTATCTATGTATGCAATATATACTGGAAAGAAAATCAAGCGAAATATAAACTTGTCATTGTTAAATAACATTTAAGGAATTTACTTTCATCCTTGAATTAAAATAACTAAATATTAAAACCGAAATTGTTAGTTTGAAAAAAGATTAAATCCTAACATAAATATGTACACATCACTCGATGTAAAATCCGCTCTGTAGTTTAAATTAAACTTTGCACTTTTCTAGACATCTAAATGAGTCCAAAACTAAGTCGTAACGAAAAAGAGCATCTTTAAATGAAACGTTTTAAGTTTTTAAAGATATTTTCTATGGTTACAACTCTTTGAATGTTTAAATTAGTGAAAAATTAAAAGATATATGAATTATTATAAAACAAAAATGTAGATTCTTTACAAAACTAAGTAATTTCTTTCTATATGAAATGGATTTTGAATTAATTTAATGCTGCTATTATTTATTGGGTATTTAGTTTCACAAACATGTATTTTATAATTAAAAAAAGTGCAAAACAGTTACTATGACACACGCACCTAACAACAAATAACGTGTGAACGTATTTGAATATCAAAGGGATTACAACGAAATGTGATCATTTTCAAATGCATTACTTTGCACTGCGTCACATTTGTTAATGTTCTTTTCGATTTAGAAATTTATTCAGTTAAGAACTTTAAAATATGAAGCCTATTTTTCGTGACCGTTTGCTCAATCAAGTTTAGTCTACTGTGAACAAAAACCGATAATCATTGAATGAAAGATGTTAGTATAGAACATCTGTTATGAAACGGAATTTTAAACAGAATCTTTGATACATTTTATTTTAATTTTCAACTAACAAAACAATAAACACACTAACTTAATGCGATATGAATTATTTATCTTATATTCTTTATATAAAATAGTTGTCACTATTGAATAGATTACTGAAAGTTCCATTAAATTTATATAATTTAATTTGCTGATATTTATATATTCATAAAAAATAAAATATATATTTTTAGTTCGTCATGAAGGTTTCTTACATTAACAATACAATCATAATTAGGGTAAGAATAAAGTTATTATCATATTAACAGATGTACACTTCTGTAAAAGTTGACACAGTGGTTAAGTGTTTAACGACGCGGACTGAAGACCTGTGTGTCTCGGGTTCGAATCTAATTCGTTCCACAGAAAAACTTTCATCACAACCCACACCTGAGATGAGATAAACAAAATAATTGTGTAAAAGCATTGTCTCTAACGTTTTATGTACATATTATTACTTACTTTTATTTGCTGAAAATAAAACGCTAAGTACTTTGTCACTGTACAGTATTTTTCGACTTCGATTTAAAATTTGAATAAAATAAACTTCAATTAAAATATTACATTGAGATTAAATCTTAGCGTTCGTGCATGTAATTGTACAATTAGAAATAATCACACCTGTTTTATAGACACTAGACAATTTAAAATTTGATCTCAGGAACGAAAAAAGAAAGAGCAAATGACAGACAGTTGCTAAGATCCCATGAATGTACCCAATTCTTTACACAGTAAAAAGAAAACACATCAAAAATATGTAATGCGAAAGAGGCTCTTTCTGACGAGTTAGCAACAGTTTTCTATGAATTTAAACCTTTATCTGATGACATTTGTTCGTGACCTTTCTTCATTTCAAATAACAAACGATGCGATATCGTTAAATGTGACTCTACCCAAATAGATCTTTTGTAAATATGTCGAAGCCTTTCTCAAAATGTCACTATTACAGAATAATGTCAAATAACAAAACTGCTTAACGTATATTGTTGGCACATTCTTTGCAAAGTGATCGGATTTTTGTTTAGCAATAAGATACTTTTCTTGTAATTCAGAATTTATGTTGTCATTTGGTAAAGGTAGAGATGTGTTGGGAGCTCTTTCGAAAAGCTCATATATACAGGCACAGCGCCAGTCACATTAACACTGCTTACGTTTGCCTCTTACAAGCAAATCCGTTATTGATAGGACAAACTGACTGTATTTCTAGAGGCAAATTTTATTTTGAAGGAGTGAAAAATATTACAATTATTATCTGAGGTAACTTTGCAGGGAACAAATGAAAATATTGGCTCATAATCTAATGATATTTTTGTAAGTTAAATCGAATTGACAGTTAAATACGGCCATATATTTAGCAAACTCTTACTTTGTACAGAGATCCATAACATGAACAGTCATTATTAAAGATAGGGTTAGGGTTAGGGTTAAGATTAGGGTTGGATTGGAAATTAAAATTAATAAAATGTCGCTTATTGTAACTATGGAGACGAAAATCAAGGCTTACCAGCTTCGGAGCGAATGAGATATTTCGCATGTGTGAACTCATTTTTCAGTTAACAAATAATCTTTTATCGTAGTTTCATATGTTTTATAGGTGACATTGATTTGCATATGTGTAGAACAACTGCTTTAAGAATAGCGACAATCGGGTTTTGCACAACTGAGATAGAACATTGGAGATTGTTGTTGTTTGTTGCAGTTATGTTGAAGCAAGCTTTCCGTGTGTATTTACAGATTGTCAGACATAGCTGATAAATCTAATCCCGAAAAATTGATAATGTTAAGAAACCTTTCGAACATAAAATATTGTAAGTATTATTAAATCATATTAGACTGATATTCCGCATTCTGAAAAATGTTAGTAACTTTCGGATATGTAAAATGTAAGAAGACGAATTATAAACCTCAGTTATCGTAATCGTATGGAACAACGTGTTAACATTACATTGTGTTTAACTGCGGATATTCCAATCGCAATCCGTGGGAAATTAAAGCAATATATATCTAATGCCTTTAGCAGTTCTGACATTTTCTCAGGAATATCAACTCGTACGTAATTACTGAACGATTATTTAATGTGACTATACCTTTGATAGGTATAATAACCACCCAGGTTGTTCTTTATAGTCGTACATCTAAGCATCATACTAACGCGGGTATACCCTAGTGATCAATATTTGTATCTATATTATTCCTGATCTCCATTAATTCCCTCTCCGATGGAATTGCATCTTAGATAAGCATGAGTGCAAATCGAACGTTCCCACATCAAGACAACCAATGAATAACTATAAAATTACCTCAAGTATACTAATTTATTAATCTTTTTTTTTGTTTGTCACCGTGAATGCTACAACTGGAATGGGTCTTTTTATTTGTTAAAATTAGGTTTTTGAATTAGAATCAAATTGAGCTGATCAGCTGAAGCGTCGTTGATGAAGCCCATCAACGACGCTTCAGCTGATCAGCTCAATTTGCATATCTACATTTTCCAAGTGCTCTTGTGCTAAGTCTTTTTATGTTTATAAAAATTCTAATTTCTATTCCAACCGATTCGAGTAAAAAAAGCAAACAAAACAAAGAAATCTGTTTTCATAAACATTGATAATTGATATTATTTGAATTATTAGTAATACTTATAAACAACCAAGTTTAGAATAGTAGTTCGAAATTAACATCTATGCTGATGATATCACTCTCTATTCTGGTGTTGCTTCTCATTCATATCCATGGGACAAGTCTAAATATGAAGCTGATCTAGAGGTTGACCTAGGTTCAGTTGTGATTAGGGTACACAATGGATTGTTTCATTTAATCCAGTTAGGACCCAGCTCGTGTCTTTCGGTCGTAGGCGTGCCCCCTTTCTTTCTGATATGCTCATGGAATACTTTGCACTTGAGGAGCAATCGACTGAAACTTTTTGGTCTTTCTCTCATCAAATCTCATGAATAAGTTCATACATTAGATCCATTGCTCTTTCTGCTTCTCGTAAAGTTTCTCACTCTTAAACTGTTCTCTACTTCTACAAATCTACAATCAGGCCATATATGGAGTACTGTTGTAATATTTGGGCTGGTGAATCTCTGCCCTATTTGAAGATTCTTGATAACGCCCAGTAACGTATCTGTAATTTGATTAGCCACACCCTTCTTCTTCTCTACACCCTATCTCTCACAGGCGGAATGTTGCTAGTCTCAGTCTTTTCTATAAATACTATTATGCCATTTGTCTATCAGAATTATGTGATCTATTACCCGCTTATTTTGTTCCAGCTCGTTTGACACGTTGTTCTAGTGGTCTCTATTAATTTACTGTTTTGATACCTCATTGTAATACAGTTTCCTATTCCAGTATCGTATTTCCAAGAACCGCAGACTTGTAGAACTAGTTTATGCTGACTGTTCTCCTCCTACCAATAATCTTGGTCTTTTCTAGACTAATGCCAATAGACATCTCCTGTCTTTGCGATAATCATATTTGTTTTTGTTATTTCCTTACATCAAGTGGACTCATGCTTTGTCTGGAGCGATTTCTATATAAAAAAATAATAAACTAATAAAAAACAAACAATATAGTGAAATGGGTACTTGTTTAGATATTGACCCTAATTTCCGTGACTGCCCGGCAATAGCAAGCCGACAGCTAACGGAAGCGTCCGAGACCTGCCGAGTCGGCAGACGACAACAATGTAAGACGATGAATATACGAAAAAAGAAATGCATATATTTTTATACAAAAAATGAAATAAATGAACAAACCCATAGCTGAAATAAATAAACTTTTTTTATCATTATTTTTTAACCATTTTTGTAAGAACTTTTTTTAGAAACGCTAACTTTTTAAACCATTTTTTTTTAAAAACTGAAATAAACTGTTTTTTTAAACTTTAAAACGCGAAAATAATAGAAACTGTTTTTTGTTTGTAACTTTTTTTAAACCATTTTTTTCTTTGCAATTACGCATTGTTTTTTTTTTCATTATTTTAGCTTTTTTTGGAGGGGTTTTCTTTTTTTTTGCATTAGGCATTTGTTTCCTTCATTACATTCTTTTCCTGGAGGGGTAAGGGCTTGTTTTTCGTTTTTGGAGGGGGGCTTAGCGAAATACAGGCAGAAGAGGAGGATGGGGTCGTCGCCGAGTATGTGGAAGGAGGCGGAGCAGGGTTTCGGGCTAGGTGTTCGCTGCACACCTCCCGCAGGAAATTTTTCCAGTCAACTTGCGTGGCTCTAGACAGTACGCCGCATTCCTTTAATAAGTTTTTACCGGTCGCCATATCCTGGGACCACATCTTCAAAATTGTTGAAATTGCGAGTTTTGACCGCGAAAAAAAAACGTCCCCGATCGCAACGAAATCCAAGCCCGGTATTCCTGGGTGGGGCATCTCCAGGCATATTTCTCCGTCACAGTCTTTCGCGGTACTAGCCGGCAAAGTCGGCCGCCGCCGCATCGCATACGTCGCATAACTTTTGGCAAAAGTTAATGCACTGCTCCGGAGAGGCAATTGTACGACACAACACTTCAAAATTCATTTTCTACAAGTGCCAAGCGTCTCTCCTTCAAATCAATATCGTCTGCCAGTCTCGTTTTCGCTTTCGGCAGGTCTCGGACGCTTCCGTTAGCTGTCGGCTTGCTGCTGCCGGGCAGTCACGGAAATTAGGGTCAATATCTAAACAAGTACCGTGAAATGTTAAATAAACAAAAGCGTCATCATGTCTTTTATATCCGATGAAGACTGTGGATGTTTTTCATGGCCAGCATTTACGCTGTTGTCTAGGTACTTAATATCGGACCACATGAATAAATAGACGAATACTTTCTGAAAGTTAGTTTATATATTATTTAATTTACTCGGATCAATTTCCTTAAATATGAGTTGTTTTTCACTAGATTATCTCTCACATTGGGATGACGTCTCAATTTAGCATGATCTTACATTGAATGCATCTGATTGCTAACTCTCAAACTTCAACTGATGAAAGTTCAAATCCTAATAGAATTAAAGCAGTACACTGTCAGTTGATAGGTTAATCTGACGTGAAACTTTATAAACCATGCCTAATTAACTTAATGCATTTAGCAATTTATACACTCAATTTTAAATGTATCGAACTGCTAAGTAATATGTGATATTTGCTTACCAATTACAGTCGGCTTGTGTAAGATAACTGTGTACCCCAAAGGCGTATCGACTCCTACTCAAATGATGATGCCCCTCGCGTCTGGCGCGTCCGTCTTTACCTTGTCAATTAGTCAAATACGTGTAGGCGTACGAGAACAAACAGAGAGTGTCGAAGGTCGTCATCCAAGAAACAGAGAACCAACGCGACTGTCGACATTTCGTCTGGATGGTAATTGATTAACATGACCATTTACGATGCCAACATGATACTTATTTGTTGGGCGAGTCAGAAAGAAATGGCAATATTGTCATTATTCGAAACGAAATTATTTGATCTTTTCATGACAAGCACACACAATCAAGCTTATTTACCAATTATTTTTGCGAACTGCCATTTATCTACACATACTCTATGATATATTATATATCTCTTACACGCCTTCTAATATCTCTTCCTTTATTTCACTACCTTTTATCTTTCTCTGTTATCTCTCTCTCTCTCTCTCTCCCTCTCTCTCTTTCTATATATGTATATATATATATATTATTATGAATATATTTTTTTATCTACATACATATACGTTTCATCCTTTCGGGAATCGTCAGTGTAGAGATGAGTATTCATACCGGTCGCATGGGGTGAAAATTCCGACGCTTTAGTCTATACGCCACTATCAACAACCCAGCGAGAAATTAAACCTATTAAAGACAGCCGCCGTCAATAATGTTTGATAGCAATAAGAAACATGCGTATACGTACATATATATATATATATATATATATATATATATATATATATATATATATATATATATATATATATATAAATTTTAAAATAAAAAGAAACTAAACACACATTAGGTCTGTACGCATTATGAATTATTTCGACCTAGATCGGTTTCGTAAGATGCGTAACCAGCCACATTTAGGAAAATGTTCTCCTGCTCTATTAAAAAGTACATTTGGCCTCTCTTACTCGGATTCCCTTCGAAATCATTCAACTCTGAACACACCCACACACACACACAATATATATATATATATATATATATATATATATATATATATATATATATATAATGATTAATAACAATATAGGTATTAGCATATACTATCAGTGTCCTTTTACTTTGCAGTCTCCTTAAAAATTCAGCTCCATGAGTGTTAATTTGTGACGACAGAGCAAATATAAGTCAGGTTCATATTATATTCCAATAACCATGGTTTTATTTTATTATTTTTATTTTTTAACATTTAAAAATAATAAAATAAAATCATGTTTATTGGAATATAATGTGAACCTGACTTATATATATATATATATATATATATATATATATATATATATATATATATATATATATATATATATATATATATATATATATATATATATATATAAGTATAAGGGTATACTCAAAAAAAGAATAAAAGGGAAATACCAGCAGAGTGTTCAATTAAATTAAATTAAGAGCGTAATATTTTTTATTTATAAATACAGATTTTAATCAGACATGTGGACCGGCGGTTTCTGACAGGAAAAAGTTTGGATCCCCAATCCCGTCTTCGTCAGCACAGCCTGAAATGGTAAATAATGGAATTTCTTCAAAAAAACATCTGTGATCAGTATTTACCCGTTATGAAACGCTATGAAACGCTAGTAGCATTGGGGATGCAACCTTTTTCCTGTCAGAAACCGCCAGTCCACATGTCTGATTAAAATCTGTATTTATGAATAAAATATAATATATATATATATATATATATATATATATATATAGTCATCAACATACAGACTGTTTCGCTGTATCACAGCTCTTCAGTGCGGCTAGACCAGTTAGTGCCTCAAGCCGGGATTGAAACTAAACTGTCGAGCTGACGACGCTGGCTGAATGTAAGTAATATCTCATTGTAAACATTGTCAAGTACCGGGAGCTCGAATTAATTTTATCTAATGAGCTATGCCTATATATATATATATATATATATATATATATATATATATATATATATATATATATATTAGTATATAATTATAAACATTTGTTTTTATCTACATAGTATACGTTTCATCCTTTCGGAAATCGTAAGTGTAGAGATGCTTATTCATCCTAGTGGCAGGACTCGTTGAAGTTGTACTTCATGCCTGTTTACGAACGCTTTCTTGAGATTTATATATAGATTTCCATAATTCTTTACATTCTGAAACGACACCACTCAGCTTGCTTAAGTATCTATACTCTAATTTTATCAAAATAGTACGATTATATTTATGGTGTCTGCGTTCGTGTCAAACATTTATGAAAAGAAAATACGATTGTAATTTATTTATTTTATTTATAACTTTAACATTATACAAAATAAATATAAAAACAATAGAAATGAACATGCTGAGTTTTGGGTTTGAAGTGAGTGTGGACGAGATTTCTCATTGATTCCCGAGGGATACCGGGGTTTCTTTGAGTAAGTTAAATACTAATAATATCAAATGTAGGGTTTATAAATGCAAAGGTTGTATTAAATTATTCTGTTTGTTATATAAGCTATAACAAAGTACGCATATAGATCATGTGTTTCTTTTTTGTATCATATATGGTAAATAAAATTTAAATGGAGTACCACCTTTGCATTTGTAAAGCCTATATTTGATAATACTGAATATATTGTTCACCTATTTATATAGAGTAAATTCACTTGTAATAAAGAACAAATATATATGTTATATTTCTATTTTATTCTATTTTATTAACATTTTTATTCATATTTATATTATTTTTATACTTTTATCTTTAATTCTTTTTATTATTAATATTATTATTATTATTATTATTATTTTTATTATTATTATCATTTGTACTCGCTATGAGTTATCACACAGCTGATCTTCAGGGATTGCTCATCGACAACAACCGGTGGTATTCTCTGGAGTCTGAGTGACAACAAGCCTCTCCAGATTTCCAATACTCTCCACCTTTTTTCGATAACCACCGCAAATGACCTTGCGATATCGCAACAGTTACTTACCATTGATGTCTTGCTGGTAAGGATCATTGTTTCATTCTGTGATTTCGGTGGCAATAAGATTCCTGAAGGTCCCAGCACTCTTCGAAGTCTTCCAGTTAAGGTGTGTGTAGTTCCTCCTCGCTCTTCTTATCCTCTTTTACCCTCTACGACTATTTTCTGTGGTGTCAGCCTAGGCCGGTGCCATCTTTTTTGGGAGGAAGGTTAGCTTAAGATATTTCTTGCAGTTCTTGTTCCTTGGTTCATACGGGGGTGTTCTTCCTGTGTTCTTTTGTTTCCTGTTGGAACTTCGATGTTCTGTTGTAATTTCAATGTCACAGGTTCAATGTGTGTTGGTTTTCGCATTCAATGATTTTCCTTAAGATTGCAGCCGTTTTGATCATTGTCGTCCTTTGTATCGTCTCACTGATCCCTTTGATTCCAATTTCTCCCAATGTTTTCTTTATGTTATTTTGGGGCTGTTCCTAGTGCTTCTACGATTATTGCTATTATATTGACTTTCTTCGTGCTCCATATTCCTTTCAGTTCACTGGCAAGTTCCGTATATTTGCTTCGTTTATCCGTCTCTTTGATCTATACTCTGTTGCCTGTTGAAACGGCGAAGCTTACGATTTTGCAAGATTCTTCCTTCTTGTCGATTATAATAACATCCAGTCTATTTTCTTTGTATGAGTTTATCTGGTTGTACATCCATATCCCAGATGATTTTATCTTTTTGGTTTTCCAGTACTGTTTTTGGTTTATGTTCGTACCATTTGTCTGCGTATTCAAAATTCAATCGTTCCCAGTTTACTTCTTTCCCCACGCAGTCGTGTCTGTTATTCTATTCTTTTGTGCTAGTTTGCTGCATTCACGTATTATATTATTTATTGTTTCGTCTCTTTACCCACACAGTAAGCATTTACTGCTTTCCTGGGTTTTATCTATTTTAGCTTTAATGTAGTTCGTCCTAATCGCATTGTGGTGTGCAGCAGTCAGTAAATATTCAGTTCATTTGTTACAGTTTTCTTTTCTTAGCCATGCCCAGCTATTTTCGTTGGTTTATTCTCTTCTCAGTCTTATGAAGCGTCTATGTAGTTGTTTTTATTCCCACTTTTCTTTTTTTTTATCTTTTTGTTTCTGGCTTCGGTGCTTTTCGAGTTGTTTGTTGGGACGCTGTCTTTTGCTGCGGTGATTAGCTTTTTTTGTGTGACTTCCACACAGTCTTTTATAATTACTATTCCCCTTCCCCCTTCGTTTCCTTTCATCAAGAATCTATCCTTAGGGTGTAGTGCGTTGTGCATGGTCATTAATTGTCTAGTTCTTGTGTCAAGGTGCCTGAGTTCTTCTTTAGTCCAGCCTGTGAATGGTCCAGAGTATCTTATTAGTGATGCTTCCTAGGTGTTTATTCTTTTTACTAGATTACTGCTATGTAATTTTCTTTCTTAGAATGTTCTTGTTCTTCGTAAATATTTTTTTTCCAATCTTCTCTATCATTTCTGTAGATTTGATTGTGTTTGCCTCCAACACTCCCAAATATTTATAGCTATTTTGTTTGCATTGCACCCTCATCTCCTCGTGGTTGCTCAACCCCATGCCCTATTTCGTCTCCATTTGTCCTCTTTTCATTTCCAGTAGTGCACACTTTTCCATTCCGAATTATATTTGAATGTCATGACTGAAGATTCTGGTCGTATTTATCACCTTTTCCAGTTCTTTTTTGGTTTTGCAAAAACTTTCATTAGGATGTATTTTTCGTTGATATGTATATTTTCATTTTTTATTTATTATAACGTACATAAAAGTAAAACGCTGGACTATAGACATCAATATCGAAGATTCGATCCTTGTCTAAGTTAACAATGCTGATGACGGCTGGTAGCAAGAAACACGTGTCCATGGATTACTTTTATGTACGTATAAAATTTTAAAAATATAAATATATATATTAACGAAAAATACGTCATAAAAAGTTAAGGCGAACTAATGATGCAATTTTCTGCATCTTAATCACTAAGGAAGTGAGACAATCGAAGTAGTAGTGAGCAAAAAAACAACGAACGCTGCAATCAACAATAAAAATAAATACATAAAAACATTATATATATATATATATATATATATATATATATATATATATATATATATATATAGAGAGAGAGAGAGAGAGAGAGAGAGAGAGAGAGAGAGAAAGAGATAATAGAATTTACAAAAAACAAGAAACGTTGTTATTTTTTTATATATTTATTAAATTAATAAAATCATTTTTCCATAAATATATTTTTGAGACTTTCACTGTGAAACAGCTTCTTCAAAGAGTACTTTTCTTTATTTTTCTCTCTTCATCTTGCCGTGTTAAAAGTCGCAAGCTACTCTAATGTTGATAGTGGACTTTCTATTTTTCATGATGATGTCTACTTTGATAAAAGTAGCCCATCCAAGCGCAATCCGCCGTTTGATTTCATGCATGATATCAGCGTTACTTTTCAACTACTTCGACATTTTCAGCGTTCACTATGACTGGTGCTTTTGTGGCATATTTGTTAAAATGCACACTGGAAAAACTAAGTTCATGTTTAAGGCTAACAATAAGGTTAGCATTGGGAATGTCGTTAAGAATCTCTGATAATTTTTATAATAATATAGTATATTACTTTATGATGTTATATATATATATATATATATATATATATATATATATATATATATATATATATATATATATAATTTGAAACGGTTTTTAAAACCAGTAAAATGCAGATACGTTTTTTTTAATAAACATATTGTATATTACTTTATGATGTTATATATATATATATATATATATATATATGTATATATATATATATATATATAATTTGAAACGTTTTTTTAAAACCAGTAAAATGCAGATACTTTTTTTTTTAATAAACATATTATTTATTCAAATTAAAACAAACGACTCTGCATTTTACTTGTTTCAAAAACCGTTTCAAATTACAAAATTTAAATGTATTCTATACAGTGGAATATTTTACTTATATATATATATATATATATATATATATATATATATATATATATATATATATATATATATATATATATATACATATATATATATATATATATATATATATATTTCCACATTGATTAATACGTCAGTAGAGCTTATTAGTAGTATAAAAATGTATTTGTTTCATTCTTGTGATAAATCATCTAGCTAATTGTCTGATGATTACCTATATACTAGGCCTGTCTCAAACGTATTCGACTTTTGGACAGAAAAATATTTCAAATGCCTTACAGGGTTCGGACTCTAATCCCCTTCAAAGTACTTGCACACACTTAGCCCACCGATTCATCCACTGCCGGAAACACCTCTGTTAGTCTTCTTTTAAAAAAAGAATACCACAAAGTGAAAATTTGAGACTTGTACAGAATTCGAACACATGCCGCTAAAGAGGGGCAGCGTGACATGGACGTCGTCCTGGACCACTGTAACGAGTGATGCGTCCAGGAAACGTCGACATCGTACAAATAACGCATCTGTCACATTTTTGTGGCAAATCTCTGTTTACGTTCTTCCGAACATGGTAGCTACATCTCCTTACTGCATCAGACAGACACATACGACGAGCATTTTTATATGTGTTTAGTTTTGGAATGTTTATTTCTGACAGTATACAGTATGTTATGTATTAAGCTAAGTATACCACTACGTGAAAATCCTGACTCGTACGGAAGTCACATTTTTCACATTTTTCCCTTTGTTGTGTTCTTTGCTTTTATCCAACAGTTGCATGTTTAGTAATATTACTTACATACAGAGTAACATAAAACAGCAGCTTAATACATAACTTAGTGTATGTTGTCTAAAACAAAATATCCAATATAAAAAAAAACATAAAATTCCTCTTCTAATTTCGCTGCCAGATCCAGCAAGGAGCTATGGTAAAATTGTTAGTAAAACGGAAACAAATATGTGCCACAATTTTCGCTTTCTCTGTACGATGGCTCGATAACCAAGTGGGCCAAATCTGGCGGTCTCTCTTCTGAGTCACGCGTTCGAATCCAGTAAGAGTCTCATATTTAATTTTTTTAAAACTTAGTTCACCCCAAACAATGCAAGTTGCCACTGTGAACGTAAGGGGCTGCTGAGAATTAGGGTGAACATTTAGAGGGGTAATCTTAAATTGGGAGCTGTGTAGCGATATGCTTGTTTACATTAGTTATACAATTCTGCATGTCGGTACAGTGGAGGAAAGAGGGAAAGGTCGGCAGCTTGATAAAAGAAGCTATTTGAGTAGAAAGCTCTCCGGCATCTGGAGATCTCCACATTTATTATATGTGATTTATCTGATTGCCGGGTTGGTCGAGTGTATTTACTTCAAGGGGGAACCAGAGCAGCAAGTTCATCACAGCACATTCCTTTGAAGTATATGTAAAATAAGCACAAAGATGCAAGATTACGACAATGAGACAGGGGCTGGAGCTTGGTGGATAGTGAAGGACCTATCATATTAGATAGTCTTTTTTTAACCTTGTCTAAAAGGGAAAGACTATACGATGGTGCACCAGCCCAGATGTTTCAACAATAATCCATGGATGGGCGGATAGTTGCTTTGTAGAGATATAGGTGTGAGAGGCTTTCTAGCACGGTAGAGGGAGCCCACTTTCTTAGCAGCAGCCTGGTAATGTCTTATATGTATGTGTTCCAATTTGTGTTACCTGTAGATGGCACGCCGAAGAGTTTGAACGGTGGACTCTCAGGTAAGGTGTTATTTGTCATGGCAACCGGTGGTTGAAGAGGTTTCTTGTAGTTGTTCAAGGAAAGGAGCTTTGTCTTAGCAGATTAAATGTTACCATCTATTTATGACCGCATTTCGCTACAGACTGGAGGCCACCTTCTAAGGATTCAGTCATTGCCTCGTATATGTACACCCGTTTTACCCACATGACGAGAGTAGAGCATGGTGGTGTCAGCAAATATAGTCATCTCAGACACAATGTCATCAGGGGGGTCGTTTTATACTTTGTTTATATCCAGACGCGCGGACTAATAATCGCGTGTTACGTAATATTACTCGCGCATAAATTAACATCAACAAAAAGCAGCTTAATACATAACATATAGCGTGGTGGATATATATATATATATATATATATATATATATATATATATATATATATATATATATATATATATATATATATATATATATATATATATGAATGAACGAAAGTAGACAATAGAAATAGATAACGATTTTCCATTGTTCTAAGTTTCGATTATCTTACCAAATAAACTCTGTGCCCTGTGGTAATGTATTCCAATATTGGAAGGAAATAAAATGTTGACAAAACCTACGCAATTCTTGCCATAAAATCAAGCAAACCAGTTTTGTTTGTTGTTTAATTTCACCGGTTGAGAAAAAAAAATCTCGAGCGTCAATTTAAACGCCCTATTCGCCGTCATTGTTTTCGCATTCGTAATTTGTCAGATTTCCAATTCTATAGAAATATCAAACGTCGTTAAACATGATTTTCACTTCGCTTAGGTTTAGATTTAATGCAACGTTCTTTCATGTAGAACACTCTCTGGTGGCTGCTTATAAAAATGTCCGCTTACTCACATTAATAAGTTTATTTCGCATGATTTCGTATGTCTATTCACGCCAGCTTAATCGTTAAAATTTTCGGATTTGTAGTTATAAACAATCTTGTTCCGGGGTTCAAATCGTGCGACCGACTTGAATGGTTATCTCTACGCTGTTTAATTTGCAAGAATAACAGATATAAGCATGCACATAGTAATTAAATAAGTATTATTAAATAATTATTTGTAGCCCCTGTTTGCCTGGTCCTTTAATGCGAGATACGATAGATAATAATAATACTAATCTATATATATATATGTATATATATGTATATATATTCAAGCTCTCCGTTCAGTCTAGAGAGACTATGGATACCACTATAAGGGGCTGGCTGCGCGTGTAATTATGAAGCAAGGGTTGCGCAATCCCTAACAACACCTCTCCTGAGTCGGCACTGCTTGATTCCAATGGCAAGCAGTTCAAGACGACTGGAAACAATGCCGAGATAAACAGAGAGCACATACAGCACCTGGTAGTCCCAAATGGTCACCCATTTAACACTGGCCAGGCTCGACGTCGCTTAACTTCGGTGATCTAACGGGAACCGGTGTGTCAACGTGATTGTACCGTATATACATATATATATATATGTATGTATATATATGTGTATATGTATGTGTATATATATATGTATATGTATATGTATATATATATATATATATGTATATATATGTATATTTATATGTATATATATATATGTATATATATATATATATATATATATATATATATATATATATATATATATATATATATATATATATATATATATATATATATTCCAGAAAAGGAAAGAAAAGCATTGTCTACCATGATTAAGGTTTTTGAAAACCGAAAATTTGGGATTTATGAAAAAGAAAGAAAAAATGATTTAATAAATATTTCATTTGTGTAACAAAATCTCGCGTCATGTTAACTGATTCTAAAATTTCAAAGTTATCGTTTCAATCGGCGCTTCTAAACCGTAGTTGAATCTGAATTTCATAATCGTACACATGCGTTTCAGTACGCGAAAACTACGGATCGGACATATAAAAAAAAACAGTATCTTCATAACACCAGAAAAGGAAAGAAAAGCATTGTCTACCATGATTAAGGTTTTTGAAAACCGAAAATGTTGGATTTATAAAAAAAGAAAGAATAAAATGGTTTTATAAATATTTCATTTGTGTAACAAAATCTCGCTTCATGTTAACTTATTCTAAAATTTCAAAGTTATATATATATATATATATATATATATATATATATATATATATATATATATATATATATATATACTTTTAGTTTTGGTATATCCTTACATAAGACATTCTTTTAAACGTAAACAGATTATATATTATGTGAGGAAGATTCTCTTGAGGTCCAATAATTTATCTGATTACCGTAGTCGTCAGATCGCAATATTATTGAACACTTATGGTGCATTTTAGAAAGATAAGTAAAGAGTCGATATCCTATACCACCATCATTACAAAGACTGGAAACTGTTTTTGCTGGAGAATGGATAAATCTTTTTTTAGAAAGAATTAAATACCTCGGATAATTAAAGCTTTAATTACTGCCAATAATTAAAAATAAGTTTGTTAGAAATTGTAAGGTATTAGGATTATTTCATCATAACCCGGTGTACATTGCAATCGATTCCTTACCTCAGAAAACCAAATAATTTAGAGACATTGGTAAACATTAAGTGCTACTTGGAGAGGATTTCTTTTCTCACGTTTCAAATCGAATTTTCTTGTATGAATCATTTAGATTGGTATGCACATTTCTCCCATCCAAGTATCTTACGATAGAGACATCAATTCAGGAATGAACACCGACATCATTAGAAATGACAAACTATACAACAGAAACAAATTCATTTGATAATCTCATGGAACGAATTTATTCAGACGAAAAGGGTCGGATTTCAACACAATGTTTGCAAATAGAGAAGTTAAACTAACTTGATAGATGATAGATAATTAAATACACATGTCCGATAACAATGACATATATATATATATATATATATATATATATATATATATATATATATGTGATTTTATGAAGGCTTACCAAAGCATTCCTTTCAAGACACCAATGATCACCATTAAAGATATTTTTTCTTACAAATACTATTTATTCAAATTAAATGTTTTTTTCCTACACGTGTTTCACTACCAAGCAGTTACTTGCTTGGCAGATCATCAGGGAAATTAAATGTCTGGAATACTGGTTTCAACTGCCGACAAAACACAATGTGGCGTTGTAATAGTTGAGGTCACTTAAGAAAAGGAGAGGAAAAAAAATAATAATATAAATAAAAATAAAAATAAAAATAAAAATAAAAATAAAATTAAAAGTCAAACTTAAAAAGCAAGGAAGAACAACGGTAAAAAAAAGAAAGTCCTAGAAAAGTCTTAGAAAAGTAGCTTGTGCATTATTTCTTCCACCAAGCCAACAAGCAAGTATTCGGTCCCAAATACATTCAATAAAACCACAAAACCGGAACAATGTGCGATAATACACTTTCACGTTAGCTGAATAAATCCCCCCCCCACACACAATAAAACAAAAGAACTAAATCATTCAAGATACCGCTCACAAGTTACCATTCCAATCCAATGATAGTATGGGAATTCCAAATCCAACCTCTCACAAAGAAAAGTCAACACAAATGTTCGTCCGAGTTCAAAGAGTCTTATTTCAATTGTTGATTTATTACCCTTCGAAATAAACACACGACGAGTTGAATGTCAATCCCGCAGAAAAAATCCCTTCCATCAAGAAAAAATCTTAATATAGAAACTATTTATTCAAAATACTGTTTCTAAAAATATTTATTATTAAACCTATTCCTTATAGAAATTAATTATCTAGTGTCCGGGACGTCATTTTACATTTTGTGAAAATATCCTTCATTTAATTAACTGCCGAATTGTTTTCGTTTTGTTGTTTAACGAAGCGAAAAACGCCTATCCCGCAGAATTTGTTTTTAAAAAAATCATTCATATATCAAAAATAAACTGTTATTATAAAAAGGCTTTCTACAAAAATCTAGTTATTATTTTAAATCATTTAAAATATTTCCTTAACGGCTGTGTCTGTTTGTAACTCTCTGTGGAGAATGTTATTCTATATTCCATAAATAAATGTTACAACGGAATATCGTTATCAGAAATCTATTTTCTATTTTGAAAAAAAAAAACAAACTTTTTTTTAATGGACCGGTTTATTTTTTTGTCAACTTTACGGGAAAATATCACTCTTACTCATTAAATGACAGGAGACTTTATTATTACTAATTTAAAATCCCGTACAAAATACTTTTTTTATAAAATTCAATTGTTTCTATTTTTAGAAATTAAGTCCGTGTCGGCATGCATGTTTTTAAAATTATTTTTTCCTTAATTACTTTTCCCCATTCCTGCCACCAAATTGTTTTATTTATTTTAATCTAATTAAAAACTAATTTAATTTAACCTAATTTAATTAAATAGTGATAGCATCCAGGTTGCTATTTCTTATTTTTCACTTAAAGTTACTTGAAATCCCCAATGCATTTCGTATAATATATCTATTTCTGAGAATAAATTGTGATTTATTATTTATTATTCCACTATCTTTTTATATGTAACACAATTTCCCCCCTCTATTCCGCTGAATAAGTATTTACTATAGTTGACTATCACTGGGCCTTATTCCGATAGAATATTCCTACCTTATCACCCCCAACCTAAGTCTCGAGTATCCGCTAATAATTGAATTAAGACATATCTTAGCATAAGTACGTGTTACTAATTCTCATCCTTCCTATTATACACTAATTATTGCCCCAGATTGCCTCAGGAAGTGTCCATCTTGCCTATCTCTGCTGTAAGTTTATACTTCCCCCAATTCCCCTCCTATCCAGGTTTTAGGCTTGATAACAGGTAACGGTTTCTATGCAGACAGCATTGTAGTATTTCCTGCCTAGCGTTCAGTAAATTATCTCTAGATGTCATGATGTGGTACGACTCCAATGCACATAGGTTGCATCTCTTCTTTTTGTTCGGCTTATATTTGTTAGCCCTCCCCAAAATTGACCATTTCAGTTCGAAAGGGTCTTGCCTAGCAATGAGGTTTCTCACAAAACGGCCAACAGAAGTGTTAGGCCTATCTATGTCTTCCCTTTGGCCTCCCCTGAAGGAACTCATGTGGTTTCTGAATCTATCTTTGAACTCACCCCCGGTTGAACCGATATATGATTTCCTACTACTCTCTGTTATCACATCGCATTTGTAGACAATGCTTGAAACTCTACAGTTCCCCCCCAGTGGACAGATGTTAGAAGCCCTGCAGTTACAGTTGTGTGCTGGGCCGTTGCTGGATGTTCTACTACTATGGTTATTTATAATGGAGGTTCTCACTGAACTGGTGTTACTGGGATCAACACCAGAAGAGAACATGGCTTCCCTTGTTTTAGTTATCTTAGAATTATTATATCCTATGATGGATGTGGCTATATTTCTACAGGTTGAATAAGAGAGTTTTACAGTATTTTTGTTAATGATTCCCCCCAATCTGCTATCCCTTGGAAAGTTTTTTTCCACTATGCTATAAAAAATCTTTGGGATATTAGTCTTAATATGCTGGCTATAGGGGGGGTTGAACCATGTAGTGGTCCTTCTCCTATTTTTCTTCCTACCTTTCCCCCCGGTTTGGGTAGCATGTGAGTTCAATTCGTTACTTCCAACTTCACGAATATTATCATCAACCGGTTCCCACCCTACCTGGTTTACATTACCGTGGGATACACCAGGTCCCCTATATCTAGCCTTGCCCATTGCCCTATTATATGAAACCATTGATCGAGAGGCAAACGGTCTCCCGTTTAGTCCCCCATTCCCAACCGAAGGAGGCACAAGGTAATTAATTTTTTCCTTGTATCCTGATCTGTTTAAAGCCTCATTGTAGAATTGCTTACTGCTGAAATAGCAACCTGGATGCTATCACTATTTAATTAAATTAGGTTAAATTAAATTAGTTTTTAATTAGATTAAAATAAATAAAACAATTTGGTGGCAGGAATGGGGAAAAGTAATTAAGGAAAAAATAATTTTAAAAACATGCATGCCGACACGGACTTAATTTCTAAAAATAGAAACAATTGAATTTTATAAAAAAAGTATTTTGTACGGGATTTTAAATTAGTAATAATAAAGTCTCCTGTCATTTAATGAGTAAGAGTGATATTTTCCCGTAAAGTTGACAAAAAAATAAACCGGTCCATTAAAAAAAAGTTTGTTTTTTTTTTTTTTCAAAATAGAAAATAGATTTCTGATAACGATATTCCGTTGTAACATTTATTTATGGAATATAGAATAACATTCTCCACAGAGAGTTACAAACAGACACAGCCGTTAAGGAAATATTTTAAATGATTTAAAATAATAACTAGATTTTTGTAGAAAGCCTTTTTATAATAACAGTTTATTTTTGATATATGAATGATTTTTTTAAAAACAAATTCTGCGGGATAGGCTTTTTTCGCTTCGTTAAACAACAAAACGAAAACAATTCGGCAGTTAATTAAATGAAGGATATTTTCACAAAATGTAAAATGACGTCCCGGACACTAGATAATTAATTTCTATAAGGAATAGGTTTAATAATAAATATTTTTAGAAACAGTATTTTGAATAAATAGTTTCTATATTAAGATTTTTTCTTGATGGAAGGGATTTTTTCTGCGGGATTGACATTCAACTCGTCGTGTGTTTATTTCGAAGGGTAATAAATCAACAATTGAAATAAGACTCTTTGAACTCGGACGAACATTTGTGTTGACTTTTCTTTGTGAGAGGTTGGATTTGGAATTCCCATACTATCATTGGATTGGAATGGTAACTTGTGAGCGGTATCTTGAATGATTTAGTTCTTTTGTTTTATTGTGTGTGGGGGGGGGGATTTATTCAGCTAACGTGAAAGTGTATTATCGCACATTGTTCCGGTTTTGTGGTTTTATTGAATGTATTTGGGACCGAATACTTGCTTGTTGGCTTGGTGGAAGAAATAATGCACAAGCTACTTTTCTAAGACTTTTCTAGGACTTTCTTTTTTTTACCGTTGTTCTTCCTTGCTTTTTAAGTTTGACTTTTAATTTTATTTTTATTTTTATTTTTATTTTTATTTTTATTTTTATTTATATTATTATTTTTTTTCCTCTCCTTTTCTTAAGTGACCTCAACTATTACAACGCCACATTGTGTTTTGTCGGCAGTTGAAACCAGTATTCCAGACATTTAATTTCCCTGATGATCTGCCAAGCAAGTAACTGCTTGGTAGTGAAACACGTGTAGGAAAAAAACATTTAATTTGAATAAATAGTATTTGTAAGAAAAAATATCTTTAATGGTGATCATTGGTGTCTTGAAAGGAATGCTTTGGTAAGCCTTCATAAAATCACATATAAATGCTCTGTACTCTATAATCGAGTATCATCGAGCTTGTTTTTTATTGGAACAACCCCGGTCTTCACTGAATGATCTATTTTATAAGTGAAAAATCTAAATCTATATATATATATATATGTGTGTGTATATATATAGTCATCCACATACAGACTGTTTCGCTGTTTCACAGCTCATCAGTGCGGCTAGATCAGTTAGTGCCTCAAGCCGGGATTGAAACTCGCTTCTAACCCCTACGCTATCATGCGACACTGACTGAATGTAAGATATATCTCAATGTAAACATTGCAATTGCTGTGGCTCGAATTAGTTTTACCTAATGAGCTATGCCTTAAAGCTAATGGAAGTTGACGATATCCTTACAAATTAAGCTCTACCCCGGGAGGGAGCTTTATATAGTCATCCACATACAGACTGTGTCGCTGTTTCACAGCTCATCAGTGCGGCTAGACCAGTTAGTGTCTCACGCCGGGATTGAAACTCGACCGTCGAGCTGATGGTCGGCGCTTCTATATATATATATATATATATATATATATATATAGTAATCTAGGTAAAGTAAACATCCACAGGATAACATTTCAAAGAATTTCAACCGGTCTTATAAAAAGTGCTCAATATCAAATAGAGCTTTCATATATCATTTTTTTTATTTACACAGACATGTAGATAATCCGCGTCAAAAACATTAGACTATGGCAAACTGCCCATTAATATATGTTATTTGGGGTTTATAGGAATTGGTGTGATGTGAATGTAGGTTTTATTTGTGTTGATAAGAAAGATATGGTGATGATATGTAACGATGAGGCAGGTGCTTTTTATTTAGCATTCGAATTTTGATTATAAGGGTAGTATAATTTAATTGGAAGACTCCCTAAGTGCTTTGATAGGTATTCTATTTTCCATGTGTCAGGAGTTGTTAGACTTATATACGGATAGAGGTTGAGTTTTTTAAGTGAGTTATGTGTTTTCGTTCTAAGTTCATTTGGTTAGTAGAAATTTTGTTTTGTGGGGGCATAGTTTGAAGACCTCAGTTCTTATGTTCATACATTTTATGGAAGGGTAATTAATCGCTCGTAAGATTTTGAATTGGTCTGTGATGCCTAGTTATCAATTCATGGAAATAGGGTTATAAGGTTTTTTTATCGATGATTCTCCATTTAATTTCGTAGGGTGTATCGGACTTTTTTTAGATCACCTATTGTGCTATCTAAGGAAGTGATGCAACGTTTTCACGGATATTTAAAAGTATTATTGTAGGCGTAGAGCATGGGTCGTCAAACGTTTTCGACCTCCGACCCCTTTGTGTCCCTCCTCCGACCCCTTTGTGCCCCTCCTCCGACCCCTTTGTGTCCCTCTTCCGACCCCTTTGTGTCCCTCCTCCGACCCCTTTGTGTCCCTCCTCCGACCCCTTTGTGCCCCTCCTCCGACCCCGTTGTGCCCCTCCTCCGACCCCTCTGTGCTCCTCCTCCTTCCCCAGCGTCCTCCCTTAGATCTTGGCCTACATCTATATTAAATGATATAAGAACTCAGGCTAAAACAGATGAAATTAAATGTTCACTAAATTAATGGTGTATGAAAAATTGAAAATAGTCTGATGATAACGCACTCCTACCTTTGACCTATAAGTACATTTCAATTTCATAGAAACAAAATCATGAACAACTTGAAAGATATCGTTTTTTTCTGAAATGTGTATTTCTATATTGAGTACATTAATGTGACGGATGATTATGATAATCATCCGTCACATTAATGTACTCAATATACAAATACACAAGTTGGTCACGAACCAGGATATTTATGTCAGGCTGGGTGTTGGTCAGTTTCAGTCTCAGGTCACCGCGCTCCTCCAGGTTGAGTTGATTCCTCTACTTTCTGAAGATTGCATTTGCATGACTAAAACCAGTTTCTACCATGGAGGAGGTGGAAAAAGTCAGAAGGAATGGCTCAGTTGTCACTGCAAGTTTTGGATATTGAGTGCAGTTCTTGTGCACTTCTGTTTCAAAACTATTTTTCGCAGCAATATCGACGCTCAATCTGCCAGTTCGCACACAAGATCTATTTCCAAACCCAAATTCTCAAATTTTACGTCAAACGGTGTCACTATTCATGCAGGTATTCTTATCTTTCTTATGTCTTCAAACCGAACACTGAAATCTGATGTTTTTGCAGATGATAGGTAAAAATCTTTAAATATTTTGCCTTCTGCGCAATAAATTTGAAAAATACTTAAAATCTTTTCTCTGCAAATAATTTCTGAATAATTCAAGCTTTATTTGGAAACCAATGAGAACTGTCCGTGCTTGAATCAGTGTCACGTCTTTGCTCTGCAAACGTTTTGCAATCTCATTAAAGTTGGATAAATATCCGCCAAATAAAGCAAACACTTTTCATATCTCTTCAATTCCTCACACAGTGTTTGTAAACTTTCACCTCTCAACAACATTCTCACGTCTGTGTGAAGGAGTAACTGATTAGCAATTTCATCATTTCTTTTCACAGAACTTTCCAAACAATCTTGAATTAAGGGATGTGCTTTTATCGTATTTATTGATTTGACACAACCCGTCAATGCATCATGGAGCTCGCCACTAAGCTTTTTTTGCCACAAGGTGACTTTGATGCAAAATCTAATTATTAATGTATACATTTGGAACATTTTGCTTCAACAAAGTAGCGAAACCTCTGTATGTATCAACTATGGTGGGGGCACCATCGCTTGCAACGGCAGCAATGTTTTTGTGACTGATGTTATGCTTCCTCCAAATACTCTTTTAAGCATCTGAAAAGAGTCTCTCTTTTCATATCGCCTTCCAGATACTTTGCGAAAAAAACTCGTCAGTAACACGATTAAAACTCTGACTAAAATATCTCACATATGTCATCAATATACTTGCACTGCCAAATGTCGATTCATCCAACTGACTTGATAACTTAGAGTACTGCAGCTCTGAAATTAATATGTTTTCAACATTGATATCCAGTTGATCGATTCAGCGCTTCACTGTACTTGCACTCAACGGAACCGACTTTAAAACAGTGTCTGCGTTAGGCACTCATTACATTAGCAATAACCTCACGAAGCACAGGAATAATCACTTCCTCGCTGATGGCGTGAGGTTTTCCTTTCTTTGCAATATTGTGTTGTATGTAGCTTTCTGTCCTGCCTCAAGATCAGTTTTTACATGTAGCTTAAAAAACGTTTCCCGGCTTGGCCTATTATTGAATTTTGCCTTTAGAGTTTTGAAAAATCCAAGATCTTTGTTAGTCTTATCACTATGAATTCTTTCCAAGTGTTCTTTCATCTTAGATGTTTTCATGTTATCATTGCTAAATGTCTTTTCGCAAAGTAAGCACAAAGGAATCGATTTATTTTCCGATGACGTAATGCAACCCAATTTTAAATAATCTTCACTCTACTGCCTGCACTTTTCTAGTAGTACATGACATGGTCCTGAAATTTAAAAAAAATGTTTGAATGAAAGATAGTAAACACTTGAAATTACTTATTTTTGTACTGAAAGTCTTTAACTGTAAATTTTACAAAAATGTAATACTTACACGAGTGTGGGAGTCAAATTAATGTGACGGGTAGTACAGCTTTTGATGACGGCTTCGGTGGTGAAAAGATATGGAGAAACGAACGTTGAGAGAATGTGAACAGCATAATCTTCAGAGAAGGTTGTATTTTCGAAACTAGTGTGACGTCCCCTTAAAGGGAGGCTGGACCGACGCAGGTGCAGGGGAGAAGATGAGTCACGCTGGGAAGGGTGTTGGTCAGATGAGGAGAAAGCTCGCACCGCTTTCTATTGCGTATCGCTGTGTAACTGACAACAAAAAGTTGTGTACATCATTAGTTCACGGACCCCCATTGGATATCTTGACCATCACCGACCTCCTGGAGTTCCTCCCCGACCCCAAGGGGTCTCTCGGACCACCTTTGACGAACCATGGTGTAGAGCATTTGTTTTAATGTTCCTTGTGTCATTTAGATGTCAATCTATTATTTCCATCGATTTACACTTGATATGAGTTTTTGCTTCGTACACTATTAATTGTATTGTGCAACCCTCTCCTAGGGTTAAGCTTTACCCCTTCTGCATGAGCAGTGCGGGTTGACGGATTGATTTGCGCTGTGGGTTTTTAGGCTAGTAGGGATCCTATGGAGGTGTAACATGATTAACTTGTTTAGACTGCATTTCTCTTGAAAAATGTTATGCATCAATAGCTGCGAAAGATGAGGAACATGTCCAGTTCAATATAAATTACGACTAATTAGAACAGGTAAAACATTATTGTTTTCAAACATAACTCAATCCAAGAACTAAAGCATATTTAGCTGACATTTTGTGCTATTAGTGTATACATGAAAAAGCCTGAGAAAAACAAACATTTATTAACTTACCTAGTATTTAACCTATACATATGAACACAATATCAGGATAGTCAATATGAATACACTGTAATATCCATATATATATATACATAAATTAAAGCTAGACATACTGACACTTTATACACGATGTTATGTTCTACGTGTGTATATAGATCCGGGTAAGCTTGGTTTCCGTGTTATAGGTCATTGAAACAAATAGTGATTAATGTTTTTATTGTAAACATTCAACACATCAAATGTATGTAATAGTAGACTGTTATTTCTATATGTGGGACAGATTAATTATCTTTTTAGCAACGTTACAGATGAAATAAGCGTTGCCACGTACACTAACACAACTATGGCACATGACACCAAACAAATATTAATAGGGGGCTCAGAAAAATTGTAAGCCGGTATGTGCTTTTTTGATGGCCAACATGGATGACGCGATCGGCATCTGACACAAACAAACGGCATCGCAGTTAGAGAAACAAACCACAAAAATATAAAAATAGCAAGTGTGTGAAAATCTAACACAACAGGACTTTTTACCCGTATAGAACATAATCATGAAGTTATATTATCCATTTTCCAAACACACACACACACACACACACATATATATATATATATATATATATATATATATATATATATATATATATATATATATATATATATATATATATATATAAGTCAGTTCATATTATATTCCAATAACCATGGTTTTATTTTATTATTATTATTTTTTCACATTTCCAAAAAACATAATATTTCTGTAAGATATATATTTACGGTCCGTTTAATTTGTCTTGTGCCAAACAACATTTTTATGTCAATATCGTCTCTGCAACACTACAAAATAATCAGAAAAAATTCACAAAGAGTAAAAAGTTCTTGGATTAAAGTGTCTTAAAAAAAACCACACTATACAGTAGTCCATTTTTGGGTAAAAACAAACAAAAAACAAATGAAAAGAGAGCATATATATATATATATATATATATATATATATATATATATATATATATATATATATATATATATATATATATAGCTTTTATACATTACATTAAGACTGCATGTTGGTAACGTCAGGGAAACAGGAAGCAGGAATGGATTTTTTACACGTTAGCAGTCCGTGGAAAGAGGCTATTAGAGTAGAAAGCCCTCCGGCATCTTCGGACCTCTACAGTGAAAGGGTGGGATTTTACTGACTGATACAATGAGGTAGCACAGATTAGAGCTCACTCGAACATCTTCCATAGGGATAACGATAGAGTCAAGCAAGACTAGCAACGCACTTCTCTGAGAAAGAGGCTATACAGAGCAGCGGAGATCATCCTACACTAGATTTCGAAGTAGATTTTCTACTTCGTCAAGATATGAAACAGCGCTTCAATATTTCTGTAATCCATTGACTTTTTACCTGACTCAGACAATCTAACGCGACCTCAATTAGTGACCCAACGTGTCAAATATTCTCTGGTTTTGTATATTTCTTTGTTAAACTATTCAAACGCCTTTATTAACGTTGTTGATAATTAAATGTGTATATTTACATCGGTTATCGTCGCGAACGAAAATAAAATTAAATTCCTCATCTCATGAATAAATTTGAATTTTAAAAAAAATTCAAAATATTACTACATTCACAATTATTGACGTTCTTCGGTGAGTCGAATTAATAATAGATAGAAATAAATCAGTAAATAAATAAAAACTAACCAATATATCGACATGGGAAATGGGAGAAAACACCATTTTTCAGAGAGGAAATAATCGTTCTCAATTATCTTAATTTAAATTCCGTTTAGACCTGAAATAATACTTTCTTCGATAATATTAATCTAATCGTTATTAAAAGTTTAATGAGAAAAATAATAAAATTTAAAGAATTAAATTGTCGACTCAACTTATCAGTCGCAGTAAAAAAATATTTTATCGCCATATATTTGTCATTACTTACATTTTCTTTTTGAAAAACGATGCAATGAATATTTATGTGTAACTAATATATATATATATATATATATATATATATATATATATATATATATATATATATATATATAACGGTGCCTGTGTATAACTATATATGCATATATGTACATATATATATATATATATATATATATGTACATATATATATATATATATGTACATATATATATAAATATATTTATTTATTTTAAACGTACATACTTTATGCATATATATAATATATATATATATATATATAATATATATATATATATATATATATATATATATATATATATATATATTATATGTGCATAGAAGTATGTCGAAAGTAGAATGCCTGGACATCAAGCCGCTTTAAAAGTGTTAAACTTATCATTGCTTATCAGCTATTAGAAATTGGCCGAGCGGTTAGCGACGTCGGATTTGAGTTGAAAAATACTTGTAATCCAGTGTTTCGAATCGAATGACCGATAGTGAATAGTCATATCTCTATGCTGAAGAGTCCAGATTAAAAAGGACGAAACATATACGTACATAGATAATAAACAATAACAAATATTTATATATATATATATATATATATATATATATATATATTAACGAAGAACACGTTCTATAAAGTTAAAGGCGACTAATAATGGAATCTTCTGCATATTAATCACTTAAGAAGTGAGACAATCAAAGTAGTAGTAATAAAAAACAACGAAAGCTGCACACACTAATAAAAATAATTACATAAAAAAGTTCCGTCCGATTGAGTCGTTGAACACTGTTTATAACAGCCTTCTTGATATGTCTGATTTCCTCTCCTTTCAATGTGGTTGTTAGTTAAGTCGCTGATGGGTTCAGACAAAAGTTAATATGTTGACGTAGGTATGAGTTTCGAATCCTGTTACCGGCAAGAAATCATCATCCACACTGATGATTTCCGGAAAAGTATTAAACACACGTGTACGTGGATAAGCATCTTAAAATAGTAATTATATATATATATATATATATATATATATATATATATATATATATACATACATATATATACATACAAATATATACATACATATATATACATACATACATATATATATATATATATATATATATATATATATATATATATATATATATATGTAATCGGTATACATATATTATCTAATAAGTCCCACACTATCTAACAAGCTAGAGTCTTGGTCACATCGCAGCAATATTGCATCTCTGTGCTTATTTTACAAGTACTTTAACGGAATGTGTTTCGACGTATGTGCTACACTGGTGCTCAACCCATCATACAGCAAGATCCCATCCCATTCACTGTAGAGGTCTACAGATGCCGGGTTAGGGTTTTCTACTCCAATAATGCCTTTGCTTGAACTGCTAACATTTAGACTTCCTTTCCTGCTTCCTGTTTCCATGACTGTACAAACATGCAAGGGTTTAAATCTAATGTGAACAAGTATGTTGCTGCACAACTCTCCACTTAGGATGCCCCTAATTCACAGTAGCCTTTTACGTCTCAGTGCTATCATGCCTCGTTTGGGATAAACAAAAGTAAAGATGAAAGAAGTGTATCTTAATTGCAGTTACTATATGTGCTGATTGCCAGTAGCCGTGTGGTGCTGGGCGTGTGTACTGTAGTTTTAGCCTGAATCTACGAACTGAGTTCGATCTGATGAGACTGCCATGCAACAACCACTCCTGCACTGATGAGGATAAAAAGCCCGAAACGATATCGTCTATAGGTAAAAAAACATTTTAATATTTAATTAAAAAAATATTAATTGTATTTATAGTATATATATATATCTATATATATATATATTTTTTTTAACTGAAAACATTACTTTTCATGGGGAAGGGGGAAAAAAATTTGGGGGGGGGCTAAATTTTTTTTTTGTTCTTTTTCTAACTGAAAATATTACTCGTCAACGAATAGATGCGGAAACTTATGCAAAAATCAGAGAGGTTTGAAAATCCATCAAAACCGGATGAAATGCATTGGAAAAGAAACTAACAGCAACGAGCAGGCGCAAGCTTTGGTGAAACGGAGGAGATGCGAGACCAGGATTCACACCACAGTATCTAGTCTCTTTAAGTTACAGTTCCCCTTACTCGAGGCACGGAGTCTTTAAAAAGATTAAATGTCAAACAATAGGGAAGCTTAGAAATACTTTGATTCGGACATTTTTTAGATATTTCAGCCGGTTACGAAAGGAGACGTTGATAAACGACTAAAAAGCACAGGGACAATAATTACGAGCATGGCGTCAGAGAGATTTGGTTACGTCAAACTATAACAGCTAAAGACGCCCTAGATCGCTAATACAAATAAAGAACTGAAAAATGCAATCCCTAAAATGCTTGTTAAAAATACAGAGAGACATCACCACTCGCGGAGCGTAAAGAAATACTCAGATGGAATCTAAAACAAAAATCTGACGAGCTGTTGTATAGAAGGATGCGGAAAGAAAGATCGAAGATAGAGTGAATTTTCTTACCAACCGTTCTAAATTCGTAAAAGAACTGTTAAGCGCAGGAAGAGAAATGCACACAGATTTGTGTAACTCCATTAGCGAGCCTGAAAAAAAAAATGCATTGTGTTGATTACTCAGGAGCAAACAAATAACAAGATAAATAAAAATAAGCAATTATTCCAATCGCGCACGTGCTAAAATAACGGCCCCCTGTTAATTCGACATATTTAAAATAGGGATTTGCCGCACGCAAACAAAACAAAAGAAACATATGTCGAGTAAAAGTCATACGGACCTTTGTTTGAGAGGAGCTCAGCGATTGGCAAATGAAAGCAGTTACCTGTGAGAGGGATATACAAAAACAAATGTGATTGATTAGTTAGCTAAGCTCAACACCACGTGGTTATAAAAAAACAATCAGTAACACAAATCTGTGACTTTAATCTGGCGATTTCCTGTTTGAATGAAACGCGCACGCCTCTGTGTAGATAGTCTGCTATAATTATATTTTTATACTTTACTAAATATATATACTAAAAGACTACAGATTAATTCTCCTGGACAGAAATATTTTGCACCATTTTCTGACTCTTTAAAACGATAAAAATCAATAGAAAATCTTACTAAACCTTATGTTTAAAATCCTTATTCTAATTTTGATGAAAATTAATTATATTATCATAGTTATTTGACATCAATTAAGCAAGATTTTACGAATTTCAATTTTTTTCTTAAGACATCTTAAGGTTAAGCCTTACTTTTAGACATTTTCACAAAACCAAAATTGATTTTAATCACAATTAGAATAAAAATTCTAGATATTAGATTAAGTATCATATCTTGATTTTAATCTTCCTAATTGGGCATGAAATTAGTGCCAAACTGTTTTGTTTGGGAATTCATTTTAATTTTTGTATATATATATATATATATATATATATATATATATATATATATATACAAGTATAAAGACGAGACGTAGAGGAATGGATAACAAAAAAAGTGTTAAAATTAGATAAACGAGGGAAGTAGAAATAGGTTAGGAATGGACGTTGGTCTACATTGGTAGAATTATAATATTTTCAGTGAAAAACGCGATCTCTATCGTTGAATTTTTAAAAAAATGCAATGTCATCATATCAACAATGTTCCATATATCCATTAAAGACTTAATTTTTATGTTAATAATAGATTACACACACACATATTATTAAAAGCCCCCTTTACTAAGGCCGGGCACTCTGAGTGAGTTTAATAACAAGCACTACTACTAACTTCATTGCGAGATCTAACACAGTTTGTTGTCGTAGATCACTTTCGCTGCTTGTTGTAAAATACTCGCCGACTTGGTATTTACAAAGTTAAATTCCTCCTTAATTCTAAGCTAATGTGTGGTGGCCAACGGGAAAACGCTCTTGACTGCGAATCAGTGGCGACTTGGGATTGGAGTTTGCGCCCGCCGACCGTCGGAAATTAACATTCTGCACTGAATATTGCGTTAGCATTAAAGATCGATGTCTGTAAGTAATAAATAATTAATATATATATATATATATATATATATATATATATATATATATATATATATATATATATATATTAAAGTATAACCGTAATTTTAACAATAGTCTGAATTTTATTAAATATATGTTTCTTGTTTTTCTTTCAGTAAATATGGGTTCTTTTCATTTCAAGTAAGAACAATTAAGAGTAAACATTAAAAGAAATCCTATTTATATCTGTAATGCAATCCCGCTCGGATGATGAGAAAGGAAACCTCTTAATGAAATGGAAACTTAAAGGGAATTTTTATTCAATTCTGTCAAAAGATGTTGCGGTAAACGGAAAATGTCGGCTCCCGACGACGATTTCGTTTTGATTTCTTGGCTACAAAATAGTCTGTGGATTGGGACAGCGACTTCTTAAATTACTTGGTCTGTAAATGTATGGCATTGGTTGACAAGCAACTGTGAACACGACTGTTTGGATTGGAAAGCGTAAGATTCTGCCGTTTGTTGACAGACGTGATGCATTTGTTTTTAAACAGACAAAGTAAACATGGCGAATGTCGTAGCCGAAGAAAAGAGCAGTTTGGGGCGAGAGGGAATCGAAGCAGAAGTTGGACAATTATTTTGCTTTTTCAGAAATTGGTTACAATGAAACGGGAAAGGAGCGATTCTTCTAGGTGTTGTTATTCGATCACAGGAAAGAAGAGATAGAAGGAAGGAGACAGGCGAAGAAAAAAGGGAACGAAGAGAATTATGTACAGAAGTTAAAAGAGATACATGGAGGGGGGGGGTAAGAGATAGAATAAGGGAAATGAGAAAGAGATGAGATGAGAAAGATGAAGAAACGGATGAGGAGGAAAAATATCAAAAGAAGCTGGGCGATGGGTGAGTTTTGAGTGAGGGAAGAGTCAAGCGATGGCAAACAAGAGTATACTTAAAATAAGAGGCGAAAGAGGAAGGAGGAGAGGGAGAGAAGATTAAAATAAGAAATGAAAGCATTGCTAAAATTAACGAAGTAGAATACAGGAAATAACGATATAAGAGTATATTGATTGAACGAAGTATACTTAGAGTTAGGATTAGGGTTTAGCTGATTATAACTAAGCACTTTATCAATTGCGCCACTTATCCACGTGGACGGATAAAGTGCTAAGTTATAATCAGTTCTATATAGCAGTATTATTTTAGGTTGAGGGTTCACTCCTCACTACAGGCAATATAAAGAATATAAGAACAATATACAGGAACGCTCATCACATTCTGATAAAAGTTCTTTCTGACAATCAGTATATACTTAGACAAGTACGATCTACTGTCGATATCCTACTGGTCATCTCTGAACCCATATACAATACACTGGATAAGGCAGGTTAGGCTAGGGAGGTATCGCTTTATATAACTAAAGCATTTTATAAGGTCTTGCATAAAGGTATTCTCATAAAAATTAATTCATATGTTATTACTGTACGAATATATGATATAATTAAGTATTCTCATCTAAAAGAAATATCAAGGTTTAACTCGATGATCGTTCATCTAAACTACATGACATAAATGCTGGTGTACCCCAGAGATCGATCCTTGGACCTTTTATTGCTTTTGATTTTCATAAACGGCCTCACTGATGACATTGTCTCTGAGGTGGGTATATTTACGGACGACACCCCGCTCTACTGTCGTCATATGAGGCAATGGCTTTATCTTAAGATATTGACCTCTACTCTGTAGTGGAATGGAATCATAAATAGATGGTAACTTTTAATGCCACAAAGACAGAGATCCTTTCCTTCAATAATTACAAGAAATCTCTTCAACCACCGATTGCTATTCCAAATAACACCCTACCTGAGAGTAAAACATTCAAACTCCTTAGCCTTACATTGACAGGTCACATGAATAGGTACAAACACATAGAAGACATTTCCAAAGCTGCTGCAAAGAAAGTGGGCTCCCTCTACCGACAAAAGAAAACCTTTCATAGCGGATAGTATCCTATATCTCTACAAAGCTACAATCAGCTTATGCATCGAGTATTGTTGTCACATCTGGGCTGGTGCACCATCCATTAGTCTCTACCTCTTAGACAAAGCCTCCAAAAGAATCGCTTATCTAATAGGTCCTTCATTATTCACCAAGCTTTAGCCCCTGTCCCATCGCTGCAATGTGTCTTCATCGTGCTTGTTATACAAGTACTTCAATGGAATGTGCTCTAATGAACTTGCTGCTTCTCTGCATCTCTCGACTTAAATACACTCAACCAACTCGCCAATCAGCTACATCGCATTCATTCACTATGTAGGCCCTTAGATACCCGAGAGCCTTCTACTCCAATAGTCAATTTACTCGAGCTGCCGGACTTGTAAACTTCCTCGCAGCTTCTTGTTTCCCCCGACTGTACCGACATGCAGACATTTAAAACTAATCTGAAAAAGCATCTCGCGGCACAGCTCCTAACTTAGGATAACCCCCAAACTTTTACCGTCATTCTCAGTAGCCCCTTACGTTTACAGTTGCAACTTGCCATGTTTGTGGTGAACTAAGTTTTAAAAGCAGACCTCTCTTTCGGTTGTGATTGACGGATACGCGTGGATTAAGTAAATAGTTCGATTCGAATTTCATTACAGATTTCCATATTCGACAAAGAATACCGAGTTTGAGAAGATGTACCTGAAGAGTTTACATTGTCCGAGATAGTGTGAGAATAACATCCAAAATGAGAAAATTAGAACGAATTAAATCGTTTCTGGTGCAATTTAGCACAATATTTATATGTATTAGTACGGGTAACGTTCACTATACGCATTTATATGTTTCTTATTAGCAAGCATTTATTTCAGCTTCATATTAAAGAGGGATACATAAGACCTAGCATTTAGTTATGTCCATCGGTTTATATCCTGCGGCTCCCACATAAAGTTGCCGCCAATCTCTTTCGAGACCTGTCTCTTATTTTCCTCATGTTGTACATTAAGAGTTGGGGGGAAGGACATTGTTTGATTGTCACGCGTTGTTCTATGTCATGTGGCAAGCGCATAACGTGACTCGTGGGCGCTAGAAGACACGCTAGTCGTTTCTGTGTATTTAATTCGCACATTAATACCATTATTTACTCTATGTTTGCCGATCAAAGAGAACAATAAACTAATTTAACCATGGAACTGTGTTGAGTTTTCTTTACAATCGATCAGATCACAACGCACGGAACAAAGCAATTTAATTAAGATGGCACCCAGTAGTTGACGCCTGCCTGCAAAATGTTGCACTCGTACTGTGATTAAAAGATTTGATGATCGTATGACGGGCTCAGTCTGAGTATTTTAACTGTGGATAACAGGTCTTTGTAGGATCCAGTTGTTTGATGTATTCTATTATGCAATACTTTTCTAATGCCAATATCTCTGCAGGACGCACATTGGCCTGTAGAGTAGACTAAAGCTCAACCAAAGTATTTCTACCTCGATATTTTTAACATTAAATCTACACACAACTTGAATAAAATTCTACGGATTCCGAGAAATGTATGTACAGGTTATAATCCCATACCTTCAGCCACGTAAGCTTTATATTCACATAGTTTTCGCCAAAGCAAGATGATTTTTATTGCTTTGAAATATTCTCAAGTCTTGACACCTAGAGCTTTGCAGTATTATGTACATATGCTAATGGTCAATAATCTGGGTTTAGTTAAGATTTATAAAGAAATGTGAGGTGTGTACATTTATTGGGAGTAATAATTATAAACTACCATTCGTCGACCTTCCAAGTCCTTCAAGTGGTCAGCAATTAAATTATTTGATTCTATGACAAATTATGTTCACTTACATCCCGATCAGCGTGTGTTTAATATTGATGTATCTTTTGAACATCATATCAACCAGTTTCAATTCTGTAACACAATGCATATTTCAAACGGTTCTTTGAATTTTTTAAATCTTTTGTTTACCTCTAACAAGACATATTGACAGGGAGACGTAGGAGACTACTGTGATTAGGGGGAATTTTAAGTGGGGAATTGTGCAGAAAGATGTTTGTTAACATTACATTTAAATTCCAGCATAGTGTTAGAGTCGGGAAACAAGAAAACATGGAGGGAATTGAAAAACCAAGCGGACGGAGGAAAGAAGCTATCAGTGTAGAAAAGGTTTTGGCATTTGGGGACCTCTAGAGTGAAGTGGTACGATTTTGCTGCTGGTCGGGTTGGTTGGTACTATTGACGTTGAAAGTATACAAGAGCAGTAAATTTGTCGGAGTACATTCTGTGGAAGTACTTGCAAAACAAGCACAGAGATTCAACGTTGCGGCGAGGAGACAGAGGTTGGATCTTGATAAACAGTGTGAGACCTATTACGTGGAATACTCTCTTTTTTGCACCCTATTCAAGAAGGAGAGACTGATGGTTGCGGAATCATCCTATATCTGGCAACAATAACCCATGCATTGGCAAATGATAGTTTCTATTTTATTCATCGTTAGTTGAATTGTGTGTTCACAACTTTCCTTATAGTATTAGTGCGTGTTTGATAGAAATAGTAGCCGATTACATTGGCTGTGACAGTATCCATAATACAATTTCACACACGCTTGTTTGTTCTAACATGACATTAATTTTCGTCTGATATCTCAACTATATATAAATAAACTTTATTGTAACAACTTACGTACTTACGTACGTTAGTCGGTAAATTAATACCAACAAATAAAGATGTTTAATTATTAAATCATACAATATGTCTGTAACGATGATGATTATCTGGTTCTATATTTTCTTACAGGTGAATTCTAAATGCTTCTGTGAGGCGGATATTGATTGAAACTGAAATACGAAACTATTGTCAAAACCTAATTGGGCGATTAAGATAATTATGATGGAAAAAAATTGGTTAAACATCTTAATTAGGACAAATGAATTAGACTTTTCCATGTAATAATTGCGATTCAAAATAAAACTGGTTGACAATCATGAAAATATTAAAAACACAGAGTAAAACAGAATGATCTACTCTCTCCGACCTACACTAGACATCAGATCATACTACAAAACTGTTTTTCAGTAACCTCTACATATTTAGATATTTTTAGCACAAACTTTAAGGAATAATAAGAGATACACACCAATCTACACGCCGATTCTCACTGACTACCCTCTTGTAGTTTCAAATTACTACCAAATATATGCGCCTTCCGGTCGCATATTTTTGCTAGCTGTTTTATTTAATTGCTCAGTAAAATGTGTTTGTTTTTTCTACAAAATAGGAAAGAAAATCACCCTATCCTTTAGTTAAATAAATAAATAAAATACGTAATAATTAAAACAGTTTTTAAACAAAATTTACCCATTACGGCGTAAAATGTAAAACAAAAAAATCCTAAACTCACTGAAGGTCGTAAAATGATAATAATATTTGAAGTTTTTCAAATCTAAAAAAAATGTACCTAAAATAAAATCAACAATAAATTAAATAAAATACAGTCAACACGATTCTAAACGCAGTTATTTAATTGCTCAGTAAAATGTGTTTGTTCTTTTTACAAAATAGTAATCTTTTATTAAATTATTTTATTTTAAATTAAACAATTTGATTCAATAAAGTTGCGCTTTAAAACATAATTTCTAATAACATTAAAAAAAACATTTTAATAAAAAAAATCAAAGTAGATATATCATATTTGATCGACACGTACGATAAATCTCAGATAATGTGTTTATTAATAAAATAGCGCGCCCCTATCGTGTGTGTGTGTCTCTCCCTCTTTTCTCTCTCTCTTTCTCTTTCTCTCTTTCTCTCTCTGTCTATCTTTCTCTCTCTGTCTATCTTTCTCTCTCTCTCTCTTATTTGAAATATAACTTTCAGTGCTTTCGGAATAGAACGCTATACTTAATAATCAAAAGGCGGGTAGGCAAATGTTGGAGTAGACGCCGGCTGTTTCATCATATTCCATTACAATCTAATTTTAATACGTAACTCAATTATATAGATTAAGAAAACGATGCCTTTCATTAATTCTATTCATAATTTTCATTAATATTATTATGATCGAGGAAAATATTTTAAATACATCCGGAAATCTGAAAAAACAATCATGAGTATATATTTGCGAATATTAATTCATTAAAAGCTTTAAAATCAATTAATTATGTAAATTTGAAAGACGCGTGATGTTTGGAGAAGTTTATGAATAGGTATATATAGGAGCTGATAAGTAAATATAAAAAGAGAGCGATCAAAACTATTAATATAGCTCCGGCTTCAGACAGACATATACACAATCTCCATTATTAATAGATATGAAGTATGCAACATGAAGATGGAACCAAGTGGGATGGTAAAATTACAATAGTTTTTGTTAAGTAACTTTTATACTTTGGAGCATTTTGAAGACGCATTTTTGGCAGACATTTTATTTTCAGTAATTCAGCTGTTGGTACTTCGTAGGTATAATCAAACGAACATTACATTTTTACGAGTTCTAGAAGGCAGCCACTAAAAGAATTCCTCCCAAATTACGCTGTTTTCAAAATTTTTAAATCGGATATTGCATTTTTTCAAGTGGTTTGTTTGTAGTACAATAACAGTCGTATCGTATTTTTCACCAGCAAATCTAAAGGATCATATGCTTATTCTTAAGCAAAGTAGTAGCAACGTCTATGTATGATATGTAAGTAAAAATGAATAATCTATCACTACCTTTGCGGACAGAGATTGGATGAAATTGTGAGAGGACGTTTGTTTAAGCTTTTGCTAGTGAATTAACAAAAATGAGTTTGATTGCGATTTTTCAGAGTTCACGTCGTTCATCCGTAGTGGCTCTCTTGTACCACTTTACACACAGATGCATCAACGTATTCGAGCCGGGTCAACTTCTCAAGTCCTTTATTCTCTGTCAATAATTACAATTTGTTTCTACAATCGCACATCAACTCTCAAACATGATTTGCGCAATGTTTACAATATTTTATGTTTATAACCACGATCACTTTTCTGAACTAGCTTTTAGAAAAAACGGACTACTTGCCACTTTATTAAGACAAGCCTTATAAGTTGGACGCTGGCTTTGGTAGATATCAATAGTGATTTGGTGCCTCCGTTCACGAAATGAAGACCTTGGTCAGAGATGAATACATCAATTTAACTATGAACTCTTGTTATGTTATATGTATAACAATATTTGTATACAACCACATAGTGACACATGTTAAGATAACGGGCGGACAGATGTGCAGCAGTTAAAAAAAGGAGCAGCGAGTAAACGAAGACAGGGACAATGTAACACGACGAAACACGTGGACGATTTATTTATTATAGAGTTATATAACCAAGGAAGAATACCACGCAATTTAAAATATGTTGGAGGTCCAACCGCAGCGGTCTTCCTCATTCAAACTGTTGACCCCGCTAGAATCCACACAATATGTTGATATCGAGAGGTTGATTATTTACATCATTTAGGGAACTGAATCCGTGTATTAAATAATTTAGGTGGAAGTGAATACACTATGTACTTTGAAAACCCCAACATATTTCAGCACAAAATCGAAGGTGTTTTAGTCGTGCATTAAACAATTAAATCTAGAACTATAATACAGAAATATCGTTGTCACTCTTTACGAACGTATGTACTATAAATCTAAACCAGTAGAAAAGTCAATATAACGCCAACCCTAATCATAAGAAATGCAGCATTTTCTTTCATGGTTTTATGTCTGGTTTGGTCTACTCTACGTCATACAAAAAGTTGGAAAAGATTCGGGTATAGGAAAGTTTCAAATTCCGAAGTTGAACATTTTCGACTTACAAGTCATTTTCTATTACGTCGTATATAACTAACTCGGTCAGTTTTCATCATAAACCAATAAATCTTGCATTTTATCCATTCCGATGGATACTGCACCCCATAGACTGGTATTGTCTTGGCCTCTGGGGCTTGATTTACGCCGGTCTATTGGTCTGTCCTGTGCAGTTCTAGGAGGTCCACCCTCCCAGGCTTCGCCACCCTCTTTGGGGAGGAGTAAGTTTATTGCTAACTGCCTAAGGCGCCTCTACCGAAGAATGCCGAGGGGGCTGCCCAGGCAATTTTTAAATCTCACTTTCCCGACCCGACCTTGGGGAGTAAGATAAAAAAAACTGGCCTTGTACCTAATTCCTGGAGAGGAGTAAATCAATGTTGTCAGGGTCAATCTATCACATGAAATTGTTTCCAGAGATGTTGAATCACCCCTTATACCATATCTATGGTAACCGTACCCCTTCAGAGTGAGCCACCAAAGTGCAGCAAGTTCGGTATGGATCCTAGGTTATATGATGTGCATTTGATATAAAAACCTGCCCCCCCCAGGAGATAAGAGAAGGATGTTCTGCTTTTTTAGGCTCACCCTGTAGTATTGCACTCAACCAGATTACCATACAGGCATATACTAATACACTGTATACATATATTTTCAGGGTAAAACATTAATCTAGCCAACGCAGAAACCTGTCCTTTATGTGAACGAGCTTTGGTTCGAGACAAATGGGCTAAAGGCAAGTATCGAAAGAGGTGTGAAAGTCCGGGTTGAAGCAGGAACTCGGTTGCAGACAATTATGCCTCATTCACTGTCGAAAACTATGGAAAAGCGACTGTGGTGTTTGATGATTATGGGGTTGGACCAAGTATAAAGGATTGTGCGCATCAGAGGCGAAGTCAGAAGTTGGATGTAAACAAAGAGGAACATTGACGAGGCGACAATATTATCTAGAAAAAACACGACTTCTTGTCAAATGTAGCTAACAATCAGGCACTGATCCAGCTGATCATGGAACGAATGAAGAAGAAAGAATGTGCTGTTATTCAAGCAGAAGGAGATGCTGACGTTGAGATTGCAAAGGCAGCAATCAGTATGTCTGCTTTTAGACAAGCCTTATTGGAGAAGACACATATAGTTTTCAATGTTTCGGAATTTTTGACATGAGGGTTGACAATTTGTAGAATTTGGAATATTCGGACTACTGTTCTCATCTTGGGTGTTATTATCAATACGTTTCCGACCTTCTTCAGGTGTACTTTGTCGAACTGTCTGCATTGGTTACATGAACTTCCGGTATTTCTGGATAAAATTAAATATAGATCACAACTCACTAAATACACTCTGTACAATTAATCCGGGCAGGGATTATTATCATTTAAGAATGATTTGATTTTTCTGGACTACTCGAACTAGTAAAAATACAAAGTATCATAGATAAACGTCAGTATTGAGTATTTTTAAATCTCATAAATAAAATTATTTTGTCGGATTTTTGGAGTTTGTTTTCATGAAACAATAATCATATGTCATTATTAATGTTTTCTTTTGTTTTTTTACAATAAAAAATGTTTTTCGCATAGTTTGTTTTTCAAAGATATTTAAACTTAATCCGACTCGGTACATTATAAAACTATAGCCATTTTTCATTTATCATTTAAACAGAATCGGTAGCTTAGATTATTAATAAAAAAAGAAAATTTATAGATTTTTCTATCTAGGCCAGCATAATAAAAAAAGCAATTATATTTGTTTTAAATGCATTCTTTATCAAACAAATAGGTTGGTCTACGATAGATATCGGACTCTAGGACACACCTACTTTTATATTTAGAACTAGTTATTCTATTTATTAAACAATGATTACACATTTTTATACTTACTCGATATGCGCTCATCCACCGCCGAATAACTTTACTATATATATTATCAAACTGAAGTTCTATAATAAAATAATGAAACGAAATAAGAAAAGTACGAAAATATAAATAAATAAATATCAAATGTTTTAAAAATAATTTCTGTTTTTATTAATCTTATTATTTTACTCTTTAATCTTTATTTTGTTTAATTATTTAATTTTGTTTTGTCACGTGAGTATTTATTCAGTTTTTACCCATGTGTTGTTGAGCATGAATCATTATTATTTGTCTCTTTTCACTGCTATACATGGCTGGCAGGAAATTGATAATTCGTGCCTGTTTGTTCTATGAATTTAAACCGAACACAAATGCACCTAATGCTCTTAGAATTGTACAGAATTTTGGGATGACGCAGCAAGGGAACGAACAGCGGGAAATTGTTTTCCAAAATTTCCTTCCGCAGATGAAATCCTTGAAGATTCATAACGATATTGAGGATCAATTTATTTGAATGATGATTATTTAAAAAATGTCATCGAGGCGAATTTAAGATTAACATACGAGGAAATAGGCATTCAATTTTATGTTAGCCATAAAACTATGAGATTACATTTTAATCAGTTGTGAAGTGATGGGAATTTAGTAAAATTAGTAATTTCAGAAACATCCAATCTACTCTTTCATTTACAAATAGCCATTTTCTGATGGAATCATCACGTTGATGAAAAGTGCATAATGTACTGACATGTTTTGCTTATTCCCCAGATAGTTCCGTACTTAAAAGACACTTTTAGTCATTGGTTGGTGTGTGCGCTTGTAAAAGTCTACTTCTTTATGAATTATAATTCATAAACAATTAGACTTTGAGAATTAATAATTAATTAATGAGAATAATGCAAATACATATTGTACTCAAGTAGAACGCGGTAAGGACATTTTTTTCTACAGTAAAACAAGCGGCATTGCTAAACAAGAAAAAAGTAGTATTGTTGGATAATGGCCTTGTGAGGCCGGACGCATGTTGAAGTGGACGTATGTGTGGGGGATCGTTTGGTTTGGCTTGCGCTATTTATTGCGGGTGAACCCGTACAACCGAGTGCAGTATAAAACTGGTTCTCACAGTTGGAGCTCACAAGCGTTGACAGGGCCACCACGTTGACGAGACTTCAGGTCAAGGGTCAAGGGTCAAGGTGCACCTGCGCATATGGGTTCTGAGACGTCACGGGCTTTTGTGTGGGAAACTGAGTTTTCAGAGTCTGATTTTTAGAAGCAAGCCGAAAAGACGCATTTCTCTATGTAGTCCGAAATGAAAAATGGGAATTTATTTCCCTAAGATAATACAATCATGAGATTCCTTCTTCCCCCCTCCTCGAATGGCTAAGGACTACGAAAGAGTAGTAATTTGATCCCTCAACGTTGGTGAAACATCTCCAAGAGCACCGGTAGAGGGACGCTTTGAATAAAACTAATAAAAGTTTAAAAGATTGTTGGCTAGTGAGCTGTGTTAGGAAGGTTTTTGTTGCAGATACAGCGGACGGCAGTCTTCACGGTAGTACAGAAACGAAAAAAGAAACTCAACCACTAGACGACATCGAGACGGGACCCCCACACGACGAATAAGAAAAAGTACGAGAAATTAAAGACTATGCAAGTGTATTCCTTCAGGACAATACAATACCTAATCCGAAAAAAATTATTTTGGGGTAAATATTGAAACTAAATCGTGAGATAAAATCACATACACCATATTCGAGAAATCTCTGACCGAGATATTATCATTTATGTCTTGCATTTAAATAAGTATCTAAAAGAAAATATGCTAAACAACCAAACTGATTTGAAACCAGTCGTGTATCATTTTTCTTTTCAAATTGAAAATTAAGATTGATTTAAAAATGACATTGCTAAGTTATCAAACTAATGCTGTAACAATGCATACTTTGCTGAATGAATATATATTAAAATAAAAATGCCTGATTTTTGTTTCGTGAATAAGAATTGGTCAAAGCGGTTTAGGGATATGATATGATATAGCTTAGTCAATAAGGTTCATACCATTGTTGATATTGCAATTTCATTTACGGAATATTGATTGAATTCTCAATGGGCATAAGAAGGATTATAATCAGTTGACTATCGATATTTATCCATTTTATCAAGAGATCATGTTGCAGTGCTAAAGAAACGTTATCGATCGTATAAAGGTAATCAGACATGATTGGACAGAAATATTAAAGCCACAATTTTGTTATAGACGAGGAAATACAATACACGAATTATTCCCTTTAGGATTTGAATGACACAGTCTTTTTGTGCTTCACAGCTTACAGCTCCGCTACCGGATCCATAACTACACCATCATCAGGAGGAACCGCTTCGCAGTTTCGGCCCCTATTCCTCGACTGCTTTTTTGCAGTGGCGGGGCCCCTCTGTCAGGAGGTGATTACGTAGCACTGATGTCATCTAGTCAGATAAACCTTTCAGTCCTCATCATCAACAATTAATTTTGATTGCAATGTGACGTCATAAACAACCTTCATATTGCGTCATAACTATCTCCTTTATCTCCCTTCTTTGACCATCCAAAATTCATCTCTCTTTTCAGTTCATATCATCCCTCTTCAGCCATATACAAAACGGATCCTCAAGAGAAGATGCTTCTCAGAGCTGGAACTGACGGAAATAAATATAAGAGTGGAACAGAGTAAGAAACACCACCCAGGAAGAAGACGGACAAAACATGAACTCTATAACGGAGGAGGTCGGAGACTACTAAATCACAGAACTCACCGAAGTAGAACTCAGAGGAAGACGCAAGGGAAGTGGAAAAAATCAAACGATACATGTCCGAGAACAAAACAAATCTCCCATTTCTAAGGAACGAATATTGGAAGAAGTTAAAAGTTGAAACAGAGACGGTAAACAAAGTACTCGCGTACATCCCAACATACACTATCATAAACCTAAACAACTAGATATATGCGGGGTCAAAATCAGTAAGTATGAAACTAAAAAAAGAAAAAAAGCCTAGCCAAAAGAATGGGCCGACAAAGCCTGGATGGGAAATCAGACTGGAAACTCAGATAATAAAAGTCCAGAAAGAAGTTAACACCGTAAACAGGATAGAAGAACATAGGAAAGGATGGAAGAGCATAAATCCGGTTCACAAGGAAATAGTGAATAAGAAATATGAAGAATTAAAAAAAATATAGCAGCAATAGAGGAAAGATTGAGACGATATAGATACAAATCTGAACAGCAAAAACAGAACAGGACATTTGAAATTAATGAAAGCCAGTTTTACAAAAACGTAAACGGAGAACGAATAACAACAGCACAACCGGACCCGACAGAGACAAAACACTTCTGGAGCAAGATATGGAAAAGCCTAAAACACGCAACAAAAATGCCAAGTGATTGAAAAAACATGAAAAATGAACTACAGGAAATAGAAAAAAGGAACAGAAACGGAAATTACTAAAGAAACCATTAAGGAGACCCTAAGGAAAATCGCAAACTGGAAAGAACCAGGTCACGATGGAATAGATGCATATTGGTTTTAAAAAATCACTACCCTACACTACCGCAGAAACTGAGAGGATGTATTCACAAAACAGACATACCAGAGTGGATGACCAAAGGAAAGACAACGTTTATAGAAGAAGATGCCAAAAAAAGAAACGACCCCAAGCAACCAGAGACCAATAACCTGTTTACCAACAATGTAGAAAATCCTGACGGCACAACTGAGAGAACAAATCAACCACTCCCTAAACAAACGTGGACTACTCCCTGAAAAACAAAAAGGATGCCGTAAAACGAAAAGAGGGACGCATGACAAAAGATCCTGAAGGATGTAAAAACAGAAAAAGAACATATCCATGGCATGGATTGACTAGAAACAAGCTTACGACAGAATCCCTCAAGCATAGGTAATTGAATGTTTGAAAATATACAAAATACCCGACAGTATAATTAATCTTATAAAGAAACCAGTGTGAACATAGAGACTGGAACCACAGCCGGAGGACAACACCTGACTGAGATAAAGATACAGAGAGGCATTTTCCAAAGAGACTCCCTATCAACACTACTGTTTATGATAGCTATGATGCCACTCAACTAAATACTCAGAAAATGTGATGCCGGACACATGTTTACAGACACAGAACTAAGAGTAAACCACCTGATGGACGACTTGAAACGATTTGCAAAAAGTAACTGGAAAAGCTGATAAATACGACCAGAATCTTCAGTCAGGACATTCAAATGGAATTCAGAACGAAAGATTGTGCACTACTAGTAATACAACGAGGAAAACCGAAGACAACAGAGGGCATGGAACTCTCTCAACCAAGAGGAAATGAGGGGGCTAAGCGAACAGGATAGCTACAAATATGCTGGAGTTCTGGAAGCAAACCCCATCCAATCACCAGAAATGAAAGAGAAGATTGGAAAAGAATATTTACGAAGAACAAGATAACTCATACAAACGAAATTATATAGCACGAATCTAATAACAGGAATACTCACCTTGGCAGTAGCACTAATAAGATACTCTGGACAATTCATAGGCTAGGCCAAAGAAGAACTCAGCCACCTTGACCAGAGGACTAGAAAACTAATGCCCATGCACAACGCACTACATCGAAAAGACGATACGGAATACTCTAAATGAAAAGAAACGAAGTGGGGAAGAGGACAAATAAGTATAGAATATTGGGTGGAAGACTCAAAAAAGAGCTGGAGAAATACATAACTCAGAACAATGTTCCAAAATAGTTTATGCCAGACTTATCTAATCAATGGGACCAGACGTGATAATAGTCTACATATGCCAACAAATAGATATCGCTGTCTTAACAGGTTGATGAGCAAAGACACAAAACAGCTAACTAAATAATGTAGGTTTCCAGAAAGTTGACTGGAATATTGAACTTTAAGAAAATCCATGTAATAGCAACCAGTCTCCAAGGAAAATCATATGTTTCCAATGAGCGATCAATGATTATGAGTGTTAAATCCTAGTGAGTAGATCATAATAATAACAATAATAACCATAATGATAATAATAATAATAATAATAATAATAATAATAATTATTATTATTATTATAATAATAACAATAATAACAACAATAATAATAACAACAATAATAATAATAATAATAATACTAATAATAAATACGTGAGAAAATTAGAAAAAAGCAATGGAAAATGGCGACTGAAACTGATAGCGATAAAAAATAATTAGAGACCTATTCCAGAGGGACTTTCTACTTGATACTTTTTGATTATAGATATAGAAGATGCAATGCACAATCTGAGTTCGCAAATAGAAAGAAAAATATAAATAATCTAACATACATGAGTGATGTGAATTTACTAAAAACAAAAATTACTGGAAATATATCAATATTAGTATGTAGATGTGGGAAAATAAGGTTAACATTGGAATTGTTGCACTTAAGGTTAAAATTACGCAGGGAATGGAAAATTGTATTTAGAAGTTAAAATGTTATAATTGGAATTACGTGGCAGCAAAATGAGGGCATAGGAGAAAGTATGTGGCAGGAAAGCTAGAAACGTCCTGATTCTCGGAATTAGACGTCGAAGGTATCAGGCGTAGTTTCGCGTCTTCTCCCACTCTTCAGAGATTGACAAAGGAAGATGAAGTTAATCATGATGTTCTTCCTGCAAATTACCGAAAGCAATACATCCAAATTCCAGAGAAATTAATGGAGTTATTGTTGTTGTTTTTAATTGCCTCTATTATTTCAGTAGAAAATGGCAACATCTTGGCAACTGTAACATCACCACCACAGCAATTTTACAGCAGCTATAGATGTAAGCAACTACTTGAGAGAAAACAGCTGTTTCTGTTGACGGAAAAGGAGGACAATCAATGGGGATCGAAGAATATTTCTCTTCGATGTAACGAAAACATTAATAAACCCAAGTCGAATATTTAGTCAGGAGATTAGAATGTAAATCAGCATAAGAAAACATGTTCACTATCTAAGATGAAGATGGTAAAAGTCAAAACACTGAAAGGCGTAGAACTACTTACCCGAGAACTCGTGAAACAATCAGTGAACGCGTTAACTATAAATAGCTGGGCATTCTGGAAGATGCCGTTATCAAGTGAACGGAGATGAAAAAAGTTCCTAAGAATAAACTACTTGAGAACAAGAAAAAAGTTATGTGATACTAAATTATATTGTAGAAACTTAAAAGAAATAATGAACACTGAGGCAATACTCTGGCCGCTTTATAAACAATGAAAAAGAAGAAATCAGATGTTTAGATCAAATGAACCTCGAAACCAATGATTGTGAAAGCACACTGCACCCGAAGACGATGCAATAGAAGCACTAGAGAAAGACATAAAAAACATAGAGGCTAATTTACTACAACTGAGTTGATTTATGTGGTGAACAGAGAAATGTTATACAAAGAAAAATAGAAAGAGAATAAACCAATGGGCATGGCTACGGAAAGGACACTTTAATAGAAAAACGGAAATGCTACTTATAGCGGCACAAAACTACGCAACCAGGACATACAAGATCCTGTGGACAAGGAGACGTGGCGATAAACAACATGACAATTAGATGTAGTAAGTTTTCTCCTGAATGATATAAAGTAAGAAAGTCCACATGAAAGTGTGCAAACGACTCTACTTTCAAACATACTTAAAAATGGTACAAGAACCATGGTACAAGAACAATGGTACAAGAACAATGGTACAAGAACAAATTATAACCAATATTCGAAAATAAAAGAGATACTAATCCCCTGAGACATGGAATTAAAATAAAAAAACTTGCACAAGTAAGAAACCCATACATGATGATTTTAAACAAGATGGAAAACACCTCGCAAATAGTAGATTTCGCCGTTCCAGCAGTTCTGATTGTGGAGATCAAGGAGACAGAATAACTAAATAAATGAAGGAAACTGTCGAGAGAGCTAAAAGAAATATGGAACATAAAGAAAACCACTGTACTACCGATAATTTTAGGAGCTTAGAAAAACTGAAAACCTGGAAGATAAAACTCAGATAAATGAGAATTGAAGGGAAGATTGAAACCGTACAAACCACATCACTGATGAGCACAGTCCAAATAAGAAGGCATAATAAAGAGTGTAACCTAAGCAATGTAACAAAATAATGTTGACAAGAAATGCACAATGAAATAAATTTGCACTCTTTTAAGAAAAGAAGCATAGAAAGAACATACTAAGTTGAACGCAAGAGAACTGAAAAAGCTTAGTTATATATATATATATATATATATATATATATATATATATATATATATATATATATATATATATATGTGAATTTTGTTTATTTAGGCAGCATTTTTTTCATTAAAAAGCATGTTTTTCATTTCATTGTTAAGAATAAAAGAATTCGTCTGTTTAATTGCGTCTTTTTTTATTTTTGTCAATTTTTCTGATGGTCTTTTCTGTATTAAAATCAAAAATAAATAAATGTTTCATAGGTTTCACAGGTTTCACGAACGTTGTCGATTCTTTGTCGAATCATCCCTAGGTGTCAAAAGCAAATGAACAAAAAGCTGGAGAAAGAAAAGAATGTTAAAAAGACAGCGGCGAAACACGCATAGAATATTTACCGCATTGTTTCAGGAAGTCGTCGACGATTTAAATTAAGCAATGCTGGATGGCATTACAGATCAAAATTGCATTACGTTAAGCATTTTAAAATATTACTGTTATTTTTTAACATTGTTTGCATAAATATATATATATACATCTATATATATACATACATAATATTTTATAAATAAATATTAATAATTTATTACCTACATACATCGATGTTTCATGCTTATGCAATCTTCCGTACAGGAAACTAATTCCCAACGGTCGGCGGGCGTGAACTCCGATCACAAATTGTTACTGATTTGCAGTCAATATACTTACGAGTTGGCCACCACAAATTAGCGTTGGATTTAGGAGGTATTTAACTGTGTAAATGCCAAGTCGGCGGGTATTTACAGCAAGCAGCGAAGAGTGATCAACAACCACGACAAACTGTGTTGGATCTAGCAATGAAGCTAGTAATACTGCTTGTTATTAAATTCACTCAGAGTGTCCAGCGTTAGTAAAGGGGGCTATATAATAATATTTTATAAATACATATTAATTATTTATTACATACAGACATCAATATTGCATTTTTATGCAATCTTCATGCAGGAAGCTGATTTCCAACGGTCGGCGGACGCAGTCAAGAAACTTACCCGTTGGCCACCACAAATTAGCTTGGAATTTAGAGGGAAGTGAACTTTGTGAATGCCAAGTCGGCGGATATTATCAGCAAGCAGCAAAGAGTGATCAACAACAACAATAAACCATGTTATATATATATATATACATATATATATATATATATATATATATATATATATATATATATATATATTAAAGAATGGAAGATGAAGATAAAAAATTGCATGAAATTGGATAAAATTACATAAAATTTATACAAATTTTATTACATCGAAAGTACAGATGCAAGGATTAATGTAACTCCTTGCATCTGAACTTTCGATGTAATAAAATTTGTATCAATTTTATGTTATCTCATGCAATTTTTTATCTTCATCTTTCCTTCTTAAAAATTGATTGCTCTACTCAACGTATTGAGCTTTACTTTATCGCGATAGATCACTTTACGATACTTCACTTATCGTTAATTCTATTATCATTAGTATATATATATATATATATATATATATGTATATATATATACATATATATGTATATATATATATATATATATATGTGTGTGTGTGTGTGTGTGTATGCCCATTAGGCAGTAACCAACATCGGTTGGAACCAAAGAAAGTGGTTTGGAAAATGAGAGAACCGAAAGAACAAGGAGAAATAGCACCATCCAAATGTCGACTGAAAATGGAACAATGATTGCTCGGATGACGAGGAGACTTTATGTCACTCTAATTTCAGAGAAAACCACTTGCAATTATCAAAGAAAACATGATAGCAAACGGCTGGTGTGAGAATACTAAATGAATCGCAACAGTAATCGAAAGAAGTGGAGAGTACTGCCAATCTGAGGAGACTTCTTGTCACTCGGAGTCAATGTCCTCATCAAAAAAAACATGGATCCGCATTTCTCATTGGTAAGCATTGTATTTAATTTCTATCATATCATCACACCTATTTTACGGCAAATCAAATCTATAAAAGTGTTAATATGTTAGCCCCTATTCGTCTGGGGCTACGTTACATGGGACTTAATAGGAGCACGTGTCTTACAGTTAGGGGATTTCTACTAGCATTTATGAAGGCTGGTTTGCAATTAAAAACTCTGAAAACACAAAAAGAATCTTTCATCGCTTACCATTTTGATGTTACAATGTTTTCTCACACTATTCTATTTCATGTACCGTCATCGCTATCCAGTCACAACATTTGCTCTGATGTTTACTCATTCCCTAGCCTTTCAATTGTTTGTTTATATATATATATATATATATAATTGTTGTTTCTTGTGCATTGCTTTGCTTAATCACGGATCAGTTTTGCTTATATTTCAAATCTCACAATATTGTATTCTAATTCCATCAACGCATTCTTCATAAATTTTTTAGACACAACTTAGAACACTTCTTTGTCACAATAAAGACCACCACCACCTACCCAAACCCAACAAGGCAATCTAGTTACAAGTTTTTTTGTTAATGTCGAAAACCAATACCTATTATTACCGGTCATTTTGTACATTTAATTAAACACAAGTCACTATTATACTTTTGAGTGAATGCAGTGTTCATACATTTTTGAATAGATTTACGCTGTAATTTGACTACAACACACTATATAAGATTTGACGTCTAATAGTCTAATCAGTAATCACGCACAGACGAGACAGTTGCACTGAGACATTGTAGAGATGAATAAGTCAAGTATTATTGTGTACAAAGACACGCTTTACAATTTTCAACATTTTCATCAGAAAGGAATAGTTTAAAACAGATAGCAACAAAAGAAACAACAGAAAGAAGAAATCACTCTAAACAAAATAAAATCTTCGATCATTCTGTACAGATAAAATAGACGGTGTTTATTTTTGTAAGGCGAACCTATTCGATGGAAGTAAAGCATTGTAGAAAGATCACTTATTACCCATTTCTCAAGGTTTAATAGTATCTTATTTACCTCCTCTCCAGTAGGTTAGACACAAGGTCAGGTGTGGGTTTTGATGAAAGAATTTCTGTGGAACGAACTGTATTCGAACCCGGCACACTCAGGTCTTCAATACACGTCGTTAACCACTTAGCCACAGTGACATCCCCAAGGTTTAATATTATATCAGTTTAACGTGGGGAGTAATCCAACTGTCGTACGGAAATAGCGTTTCATTTTGTCTGTCACACTAAAGTTTAAAATGGTATTTTATAGGTCTGTCAGTTTATCTTTGAGTACTAGTTTAAAATATTTCCGTTCGTCTGTAATATTTAGTTTGTGAATTGCATTTTCGTCGATCTGTCACGTTTAAATTTATAATATGATTTATGATGAATCCATGCTTCTCTATAAAAGGCTATGCATTACTGTCTGTCTGTCTGTCACGTTTAAGCTTGACATAATCATTGTAATCACAAAACGCGTAGATTAAATGAACGCTTCTTACTAATATTCTTGTTAGTCTTGGATTTTCTGTTTCTTAAACCCTTTTACTCATTCTTTTTTTTGGCTTTGTTATTGAAAACGCCACGTGGATGTATTTACCATATTTATATGTTTCGAGTTGTTCTACTCATTTTGCTGTCTAGAAAATACTCGCTTCCTGACCTAAAATGCACCAAACATTGATGTTATTGTTTTTTTTCATTTCCCTTTGCAAAAGTAAATCATTTTCTTCTAAGCCAAAAAGAAACACAACATTTTCTCTCTAGAAAACAAGTAAACCAAACAACATAAATAAATATTTTCAGATAGTAACAAGTTGAAGCATTAACACAGTTACCAAATGACAGGATTTGGCATGAAATAACACGAAAAAGGTTGATATGCCGTAAGACAAAACAACCAAACCAAACCAAATACCATCAACAAATATTTGAAGATATAATAAAATTGAAGCATAAAAACATTCACCAAAATGACCGGATTTGGCATTAAATAACCCGAAAAGGGTCGATACGCCGTAAAACAAAACAATAAAAGCAGCATCATTATGGCGGTCTCTAATGTTAGAATGTCTCGCTAATTGTACTTCCTTCTTACCTTGGAACTAATTTATATGATAATGTTAAAACTTGCCAAGAAATTAAAAATAAGAATTGTCAGATCTGAGGATCAGTTCATGAAATTGAAAAATCTATTCGGTAACTCCCATTTAAGTATTGCATCGCAACTAAGAATGTTAGAAACTTATATTTAGACGATACTAAAATATGCAGCCGAAACATGGATGATGTGTAAGAAATACAAAAAACATTCAACCTTTCGAATTATTGTGCTACAGATGATGTTCACAGAAATGGTACGCAGAGTGGGTTTCTGAGATGGGACTTGAACCGACTAACTAAACCTGAGTTTAGTTACTTTTTCTCGTAGTCGGCTACTTATATTAAATCCACTGGGGTTGACCGCTCTCATTCCGCGTTCCATCTTACGACAAAGCGTTCTCAATTGTGCACACAATAACCACAATGAAGACGACCGTTCTTAGTATGTAAATAATGGAATCCACAACAATACGGCATATCAACAATATCTTCAAATTCAGTGGATTTATTTCTGTCATATCGGAATAACACCTACTCTTCAATTTATTTGATTTAAATATTTTCTTAAAGCGTAACTCAACTAATTCAAAATTGTATTTAACAAAATCATTGTTGTTTATATGAAGTAAATTATCCGAAGAATGTTTAATTTATAAACCGTTGTCATACTAGCTATGTGCACCATCTTGTTTCTTCGATCTCCGCAACCAGATTTAGAAACGAGTCACTAAATTGATTAGACTTTCTCTTGCTTCAACTCGGCAACTGTTGTCATATCGAAGTGACATCGCCAATCGTCGTCTTTCCAATTGTTATAACTAAAAGAAGTCTGATGGGGAACTTATCACGCCGTGCCATCTCGTTTGACTCGGAAATCACAGCATATCTATCCAATTGATATTATGTTTTTACAAAAAATTTTAAAAAACGCTTTTTATCACCGTTGCCTTTTCGTTACTGACTAACAGTCTTTGAAATTCTGCCATCTACTTGTGTTCCTCTTCATCATAATCTGATTCTTTTCTAAATTACATACATATCTTCAATTTAATTAATACATAGTTCCTTACACTTAGTAGCTTTACGCATCGTCCGGAATGTTCTAAAATTAACTAATATAAAAAAGGGCTATATTAGTTTTGTAATACTATTTGGCGCTAATGTACACTAGTACTTATTCAAAATTATTATATAATACTGTTTTCGTAAAACTTAATATTAATGAAATTATGAGACAATTCGCCTGTGCCAATGTGTGTGCTGTCCTCGTCACTACCTGATTGATAATGAAGTTCTGCTTTCTTCTTAAGCAATTAAACATCTTAATGGAAATAGTTGACCCTTTGAAGTTTGAAATGAATTTGGAAGAATTCAATCTGTCGAATCGAAAGTCATTCCTGATCTTGAAATCTTAGCAAATTCACAAGCAATGCTACAAGATTGAAATTTCTCGGAGTTATTTACATCCACTGATTTTATAAATAAAGATTAAAATAACATTATTTGAAAAAAATAGTTACAGTTTTATAACAATTTGGTTCAATTAATAATTTAATAGGCAAACGATAACGTAAGACTTTAAAAATCCTCTTTTAAAAATACTTTCGTAAAGAAAATGAAACAAATAGACAACATAGTTAAAAAGCGAAACATAAATGTAAATAGACATAATCCCGGGCAACATCGGATATTGACACATAACTAAATGGATCTCTTCCAAGAACAAATGAAAGGGTGCTTCTTCAGAATTTGAACCAAACCAAACCGACGTTTGACAAACTAAACCTAACACTTACGTTAGGGTTAGATTAGAGTTAGGTTAGGGTAAGGTTAGGGTTAGTTTAGTTTAGGGTTAGGTTAGGATTACAGTAAAAAAAAGTAGTTCAGTTACATTAATTTGCATATTTCGCAATGCAAATGCCGTTTCAAATTTAAACTTTTCAGATTGGCAGACGACGTTTATGAAGATGCGTTGACGCTACTTCAGTAGGCGGTCTACCTTCATCTTCCTACATTAGTAGAATATCTAACTGCTTGTATTTATTTAGTCAAAAACTGACACACTGACAAACACAAATTGTCTCATAATTTAATTAACATAGAAATTTATGAAAACGACATTGAAGTATTGACTTCGAATATATCATATTCCTATAATTTTCAATTCTCTTCATCAGTTAAATATGTTTCTTTTTATTTATTTGCAATGGCTCTTTCAGCATATGACTTTTTATTATGTTTTTAATTGAACGCTATGATAGAGTTCGAAACGTCCTGAAACACATTCAATTAGTAGATATGGAAAAGGAATGAACTCATCTCTTTTATAGTTGGCTCATCGCTAGATTATCTATTGAAAGCGAGCGTTGCAGCCATTGCAACTCACATCGCAACCCCCTTTTTTCATTTCAATATGTAAAAATATTTCGACATTTCAAAGATGATTGTCTCATACTAAATACGAAATAATATTACATTTTTCTTTTTCTTTTTCAGTCGACTTCGTACATTATCAGATCGATATCTAATGAAAATATATCATAATTCACTTGTTATTTCTTGTCAGTTTTGTTTATGCGTCTACGCATTCCTATAAGGGGCGTTGTCTGCCATGCTTCTATAGTATTTTCATTGCCTACCGTTTATTTAACAGACGCATCTTATTTTCGATGCATGCAAACATCTTTATAAAATCGGTTTGCATGTACGTTGGTCTGTCATGTTTAAGTTTGATTCTTTAAGATCTGCCATATTCCTCCTCTTGTCAGACTCCAGTTAAATTACATTGGAATGCATCAGCATTGTACGGCTTTTGAGTCTTGATTCTACTGTTGACATTGACGTCCCTGATTCTTTATGTGACATGGCGAGGACCGTATTTAGGTAACAGGGTGTGAGTAACACCTTAAAAGTGAGAAGTCATCCAAGCGGAAGTCGATGAAACTACGTGATTTCCGGTTTTTATGTCTCTTTTAGCTGGCTAGACTTAAGCAGAAATACGTGTCTGGCTCATGGCCACACTGTGTGGCCGAGTGTAGCGAGACAGGCTATCTGTCTATCTATCTGTCTTTCTCTCTCTCCCACGCATACACAAGTTCTCTTCTAATGCTTTTCTGTAACTGTCTTTTTTAAATAAGCATATACAGACATCTGGGTGCGAGTTAGTTTATCCGTATATGAAAATAATCTGGATTCACCACGACGACGACGTCACGTGTGTATAATTATTTATACACCAATTAGTAAGCTAAAAATATAACATTAAACACATTGAGCACTTACAGGAGGGAATAGATGAAGGTTGATACATTCCAAAGGTGAAAAAGGTGTTATGGAACCGACTGGGTTCGAACGTCGTTATTAACTCAACCGTTGTCATCTTATATACTTAAAAAGCATTTGAATCACTATATCCGAAGATTAAATTGACGAATCTTATTTTAGATACCTTCTGTCAAGCTTAAGTTTTAAATATTAATATTTCAATCATTATGTCGCACTTGATGATTGACAGCATTTTTATCACTAACCGCGCAAATTGAATGAACGTATATTCAGAATATACGTTCTTGTTTTGTTTCCTTTTAATTAGAATCGCGTGTCTGTCTCTTTCTATCAGCTAAGAAATTGAAAGTATTTTCTTTTGAAGTCACAACGTTACAAAGAAGTTGGACATCGCTTTCTTAGGCGAAAAGAAAAAAGTATTCGAAACCACGCAATGCATTATAGGAATTGAAAGGGGAGGTAACTCTGCAAATGATAAGAAATCTTTAAAGAAAACTTTTTAGAGCTGACATTTTTTTGGCTTTTTAATTATCTGACAGTTTTTACCATTTTTTCTAGTCAGCATAAAATCTATTTTTTTTGTGAATATTGTTTAATTATTTTAGTTTTCGTTGAACTTTTATGATTTTTTTCGTTTTTTTTTTCCTATTTCTATTTTCATTAATGATTCTTTATTTCTTCAGTTCTCTCTTAATTTCTTTATTTATTCTTTCCTTTCTTGTTTTACATTTTCGTTCTTCACATTTTTCTCCATTTTTTACTCGCTGTGTTTTTTTCTCTTCATCCTCTACTCCTTTTTCCCTTTCGTTTCTTTTTTTTTTTACTTGTCTTTGTTTTTTTTCTCTCTCTTATTTTCGTTTTTCTATCTTTTTCTTTCTATCTTTCTTCCTTCGTTTCTTTATATCCTTTATTCCTCGCTTCGGCGTTCTCTTTCTTCTTTTTTTTCCTTCCTTCTTTTTTTCCTTTATTTCGTTTTCTCTCTATAATTTCATTCTCTATTTTGTTCTTTCTTTATTTCTACATGGGTGTGTATGCCTTAATGGTTTGAACTTCATGAATTTCTTTTCCTTTTCTTTTTTTGTAATTCATTATAAATTCATTCTTTCTTACTTCTTTCCTATATTTCGTTCTGTCAATAACCAATCGGCGAAATAAAAATTGGAGTAATAGAAATTACCGGAATCATGTACAAATTCTACAGATACTTTCTATATATTAAATACTTTTTATAATGTTTTATTTTAATACAGTTATAATTAAAAACCATTTATTTATATTCGGCCCATCCCCGTTTCTTTGTTATGTCGAAATAATTAGTGACCTTATTTTAACACATGCTTGTTTGTATTTCTTTTTTAAGTTTTAGTTTTGTTTATTTATTTATTGATTTATTCATTTATTTATTTATTATTTATTGTTAACCTAAGGTAAATTTTATTCAATGTAAGCAATTGTTTGCTATTTTACTTCTACAGTTTAATAGGTTGTGCGGGTCTTTAAAGTTTAGGATTTCAAATTTCTCACTCAGGCATAATCTATCTTTGAGCTCAATAATGGTTTGCTAGTGTCGTGTTAATTCGGCGTTCGTTGTTTTTAAATGTGATGTTGTGGTCGTAATATCTGGTTTTCAAATTGAGGGAGGTAATACCTACGTCGTACTTCTTGTCATTCGATCTTTCCTTGGCAAATATTGTGAGTAGATTACAATACTTTTGGTTAGGCATTTATTTTGTAGTGGACAGAGTGTACGATTTATGCAGTTACAACTTGCCATTTCATTAGTTGTTTTACTTCTATTTGGGTGATACTATTAGGGTCTAGGTTATTAGTATTTGTAGTATTTATATTTTTGTTCTTAATGATGTTATTTTTGCTATATTGGTGATTTTGTATACAATTTGTATTTTTTTCTTCTCTACTGTTCTCTTTTAGTATTTTGTTATTGTGTGCCTTAATTATCATTTCTAGGTTTTCGCAGCATCTGTAAGACAGTTTTAGGTTATTTTATTGAACATTTTATGAAGGGGAGTGGTTTTGGTTTACGTACGCGGCTGCGTGCGTGCATATATGTTATTTGTTTGTACACACACATATGCGCACCCAAATCCATTTATATAAATACAGGGTGACTACAAAAACGGGCCCCGTGTACACTTTATGTGATATCTCCTTTATTTATTCACCGATTGCCCTTATTTTACAGGACATGGCAGAATCAACGACCGTGAGTACACCAAGACCTCAGTGGGAGCTGGGACAAAAAATACACTGTGTCAAATTTTACTACAAGGCAGGCTCGTTTAAAAAAAACAGGACAGTTTCATGCATCAGTTTGGATGTGAAAAGGCTCCATCCAAAAGCAGAATTCAGAACTGGGTGGACCACTTCGAGAAGTATGGGACCGTGGAGAACTTCAACGCTGCCAGTGAGAACCGTCCAAGCCACTCGGCACGTCCCAAGAAGCGAACAGCCGAGCTGGTCGAAAGTGTGAGAGAGTCTCTCCAGGAGAGTCCGAAACGCTCTGTGCGTAAGCGAAGTCAGTCCCTCGGTATCTCCCGTGAGACTTGCAGGAGAGTGCTGGTGAACGATATCAGGGCTTACCCATACAGAATACAGACGCTGCAGACCCTTACAACCTCAGACAAGAAGCAGAGGAGCGCTATGGCAGTCAAGATGCTCGATAAGATCGAGGAGACACCAGGTTTCCTTAACCTCCTTTGGACCTCAGATGAAGCCCACTTCCATCTTGACGGAAAGGCGAACTCCAAGACAAATGTCTTCTGGTGGTCCTCCATACCCAGTGAAGTAGTCACCAAGCCCCTGCACTCTCCTAATTGCACGGTGTGGGCTGCAAACTCGGTCAGAGGCATCATCGGACCAATCTTCATCGAAGAATCTGGCGCAGCAGTGACAGTCACCAAGGAGCGGTATGTGGAGGTCCTACAAAACCTTCAAGAGTGAGCTCAAAACCCTCTACCCATCGCTCATGAGCAAGTTCTGGTTCCAGCAGGACGGAGCAAGTTCTCACACCTCAAACCTGTCCTGAGATTGGTTGAAAGAGAAATTCGGAGACCGAGTGATCAGTCTCAAGACTAATTTTGAGTGGCTCCCCCATAGCCCGGACCTAAGCCCCCCAGATTATTTCCTTTGGGGCTATCTTAAGGACAGAATGTACGCAAGGAAACCCAGAACCATCACGGAACTCAAGGAAGCCATCAGGGAGGAGATGAGAGCCATTCCCAATTCAGTCTTTAAGAACGTCATGGAAAACTTCGTTCTGCGCCTCAAGGAATGCACGGAGCTAAAAGGAGTCCTTCTAGAACACATGCTGTAGAACGGAAAAAAGCCAAATACCCTAGTGTTTTGATATGATGTTGTGAATATAATAAACTAGTTATGCCTCAACATTAATTTCATTCGGACGAAACACTAAGAAACGGGGCCTAATTAGATTTGGGGCCCGTTGCTTTTGGGTCACCCTGTATATGTGTACGCAAACACACACACACACACACACACACACACACACATATATATATATATATATATATATATATATATATATATATATATATATATATATAAATACATATAGTCTGCTATTATGCGCATATGCATGTGTGTGTATATGCCCTCTTGTCCACACACACACACACACACGCACTCACAGTCGTTTTTATATGCATGTACATGTGTGTGATCTGTATGTTTTGTTAGTTGTGTTATATCTGTCCAATGCTGGGTTGAATTTTTTTTATTAATGAATCATTCGTTTTGTTTCCGTTATAATTAAATGTTTATATTAGTCGGAATTTGCGTTCAAATTATTTAACGTCTTACTTCAGTTTTGCTATATTACTCATGGGAGTTGAGCAGAATTTGATACCTAATTTTGCTATTTCTATTTCACCCTTTGTTAATGTAGATACATTGATGAGTTTGGGTTTTGGGTTTTCTAATCTGGAATTGTTGAGAGCTGTTTCTTTTGTTGTTTTTGGAAGTTTGTAAAAGATGATTACTCTCTATACATTTTGTGTGTTATCGAGAATTATGTTGTTTTTATTTTTTAATTGGTGCTGTACGTGTTATTATAAGGGTTTATTTTGATATATTTGAATGCGTTCTATTGCGGGTCGGTTGTTTCGGGTTGGGGTATGTTTGCAGAATTTTTTTATGCTGAAAGTCGTTATGGAGTTTGTATGGTTGTTGCGTAAGGTTATATGTAGGTAGGGATTTTCATATGATGGCTTTGTTTGATTATATAAGTATTTAGATTGCACCCATTGGTGTCTAGGGTGGTTGTAGGGTCTGTTTGTTGTGTGCGGTTGGGTAGAAGGTTATTGTATTTTTGTTTATACACACACGCATCCACCTCCTTTATATGGACACGTACACTCATTTTTATATGGACATGTGTGTGATCTGCATCTTTTGTGAGTTGTGTTACGATCTATTACACGTTGGGGTGAATTTAGATATAAAGTTTTTTTCTTGTGTAAGGAGATATGTATATATATATATATATATATATATATATATATATATTTAATGTAAATAAAGATAGGTTAATCAAAACCACTATTAATTAAAATGTTGGAATGTATAGAAATTTATGTTAGTATTATAGATATAGTTCTCAGATTATTTTGGTGGGTTATTATTATACATAATAGGTTATGTAACTGATCGTATTGGTATAACTCCGGATGATGGGATAACTATTAGTAACCAGGAGATCTACAAATTAATAAGTTACAAGGTTTAGACTTTATATTGAAAGAAGAGGTTTGTTGAAGGGTGAACATAATGATAAAATTAGTGAACTTAAATTAATACCAATTAAACGTCCGTTAGGCTGAATCAATATAAATGGACACAGAATTTAAGAGAACTTCAAAGAGAGAATATAATTAATCTAAACTAAAATTAAATTTAAAAAAAACTCAATTCCTTTATAAAATAACGCAAAAGTATTACAAATAATAAAGTGTTAAGTAGATTATCATAAAGAACTAGATAAGAATACTAACTAGTAGATATTAAAAACCTGCTTTCTAATTCTCAATTAATTAGGGGAATAATATTGTTGTTGGATCAACTTAGTTCGTTGGTAAATATGATTGATATTTATTAAGAATTTTGATCAATTAATTAATACTGATTGTCTTAATGCATATAACATTGGCAGCTTATGGGATAATGTTTAATTAGAAGATAAAATAAAAAATTAAAATCCCTTAAAACATTACGCAATATATATATATATATATATAGGTATATATATACATGTTTTTATTTATACATCTATATATAAGTGTGTATGTGTGTTTGTGAATGTATAAGTGTGTACGTATAAGCATGGGTGTGTGTATGTGTGAGTGTGGGTATGTCTGGGTGTGTATGCATGGAGTTAAGGAGGGGGAGACGGGCCGAGTCTAGCCAGTCCTGTATATAGTTTGAGCTGACCGACTTTCTTATGCGTCGATAGATAGGTGTCAAAGTGTCATCTTACGTAAAACGGCTTCTCGTCTGAACATTTTTAAATGTAATTTGTTTGTTTTTTGTCTTTTGTGCTTGTTCTTTTTATGATTGTGTAACGGCGGATTTAATTTTTGCTCATCAGTATATCCCTGAGGAGGAGCCGAGGAGGTTCTGAAACAATTGTCGCGTATTCAAACCATGTTTATATATATATATATATATATATATATATATATATATATATATATATATATATATATGGTAAGAAAATAAATTACAGTAATAACGTCCTTATTAATTTTTCTAAAGATCCCGTACGTGACGGACCATTTTGTCATCACTTAGAGAACCAATAGTATATATCACGGATGTTCTATGAGTGTTACTCATCAGATGAAAAGGTCAACAACGTGCCAAGAAACATCAGAAAATATAAAAATAACATTATTTAATTATTCATATATGCATTAGGAGAATACTATCTGCTTACTTATATGAATGGACGCCATATTTAACACTAATAGAGCTACCATATATATATATATATATATATATATATATATATATATATATATATATATATAGTGTACATGTATTGTATTAGTTTCTGTAGAAACTCAAGTGTTTATTAAAAGTGCTCAATAACAAGTACAGCTGTTTAAAAGTATACATTTTTATTTATACAAACATTATTGGTTACATATGTGCGTACGTGTTTCGGTTGTACTCTTCGCAGAATGTCAACCTCGTCAGACCAAGGATTCAGAGGGGCCCATTCCTCTGAATCCTTGGTCTGACGAGGTTGACTTTCTGCGAAGAGCGCAACTGAAACATGTATACACATATGTAACTAATAAT
>OY744517.1:210591930-210731930 GCA_963556195.1 Sepiola atlantica
GGCAATCAATATCTATGTAAATCAAAACTTTGCAGTGGTTCGTTTACTAGTTATTAACCTGTATAACTCAGGGTGCAATCTTACCACTCTAATTAAAAACACATTATTGATGACGTTGCATCATTAGTTTTCCAAAACAGCTTCATAAACTTATAGATTAAGTTATCCACACACACACACACATATATATATATATATATATATATATATATATATATATATATATATATATATATATATATATATATATATATATATATATATAAAGATTACTTTGATTTCTCCCTTCTTACCTTATTTTTTCTCTCTCTCACACACACTCTCTCTCTCAATCGCTATCTCTATCTCCATATATATACAGGGTGTTTCAAAAGTCTTGGGAACATAACGATTTTTAATAACTCAAAAACTATTATGGGTTGAAAAATGAAATTGATACCGTTGGAAAGGTTAAAGTTTCAAGTTTTGTGGGGAATCTTCAAAGTTGCTCAATATGAGCACCATTCGTCACACGGCAGACATCTAGTCGATAGTCCATTTCCTGCCAAACGCGTTCCAGCATCTTGACGTCAATGGTTCCCACAACTGCTGTTACTCGAGTCTTTAGTTCGTCAATATCTCTTGGAAGGGGCGGCACATAGACTTGTTGCTTGACAAAGCCCCAAAGGAAAAAGCCACACGGGGTAAGATCTGGAGACCTAGGAGGCCAGGGCATGAGAACGTCATCACCTCGCCCAGATCTCCCAATCCATCTACCAGGCAGCCTTGTGTTAAGAAACTGCCTTACTCTAAGACTCCAGTGTGGTGGTGCACCATTTTGTTGAAAAATGAAGTCATCAGATTCTGCTTGTTCCAACTGAGCCATTAACCAGTCTTCCAGCATGTTGAGATAGGATTCACCAGTGATAGTTGCCTCTTCAAAGAAGAACGGTCCATAGACACCTTTCTTGGAAATTGCACAAAACACGTTCACTTTTGGTGAATCTCGCTCGTGCTCAAGAAGTTCATGAGGATTCTCAGTACCCCATATGCGAGTGTTATGCTTGTTAACTTTGCCATTCAGATGGAAGGTCGCCTCATCGCTAAAAAACAAGCCGGTCATCAAAGCCGTTATCTTCCAACTTCTCTTGCATTGCAATGCAAAAGTCACGGCGAAGTGGCTTATCAGTGTCCTTCAACTTTTGGACCAACTTGAGCTTGTAAGGTACCATTTGCAGTCGTTTCCTTAAGACACGCCAGACAGTTGCTGGAGCAAGCTGAAGTTCCCTGCTGGCTCTTCTCACTGATTTACGGGGGCTCCGCTGAAAGGCTGTTCGAACTTGCTCAACAGCATCTTCTGAAGTTGAAGGGCGACCTGTTCGCTTACTTGGGCACAAACACCCATCTTTCACAAATTTAGCATGCCATCTGACAATGGATTTCCTTTCAGGGGCTTCTTTTTTAAATTTCCTGCGAAATGCACGCTGAACACATGTCCACGATTCAGTCTTTGCAAATTGGAGGACGCAAAATGCCTTGTCTTGTTTAGAGAACGCCATTACTACACCTGGAAAGATAACACGAAAATCATTAGTATGACCAAAAACTTGATTAAGCAAGCTTTAAAATGGCACCAGTTTCATTTTCTACCTGGAATAGTTCATGAGATATACGCATTTGTAATGTTCCCAAGACTTTTGAAACACCCTATATATATATATATATATATATATATATATATATATATATATATATATATATATATATATATATATATATATATATATATTCATATGTATATATATGTATATATATATATATGTTATTGTAGGTAATAAATAAACAAAAACAAGTCACTTACAGATAGCTGCAACTCACCGTTTTGTTTATTAAATCCTTCCAGTTTGATTTGACTTTTTCTAGCAGTATTACAGATATATATTGTTAAATAGATAGTTTTTTTTCTTTTTTTCCTATTGCTAGATTGAAAAATATAGCCAACGCTTGTTAGCTTATTTATCCAAATATGTAATTATGAAAAACATTAGATAGAGAGAGAAAGAGAATGAAGACGACAAAATACTGAAATAAAAGATAGATAAGGATAGTAGAAGAAAGATAGAAGGAAGAAGAAATAGGGACAGGTATATTATGTCATGATAATGTTATTTAACAGCGAAATAATTGAGCTATGGATAAAAGAGATTGAGCGAAGGATGAATAAGTAGGTAGAAAGAGACAGAGAGTGTGTGTGTGTGTAACAAGAGAGAAAAAGGAGGAGAACGACAGAAATGCGTTTTAAATTACAACAAAAGCATACATGGATAAAGCATATATATATTTCTACCTCTATCTATCTCCCTCTCTCCATATATATATATATATATATATATATATATATATATATATATATATATATATATATATATATATATATATATATATATATATGGGAAGAGAAGGATGAAGGTAATCCGACGTGATGGGAAAATGAAAAAGGAAAACCTAAACATGGATGTTTTTTATGTGTACATCAAAGTTTCGTCTTTATTTATAAGACTTCATCAGGATGATAATATAGAGAAAAAATGTCATGCAAGTATAGATACATGTAGGGTAGACATATTGGGAGGAAAAATAAAATAAAATAATGGCCACTACTGGGTGGACGTCCGTACTTGTTGGAGAATAAAAATGAATGTTGGAAAAGAGTGGGGAAAAAATGGAAAGATGGGGTGAGCAAGGACTACTGTGGCTGGTGGTAAGAGAAAGAGGTGGGGGATGAGCAGGAGTAAAGTGGATGGCAGTTGCATGACATTTTTTCTCTATATTATCATCTTGATGAAGTCTTATAAATAAAGACGAAACGTTGATGTACACATAAAAAACATCCATTTTTTGGTTTTCTTTTTTCATTTTCCCATATATATATATATATATATATATATATATATATATATATATATATATATATATATATACATATCTATATATATATATATATACATATATATATACATATATATATATACATATATATATATATATAAACAAATACACTTTGAGAATAAAAATTGTCTAAAATACAATATCTATTAAGTCATTAGTTGTTCAAAACAAAAGGGTTTGAATAAAAGACATTTTTTTTCCTTAAGCCATGGCTTTTTAAAGAATAATATATTATAGTCAGATGAGAGCAAACAGATAAGTTGGTAAAGAGGAAATTACCAAAAATCAAAATCTGAAAAGATATTAAAAAAATAATAATATAAAATGTAAAAAGAAAATATTGGCTATTGATCACCGATAAAGGTACGATTAGAATTCGTAGAAGCAGATTTGAAGTAAGGTAAAATTCAGTCCTATTTTAGGAAAAAAATTGGCATTTGAAGCCGGAAAAATCCGGTGAAGTTGTGGATAGGCAAATACAATTAAATGGTCCAGATAATCCGTCCAGTTAGAAAGAGTTGCGGTGCGTGAACGTTTAGGATATCAGTGGCGTATTAAAAGTCATTTGGGTAAACTTCCATGGACTTTCTATTTCAAAATTAAATCATAAGTGGTAATTTCAATCTAAAAAGCTAGCCGTAAGAAAAGACAACATTGAGATAAATATAGAATAAACAAAATAGGTAACAGTGAACGATTTTGGAGGGATTGCAATATGAGAGAGGTGGGGGAGTGGAAAGGTAAAAATAAAAAAAGTGCAGGGGAAGAGGAACGTCAAAAAACAAAATTGGGTGTTGGACGTCGGAAAATAGATTTTCAAAAAAGATAAGCAGCAAGGAACGAGTAAGTATGACCAGAAGGTGCGAGTAGGTAAAAAGCTGATGGGGTTGTGTCAGGAGATTGATTGGCAACAGAAGTAGACCCTAAAAGGGGGGAAGCGAAAGTATACTTGTAGACTTATTCCAGAAGTTGGAGTTGATATTTGATAAATTAATATTAGGTGGGGGCAACGGTTCAGAGATCAGAGAAAAAACACTAAGAATAAAATAAAAATTAAAATTAAAATAAAATGAAAATAAGAATAACAATATTGTGAAACGGTTTTTAAATATATGAAATAGAGGAGAATATATTATATTAATATTGGAAAGGGGAGCGTTCGAAAGGATAGGACAGATTAAAGTATTTAAAGACGTTAGGGAGATGTTATTACCCTTACGTTGATAGAGAGATAAATGTACAGAACTCGGAGTTGGGACGATCAGAAGTGAGTACCTGAATGGAAGGGAGTAGCTTCCAATGATATCAACTGAACCTAATTAGATTGATTAGTTGAGAGGAGAGAAATAACGAGGATTAGAGTTATTAAATGGTGACGGTTGGTTACAAATAAGACCATGTATGGAGTATTAATTTGAGACCATGTATGGAGTACTGTTGTCATATTTGGGCTGGTGAATCTCTGCCCCATTTGAGGGTTCTTGATAAGGTGCAGAAACCTAACTGTAATTTGATTGGTCCTACTCTGTCTTCTTCTCTGCACCCTCTTTCTCGCAGCTGTTATGTTGCTAGTCTCAGTCTTTTCTATAAATACTATAATGGCATGTGTTCTTCACAATTATGAAATCTTTTCCAAGCTCTTTTTGTTCCAGCTCGTTTGACTCGTTGGTCTAGTGGTCTCCATCTATTCGCTTTCTTGATACCTCATTGTAATACAACTTCCTATTCAAGTAGCTTATTTCCAAGAACCGCAGGCTCGTGAAAGTCTCTTCCTGCTGACTGCTTACCTCCTATCTATAGCCTTCAACCAATACATGTTTCCTGTCTTTGCGATAATCAGATTTGTTTATGTTAGCTATTTACATAAAGTGGCTTCATATATACAGTTTTCTTTTTTATTTGTATGCAATGTGGAAGACGCGCCGGGTTTCACGTGATTCGTAAGATGAATTAAATCTTGGCCTCTAGAATTTAACTAAATATATATATATATATATATATATATATCATAATTTTATTCATTTCACGAATCATTTTTTCAAAATCATTTTCGTACAATTGTATGTCAACATCGGCTCCTCATACTTTGACCTTGCTTAATTAGAAAAAAATATACATTGCGATGCGAGCAAAGTCTGAGAAACTAACAATAAACAGATACACACAAGCGCTCTGATAGACACACAGACGTAATTTGGTAAAAGTCAACAGAATTAATTAAAACACATATATCACGGTGATAGCTAGTCTATAATGGCCAATCCGTTTCATTTGATATTTCTTAGCATTTTTACTGATAAGAATACCACCTTCTATTAGACACCAATCGTTGCCTTAGCTAATAGATTAAAAATATGATAACAGTTTCTTTCTCAAACATAAGCACCCTTCTATATATGTGTAACACATGGACGTTTTAATAACAGTAAAACAACCTCCACTCGGTAAATTAATAAAAGTCGGCCACACAAGAATAAAACTCACTCACCGATCAATAAATTACACTACATCACTTTTAAATATAAATACACCATAGAAGCATACAAACGTACATACATTATCTGTTAGAAACAATTACTTATTTCTTAAATATTACTAAGTTACGGTTAGGACCCAATATCCATATGAACCGCTTCCATAAAGTCGGTGCGTTCTCCAAAAGGGAAACTTAAGCGAATTCCCCAGACGATGAAACCGGTGATATTCGAATTCCATTTTGTTGAAGTGTCTTCATTTCTGTAATCGGCAAAGATTTGAGATGGATTGTAAAGGACTTTTCTAAACAGTAAATGTCCATCTATGTCAGTGAAACTATGGAATAATTTGTATTTTCTTTCACATTCTAACGATCGAGCACTGTATTGATTTTTTCCAACGCAATATATATATATATATATATATATATATATATATATATATATATATATATATATATATATATATATATATTTGACTCGGGTATCGAATACTGAGTTCGGATATGTTCTACTGATGAGCCCAAGAGAGGGTGAAATTGGAGTCTAGGACTTCCGGTTGTGACTTTCATCAGTTGTGCGCTGCGACATTGTCTTATTGTGAAAATAATTACACACACACACATATATATATATATATATATATATATATTAATTTATTTTTTGGTACAGAAAAAATTGTACAAAATTAGTACTGTCGGTTTCAAGCTCAGAAGGACATAGCCATCCGGCTCTCTTTAGCTTATGTTGTTACCTGTTGCAGAAATGTGAAGTCACGTGGCACTCTCGTTTGGACGCGTTATTTGCTTAATATATTTGCTTGTATATTTGTTTAAAATTAGTGTTGCCCCCAACACTAATTTTAATAAGGTTTGAAAAAATGGGGGTGAACTGTAACAGTTGATATTTAAAAATAGAAAATATTTTTTTTAAATATATATATATATTTCTATAAAAATCCCGTCAAAAAGCACTACTTATAAATTGGACTTACCGATACAAATAAAAGCCTAGAAACAACTCCCTTTGCCCAATACATAACCCCATAATTGACCCACTAAATACCGACTTCTATTCCGGAAAATCCCCCCAACTATCACCCCTCATGAATATAAATTTAAAAAACAGGAATAAACACATCAATCGGCCCATATCAACACCACTACTTAAGACCAATAATTTACACCGCGGAAATGTGAAATAATAACTTTTCCAATAATAATGTTTCCAGTTATTAAGAGGGTAACAACCCCATTTCACATCATAATTACTCCTATAAGTCTCCTAGTAAAAATGTTAACATCCCATATATCCTAAACAGATTCAATCTTACCGCTCTAATCTTGCTCTTATCTCTAAACCAGTCTTAATGAGGATACCATAATGATTACTCCCATAAGCCTTCACTATACCTGAGATAATAATGTTAAATCATGAATACAAAATAATTCAAAAACCCTGCAGAGTTGTTGCCCTTAGACCGATTGACATGTTGCCATGGCCGGACCCGGGTTAAATCTGTATTTAAATTCCTTTTGGATTGATTTAAAGTCATTTAATCCATGCCATAAATTTGGAATTTAATGTATGTTTTTAACCTTTTTATTTTTTCATATGTATAATCCTTAAACCTATTTTCTCTGCTTAACATTCTCTAGAAGACACATAATTTAACCCTCAAAACAGTAACGGCCAAATATACGCCCCTCATAAACATTGACTGACGGGATTTGTATAGAATTCTTTTAATTCTTTTTAGATTTTAAAATCGTTTCCATTTTTAAATCTCAACCGTTATATTTCACCCAACCCCCATTTTAAAACCTTATTAAACCCCCTAACACTAATTTTAAACAAATGTACGTAACACTAAGCAATTAACGCATCAAAACGAAGCCACTGATAGTATGAGCATTCCATATCTATTCCATCAGAAGAAAACACAACATAAATGTCCGTTTGGAATGCATGTGGTCGTGCGAACCTTTTTTCTAAGGCTGACTTGCTCCCATTCGAGATAAACACACGACGAGGCAAATGATCAATAATTCCGCAGAAACCCCCTTTAAGGAAAAACTGCTCAAATAGTAGATATAAAGTATTTATCCATAATACTGTTTCTAAAAATTTAGTTTCTATTTTTAAAATATTCTTTATAAAAAATTAATTATCCAACGTCTGGGACGTCTTTTTACATTCCGGGAAAATATTTTTACTTAATTTACTGCCGAGAGCTACCTTGTTGTTATTTATCGGAGTAGACATGGGTCGAAGTGAATAATCCTAATCCCGCAGGAATCATTTTGAAAAAAATCATTCATATACTAAAAATAAAGTATTACTACAAAATATTGCTTACAAAAATCTTGTTTCTATTTTAAATAATTTTAAAATATTTTCCTAACGGCTGGGTCTGTCTACAACACTCTGGGGAGAATATTATTCTATTCTGTTTAAGAATGGGAATTCCCGACGTCATTTTATGATTGACCAAATTCCCATTCGGAGTGTACGCTCAACGGGGCAGATAACCCGAGTTCAACAGAAAGTCAACTAAAAAAAATACATATATTAAAAAGCAAGAAACTTATACAAACCACTGTTTTCAGGAACTGATTTCTTTCTTAAATCTCTTATATAAAGGGCACTTGTCTATATGTATGTATGTATGTATGTATGTATGTATGTATGTATGTATGTATGTATGTATGTATGTATGTCTGTATGTGAAGCTTCTCCTCAAAAACTACCCGACGACATGTCAAAAAGTTTATATCCTCAGCACCGTACATATCCTGGGATCATAATATCTAAACATCGCGAAAAAAGATTCACTCGCTGACAGTCAACCGGACCACTTTCCGACAAAAGGTAGCAGTTTTTTCGTATTTTACACGACTTTTTAAACGTTATTATGTAGTAAATTCGAAATAATCTAATGTATTTATGTACTAATCCGATAAAAATGCAGAGTCATGTAAACATCCCATAATCCCTTGCCGGATGTACCCGGTCTTGCCCTAAACTGTGTCCGGTTGTATCAGATCATCCAATAACTTCTGTCCGGATGCATCAATAACAACATAGGAACCCTACGTTAAGAGTGTGTAGTGAAACAAGGGTTGCTCAATCACATCCGCACCTGTCCCATAATCCCTGGCCGGATGTACCCGGTCTTGACCTAAATTGTGTCCGGTTATATCAGGTCATCATGACGTCAGAGTGAGGCAGTTTTCCTTTCTGTCATTTTTCCCTCTCACACTTTCTTTCTTAATTATTAATAGACGCTAATATCCCCCCTCCCTCCCTGTGGCCGTTCTGTTATCATCATAGGAATTACCTACTCATTTCAGGCCCAATTGGGGGGGGGGGGTACGGTATTCGCCGGTGTGAGCATTACCTCCTCCTTTTTTGAGAAGTGTTGAGGTAGGGTCGTATCGGTTCCGTTGTCATGATGCCCTCATCCCATGCATTATCTCCTCCTTTTTTGAGAAGTGTTGAGGTAGGGTCGTATCGGTTCCGTTGTCATGATGCACTATTCCCATGCATTATCTCCTCCTTTTTTGAGAAGTGTTGAGGTAGGGTCGTATCGGTTCCGTTGTCATGATGCCCTAATCCCATGCATTATCTCCTCCTTTTTTGAGAAGTGTTCATGTAGGGTCGTATCGGTTCCGTTATCATGATGCCCTCATCCCATCCATTATCTACTCCTTTTTTGAGCAGTGTTGAAGTGTGAGCGCCTCAGGCGAAATCCGGGGAGGGGGAATGTCGGCATTCGTCGGTATGAGCGCCTCAGGCGAAATCTGGGGAGGGGGAATGTCGGCATTCGCCGGTATGAGCGCTTCAGAACTATTTGGCAGATCAGAAGGAGAGAGGATACCTAAGGGATTTCAGGAGTGCTCATGAAGCCTCCTCGATTTTCAAAGTACTCGGCGTTGTCCGGGAGAAAAGTGCTCAATATCCTAGATAGAGCTACTGTAGTGATAGGTTTAGAAAATATTTTAACGCAATCTTCGTTCCCCTTGGGACAATTTTGCAGATGAAAAGAAAGGAGGATACCTAACTGATTTCAGTAGTCCCCAGGAGGCCTCTTTGATTTTACAAGTACTCGGCGTTGTCCAGGAAAAATTGCTCAATGTCCTAGATAGAGCTACTGTAGTGATAGGTTTGGATAATATTTTAACAGCATCTACGCTGAAAAGGATGGGGTAATCGATAAGAGTTATTTCAGTAGTGCTCAGGAGGCCTCTTTGATTTTGAAATACTCGTCGTTGTCCGGGAGAAAAGTGCTCAATATCCTAGATAGAGCTACTGTAGTGATAGGTTTGGAAAATATTTAAACGCCATCTTCGTTCCCCTTTGGACTATTTCGCAGATCAGAAGGAGAGACGATACCTAATGGATTTCATGGGTGTTCATGAAGCCTCCTCGATTTTCAAAGTACTCGGCGTTGTCCGGGAGAAAAGTGCTCAATATCCTTGATAGAGCTACTGTAGTGATAGGTTTGGAAAATATTTTAACGCCATCTTCGTTCACCTTTGGACTATTTCGCAGATCAGAAGGAGAGAGGATACCTAAGTGATTTCAGTAGTCCCCAGGAGGCCTCCTTGATTATCAAAGTACTCGGCGTTGTCCGGGAGAAAAGTGCTCAATGTCCTAGATAGAGCTACTGTAGTGATAGGTTTGGAAAATATTTTAACGCCATCTTCATTCCCCTTTGGACAATTTCGCAGATCAGAAGTAGAGAAGATACCTAAGGGATTTCATGAGTGCTCATAAAGCCTCCTCGATTTTCAAAGTACTCGGCGTTGTCCGGGAGAAAAGTGCTCAATATCCTAGATAGAGCTACTGTAGTGATAGGTTTAGAAAATATTTTAACGCCATCTTCGTTCCCTTTTGGACAATTTTGCAGCTGAAAAGGAGGGAGGATACCTAACTGATTTCAGTAGTCCCCAGGAGGCCTCTTTGATTTTCAAAGTACTCGGCGTTGTCCGGGAAAAAAGTGCTCAATGTCCTAGATAGAGCTACTGTAGTGATAGGTTTGGATAATATTTTAACAGTATCTACGCTCAAAAAGATGAGGTAATCGATAAGAGTTATTTCAGTAGTGCTCAGGAGGCCTCCTTGATTATCAAAGTACTCGGCGTTGTCCGAGAGAAAACTGCTCAATATCTTAGATAGAGCTACTATAGTGATAGGTTTGGAAAATATTTTAACGCCATCTTCGTTCCCCTTTGGATTATTTCGCAGATCAGAAGGAGAGAGGATACCTAAGGGATTTCAGTAGTCCCCAGGAGGCCTCCTTGATTATCAAAGTACTCGGCGTTGTCCGGGAGAAAAGTGCTCAATGTCCTAGATAGAGCTACTGTATTGATAGGTTTGGAAAATATTTTAACGCCATCTTCGTTCCCCTTTGGACTATTTCGCAGATCAGAAGGAGAGAGGATACCTAAGGGATTTAAGGAGTGCTCATGAAGCCTCCTCGATTTTCAAAGTACTCGGCGTTGTCTGGGAGAAAAGTGCTCAATATGCTAGATAGAGCTACTGTAGTGATAGGTTTGGATAATATTTTAACAGCATCTACGCTGAAAAGGATGGGGTAATCGATAAGAGTTATTTCAGTAGTGCTCCAGAGGCCTACTTGATTTTGAAATACTCGGCGTTGTCCGGGAGAAAAGTGCTCAATATCCTAGATAGAGCTACTGTAGTGATAGGTTTGGAAAATATTTTAACGCCATCTTCGTTCCCCTTTGGACTATTTCGCAGATCAGAAGGAGAGAGGATACCTAAGTGATTTCAGTAGTCCCCAGGAGGCCTTTTTGATTATCAAAGTACTCGGCGTTGTCCGGGAGAAAAGTGCTCAATATCCTAGATAGAGCTACTGTAGTGATAGGTTTAGAAAATATTTTAACGCAATCTTCGTTCCCCTTGGGACAATTTTGCAGATGAAAAGAAAGGAGGATACCTAACTGATTTCAGTAGTCCCCAGGAGGCCTCTTTGATTTTACAAGTACTCGGCGTTGTCCAGGAAAAATTGCTCAATGTCCTAGATAGAGCTACTGTAGTGATAGGTTTGGATAATATTTTAACAGCATCTACGCTGAAAAGGATGGGGTAATCGATAAGAGTTATTTCAGTAGTGCTCAGGAGGCCTCTTTGATTTTGAAATACTCGTCGTTGTCCGGGAGAAAAGTGCTCAATATCCTAGATAGAGCTACTGTAGTGATAGGTTTGGAAAATATTTAAACGCCATCTTCGTTCCCCTTTGGACTATTTCGCAGATCAGAAGGAGAGACGATACCTAATGGATTTCATGGGTGTTCATGAAGCCTCCTCGATTTTCAAAGTACTCGGCGTTGTCCGGGAGAAAAGTGCTCAATATCCTTGATAGAGCTACTGTAGTGATAGGTTTGGAAAATATTTTAACGCCATCTTCGTTCACCTTTGGACTATTTCGCAGATCAGAAGGAGAGAGGATACCTAAGTGATTTCAGTAGTCCCCAGGAGGCCTCCTTGATTATCAAAGTACTCGGCGTTGTCCGGGAGAAAAGTGCTCAATGTCCTACATAGAGCTACTGTAGTGATAGGTTTGGAAAATATTTTAACGCCATCTTCATTCCCCTTTGGACAATTTCGCAGATCAGAAGTAGAGAAGATACCTAAGGGATTTCATGAGTGCTCATAAAGCCTCCTCGATTTTCAAAGTACTCGGCGTTGTCCGGGAGAAAAGTGCTCAATATCCTAGATAGAGCTACTGTAGTGATAGGTTTAGAAAATATTTTAACGCCATCTTCGTTCCCTTTTGGACAATTTTGCAGCTGAAAAGGAGGGAGGATACCTAACTGATTTCAGTAGTCCCCAGGAGGCCTCTTTGATTTTCAAAGTACTCGGCGTTGTCCGGGAAAAAAGTGCTCAATGTCCTAGATAGAGCTACTGTAGTGATAGGTTTGGATAATATTTTAACAGTATCTACGCTCAAAAAGATGAGGTAATCGATAAGAGTTATTTCAGTAGTGCTCAGGAGGCCTCCTTGATTATCAAAGTACTCGGCGTTGTCCGAGAGAAAACTGCTCAATATCTTAGATAGAGCTACTATAGTGATAGGTTTGGAAAATATTTTAACGCCATCTTCGTTCCCCTTTGGATTATTTCGCAGATCAGAAGGAGAGAGGATACCTAAGGGATTTCAGTAGTCCCCAGGAGGCCTCCTTGATTATCAAAGTACTCGGCGTTGTCCGGGAGAAAAGTGCTCAATGTCCTAGATAGAGCTACTGTATTGATAGGTTTGGAAAATATTTTAACGCCATCTTCGTTCCCCTTTGGACTATTTCGCAGATCAGAAGGAGAGAGGATACCTAAGGGATTTAAGGAGTTCTCATGAAGCCTCCTCGATTTTCAAAGTACTCGGCGTTGTCTGGGAGAAAAGTGCTCAATATGCTAGATAGAGCTACTGTAGTGATAGGTTTGGATAATATTTTAACAGCATCTACGCTGAAAAGGATGGGGTAATCGATAAGAGTTATTTCAGTAGTGCTCAAGAGGCCTCATTGATTTTGAAATACTCGGCGTTGTCCGGGAGAAAAGTGCTCAATATCCTAGATAGAGCTACTGTAGTGATAGGTTTGGAAAATATTTTAACGCCATCTTCGTTCCCCTTTGGACTATTTCGCAGATCAGAAGGAGAGAGGATACCTAAGTGATTTCAGTAGTCCCCAGGAGGCCTCCTTGATTATCCAAGTACTCGGCGTTGTCCGGGAGAAAAGTGCTCAATGTCCTAGATAGAGCTACTGTAGTGATAGGTTTGGAAAATATTTAAACGCCATCTTCGTTCCCCTTTGGACTATCTCGCAGATCAGAAGGAGAGAGGATACCTAAGGGATTTCAGTAGTCCCCAGGAGGCCTCTTTGATTTTCAAAGTACTCGGCGTTGTCCGGGAAAAAGTGCTCAATGTCCTAGATAGAGCTACTGTAGTGATAAGTTTGGATAATATTTTAACAGCATCTACGCTGAAAAGGATGGGGTAATCGATAAGAGTTATTTCAGTAGTGCTCAGGAGGCCTCTTTGATTTTGAAATACTCGTCGTTGTCCGGGAGAAAAGTGCTCAATATCCTAGATAGAGCTACTGTAGTGATAGGTTTGGAAAATATTTAAACGCCATCTTCGTTCCCCTTTGGACTATTTCGCAGATCAGAAGGAGAGAGGATACCTAAGTGATTTCAGTAGTCCCCAGGAGGCCTCCTTGATTATCAAAGTACTTGGCGTTGTTCGGGAGAAAAGTGCTCAATGTCCTAGATAGAGCTACTGTAGTGAGAGGTTTGGAAAATATTTTAACGCCATCTTCATTCCCCTTTAGACTATTTGGCAGATCAGAAGGAGAGAGGATACCTAAGGGATTTCAGGAGTGCTCATAAAGCCTCCTCGATTTTCAAAGTACTCGGCGTTGTCCGGGAGAAAAGTGCTCAATGTCCTAGATAGAGCTACTGTAGTGATAGGTTTGGATAATATTTTAACAGCATCTACGCTGAAAAAGATGGGGTAATCGATAAGAGTTATTTCAGTAGTGTTCAGGAGGCCTATTTGATTTTGAAATACTGGGCGTTGTCCGGGAGAAAAGTGCTCAATATCCTAGATAGAGCTACTGTAGTGATAGGTTTGGAAAATATTTTAACGCCATCTTCGTTCCCCTTTGGACTATTTGGCGGATCAGAAGGAGAGAGGATACCTAAGTGATTTCAGTAGTCCCCAGGAGGCCTCCTTGATTATCAAAGTACTCGGCGTTGTCCGGGAGAAAAGTGCTCAATGTCCTAGATAGAGCTACTGTAGTGATAGGTTTGGAAAATATTTTAACGCCATCTTTGTTCCCCTTTGGACTATTTCGCAGATCAGAAGGAGAGAGGATACCTAAGGGATTTCAGGGGTGCTCATGAAGCCTCCTCGATTTTCAAAGTACTCGGCGTTGTCCAGGAGAAAAGTGCTCAATATCCTAGATAGAGCTACTGTAGTGATAGGTTTAGAAAATATTTTAACGCCATCTTCGTTCCCCTTTGGACAATTTTGCAGCTGATAAGTAGGGAGGATACCTAACTGATTTCAGTTGTCCCCAGGACGCCTCTTTGATTTTCAAAGTACTCGGCGTTGTTCGGGAAAAAAGTGCCCAATGTCCTAGATAGAGCTACTGTAGTGATAGGTTTAGATAATATTTTAACAGCATCTACGCTGAAAAGGATGCGGTAATCGATAAGAGTTATTTCAGTAGTCCCCAGGAGGCCTCTTTGATTTTGAAATACTCGGCGTTGTCCGGGAAAAAAGTGCTCAATATCCTAGATAGAGCTACTGTAGTGATAGGTTTAGATAATATTTTAACAGCATCTACGCTGAAAAGGATGGGGTAATCGATAAGAGTTATTTCAGTAGTGCTCAGGAGGCCTCTTTGATTTTGAAATACTCGGCGTTGTCCGGGAGAAAAGTGCTCAATATCCTAGATAGAGCTACTGTAGTGATAGGTTTGGAAAATATTTTAACGCCATCTTCGTTCCCCTTTGGACTATTTCGCAGATCAGAAGGAGAGAGGATACCTAAGTTATTTCAGTAGTCCCTTGGAGGCCTCCTTGATTATCAAAGTACTCGGCGTTGTCCGGGAGAAAAGTGCTCAATGTCCTAGATAGAGCTACTGTAGTGATAAGTTTGGATAATATTTTAACAGCATCTACGCTGAAAAGGATGTGGTAATCGATAAGAGTTATTTCAGTAGTGCTCAGGAGGCCTCTTTGATTTTGAAATACTCGTCGTTGTCCGGGAGAAAAGTGCTCAATATCCTAGATAGAGCTACTGTAGTGATAGGTTTGGAAAATATTTAAACGCCATCTTCGTTCCCCTTTGGACTATTTCGCAGATCAGAAGGAGAGAGGATACCTAAGTGATTTCAGTAGTCCCCAGGAGGCCTCCTTGATTATCAAAGTACTTGGCGTTGTTCGGGAGAAAAGTGCTCAATGTCCTAGATAGAGCTACTGTAGTGAGAGGTTTGGAAAATATTTTAACGCCATCTTCGTTCCCCTTTAGACTATTTCGCAGATCAGAAGGAGAGAGGATACCTAAGGGATTTCAGGAGTGCTCATAAAGCCTCCTCGATTTTCAAAGTACTCGGCGTTGTCCGGGAGAAAAGTGCTCAATGTCCTAGATAGAGCTACTGTAGTGATAGGTTTGGATAATATTTTAACAGCATCTACGCTGAAAAAGATGGGGTAATCGATAAGAGTTATTTCAGTAGTGTTCAGGAGGCCTATTTGATTTTGAAATACTCGGCGTTGTCCGGGAGAAAAGTGCTCAATATCCTAGATAGAGCTACTGTAGTGATAGGTTTGGAAAATATTTTAACGCCATCTTCGTTCCCCTTTGGACTATTTGGCGGATCAGAAGGAGAGAGGATACCTAAGTGATTTCAGTAGTCCCCAGGAGGCCTCCTTGATTATCAAAGTACTCGGCGTTGTCCGGGAGAAAAGTGCTCAATATCCTAGATAGAGCTACTGTAGTGATAGGTTTAGAAAATATTTTAACGCCATCTTCGTTCCCCTTTGGACAATTTTGCAGCTGATAAGTAGGGAGGATACCTAACTGATTTCAGTTGTCCCCAGGACGCCTCTTTGATTTTCAAAGTACTCGGCGTTGTTCGGGAAAAAAGTGCCCAATGTCCTAGATAGAGCTACTGTAGTGATAGGTTTAGATAATATTTTAACAGCATCTACGCTGAAAAGGATGGGGTAATCGATAAGAGTTATTTCAGTAGTCCCCAGGAGGCCTCTTTGATTTTGAAATACTCGGCGTTGTCCGGGAAAAAAGTGCTCAATATCCTAGATAGAGCTACTGTAGTGATAGGTTTAGATAATATTTTAACAGCATCTACGCTGAAAAGGATGGGGTAATCGATAAGAGTTATTTCAGTAGTGCTCAGGAGGCCTCTTTGATTTTGAAATACTCGGCGTTGTCCGGGAGAAAAGTGCTCAATATCCTAGATAGAGCTACTGTAGTGATAGGTTTGGAAAATATTTTAACGCCATCTTCGTTCCCCTTTGGACTATTTCGCAGATCAGAAGGAGAGAGGATACCTAAGTTATTTCAGTAGTCCCTTGGAGGCCTCCTTGATTATCAAAGTACTCGGCGTTGTCCGGGAGAAAAGTGCTCAATGTCCTAGATAGAGCTACTGTAGTGATAAGTTTGGATAATATTTTAACAGCATCTACGCTGAAAAGGATGTGGTAATCGATAAGAGTTATTTCAGTAGTGCTCAGGAGGCCTCTTTGATTTTGAAATACTCGTCGTTGTCCGGGAGAAAAGTGCTCAATATCCTAGATAGAGCTACTGTAGTGATAGGTTTGGAAAATATTTAAACGCCATCTTCGTTCCCCTTTGGACTATTTCGCAGATCAGAAGGAGAGAGGATACCTAAGTGATTTCAGTAGTCCCCAGGAGGCCTCCTTGATTATCAAAGTACTTGGCGTTGTTCGGGAGAAAAGTGCTCAATGTCCTAGATAGAGCTACTGTAGTGAGAGGTTTGGAAAATATTTTAACGCCATCTTCGTTCCCCTTTAGACTATTTCGCAGATCAGAAGGAGAGAGGATACCTAAGGGATTTCAGGAGTGCTCATAAAGCCTCCTCGATTTTCAAAGTACTCGGCGTTGTCCGGGAGAAAAGTGCTCAATGTCCTAGATAGAGCTACTGTAGTGATAGGTTTGGATAATATTTTGACAGCATCTACGCTGAAAAAGATGGGGTAATCGATAAGAGTTATTTCAGTAGTGTTCAGGAGGCCTATTTGATTTTGAAATACTCGGCGTTGTCCGGGAGAAAAGTGCTCAATATCCTAGATAGAGCTACTGTAGTGATAGGTTTGGAAAATATTTTAACGCCATCTTCGTTCCCCTTTGGACTATTTGGCGGATCAGAAGGAGAGAGGATACCTAAGTGATTTCAGTAGTCCCCAGGAGGCCTCCTTGATTATCAAAGTACTCGGCGTTGTCCGGGAGAAAAGTGCTCAATGTCCTAGATAGAGCTACTGTAGTGATAGGTTTGGAAAATATTTTAACGCCATCTTTGTTCCCCTTTGGACTATTTCGCAGATCAGTAAGAGAGAGGATACCTAAGGGATTTCAGGGGTGCTCATGAAGCCTCCTCGATTTTCAAAGTACTCGGCGTTGTCCAGGAGAAAAGTGCTCAATGTCCTAGATAGAGCTACTGTAGTGATAGGTTTGGGAAAATATTTTAACGCCATCTTCGTTCCTCTTTGGACTATTTCGCAGATCAGAAGGAGAAAGGATACCTAAGGGATTTCAGGAGTGCTCATGAAGCCTCCTCGATTTTCAAAGTACTCGGCGTTGTCGGGGAGAAAAGTGCTCAATATCCCAGATAGAGCTACTATAGTGATAGGTTTGGAAAATATTTTAACGCCATCTTCGTTCCCCTTTGGACTATTTCGCAGATCAGAAGGAGAGAGGATACCTAAGTGATTTCAGTAGTCCCCAGGAGGCCTCCTTGATTATCAAAGTACTCGGCGTTGTCCGGGAGAAAAGTGCTCAATGCCCTAGATAGAACAACTGTAGTGAGAGGTTTGGAAAATATTTTAGCGCCATCTTCGTTCCCTATTGGACTATTTCGCAAATCAGTAGGAGAGAGGATACCTAAGTGATTTCAGTAGTGCTCATGAAGCCTCCTCGATTTTCAAAGTACTCGGCGTTGTCCGGGAGAAAAGTGCTCAATATCCTAGATAGAGCTACTGTAGTGATAGGTTTAGAAAATATTTTAACGCCATCTTCGTTCCCCTTTGGACAATTTTGAAGATGAAAAGGAGGGAGGATACCTAAGTGATTTCAGTAGTCCCCAGGAGGCCTCTTTGATTTTCAAAGTACTCGGCGTTGACCGGGAAAAAAAGTGCTCAATGTCCTATATAGAGCTACTGTAGTGATAGGTTGTGATAATATTTTAACGCCATATTCGTTCCCCTTTTGACTATTTCACAGATCAGTAGGAGAGAGGATACCTAAGTGATTTCAGTAGTCCTCAGGAGGCCTTCTTTATTATTAAAGTACTCGGCGTTGTCCCGGAGAAATGTTCTCAATGTCCTAGATAGAGCTACTGTAGTGATAGGTTTGGAAAATATTTTAACGCCATCTTTGTTCCCCTTTGGACTATTTCGCAGATCAGAAGAAGAGAGAGGATACCTAAGTGATTTCAGTAGTGCTCAGGAGGCCTCCTTGATTTTCAAAGTACTCGGCATTTTCCGTGAGAAAAGTTCTCAATATCCTAGATAGAGCTATGATAAAGACTATCATGAGAGGATTGAAAATGATGAAGACTATCATGAGAGGATTGAAAATGATGAAGACTATCATGAGGGGATTGAACATGATGAAGACTATCATGAGGGGATTGAAAATGATGAAGACTATAATGAGGGGATTGAAAATGATTTACACTATCATGAGGGGATTGAAAATGATGAAGACTATCATAAGGGGATTGAAAATGATGAAGAATGTCATGAGAAGATTGAAAATGATGAAGAATGTCATGAGAAGATTGAAAATGATGAAGAATAGACTGACAGGATTGGAAATGATGAAGAATACCATGAGGGGATTTAAAATGATGAATAATATCATGAGGGGATTGAAAATGATGAAGAATATCATGAGAGGATTGAAAATCATGAAGACTATCATGAGAGGTTTGAAAATGATGAAGACTATCATGAGAGGATTAAAAATGATGAAGACTATCATGAGAGGATTAAAAATGATGAAGACTATCATGAGAGGATTAAAAATGATGAAAACTATCATGAGAGGATTGAAAATGATGAAGACTATCATGAGAAGATTGAAAATGATGAAGACTATCATGAGAGGATAGGAAATGATGAAGACTATCATGAGGGAATTTAAAATGATGAAGACTATCATGAGGGGATTGAAAATGATGAAGAATGTCATGAGAGGATTGAAAACGATGAAGAATATCATGAGAGGATTAAAAATTATGAAGAATAGACTGACAGGATTGGAAATGATGAAGAATACCATGAGAGGATTTAAAATGATGAATAATATCATGAGGGGATTGAAAATGAGAAGAATATCATGAGGGGATCGAAAATGATGAAATATACCATGAGAGGATTGAAAATGATGAAGAATATCATGAGGGGATTGAAAATGATGAATAATATCATGAGGGGATTGAAAATAATGAAGAATATCATAAGAGGATTGAAAAAATGAAGAATATCATGAGAGGATTGAAAATTATTAAGAATATAATGAGCGGATTGAAAATGATGAGGAATATTACGAGAGGATTGAAAATGATGAAGAATATCATGAGGGGATTGAAAATGATGAAGAATATCATAAGGGGATTGAAAATGATGAAGAATATCATAAGAGGATTGAAAAAATGAAGAATATCATGAGAGGATTGAAAATTATTAAGAATATAATGAGCGGATTGAAAATGATGAGGAATATTACGAGAGGATTGAAAATGATGAAGAATATTATGAGGGGATTGAAAATGATTAATAGTATGAGGAGATTGAAAATGATGAAGAATATTATGAGGGGATTGAAAATGATTAATAGTATGAGGAGATCGAAAATGATGAATACAACGAGGGGAGTTAAAATGATGAAGGATATCATGATGGGATTCAAAATATATAGTATACACACCAGGGCGGTTATAAGTACCTATATAGAAGGCGCAGACAGTGGTGGTACTTTTTATAGAAATAAGTCATACTATTGCCCTGTGAAACGTAGGATGAAATGGTAGGGAAGAAACAGCTTTCGCAAACGGCAAAATTTAAAAGTAGCGACCAGGGTAGAGAAAAGTAGAAAGATAAAGAGACAGCTATAGAGAGAGAAGGAGAGAAATAGAAGTTTTAATATAAAGATGTTACACACGCAATTTTTCTTCAATTATGTTTTTATGACCCCGAGCAACGCCGGGTAGCCCTGCTAGTATTTCTTAATGGCTAGGCTAGATTTTTCCTCCCGGGAAAACATCATTTTATTCTTATTTAAAGGCGATAGCCTTGTTGTTTCTATTTTTAGAGATGATTCATACGATCTTGAATTATACTTAGGTCGGAGCAAATAATCCTAAATGCGGATAAAACATCCTGAAGAAATCGTATATTACTACAGAATAGCGTTATCAAAATCTACTTTCTATTTTAAAAAAAACAATTTTTAATGGTCGAAGTTATTTTTAACACTTTGGGGAAAATATCATTCTAACTCATTAAATGACGCGAGACTTTGTTATTATTATTTCCATAGTCGAACCCTTCAGTTTAAAAGATCCCAGTTCTGCAGAAAACATTCTGAGAAATCAAATATATACTAAAAAATAAACTCCCAATAAAAAATACTGTTTACAAAAACCTTGTTTCTATTTTAAAAAATTAAGTCCATGACTGCATGGATGTTTTTTAAAGTTATTTTTTCATTCCTGGCACACATTATTTTATTTAATTTAACTTAATTTAATTAAATCATGATAGCACCCATGTTGTTATTGTTTATTTTTTATTTTTAGAGTTGATCTATTCTTGTCCGCAGAATAAATAGGATTGGGCGAGTGATCCTAGTTCCGCAGAAAATACCTTGAAAGTAGTAGCAACAATACTACTTTTTTAAGACATTCTCTATTTTTTCTTTTTGTTTTTTTCTTCTGTCCTCTTCTTAAGTGACCTCAATTAAGGCAACACCACATTGTGTTTTGTCAGGTGTAGACACTCTTATTCCAGGTACTTAATTCTCCTGATGATCTGCCAAGCAAGGACCGGCTTGGTAGTGAAACACGTGTAGGAAAAAAACTCTTTAATTTGAATATATATGATAAGTAAATAATCTTTGAAAGAAAAAGTGGTGATGAATGATCTGAACGGAATGCTTTGGTAAGCCTTCAAAAAATCACATATATATATATATACATATATATATATATATGTGTGTGTGTGTGTGTGTGTGTATATATATATATACAGTCGCGTCCAAAACTAAGGGACAAAATTTTAAAACCTAATATTTGTTAGAAATAATAACCGTAAAAAGCTGAAATTTTGACAACCGGTAGTTGTTGTCATCCATAATAACATACTAAAATTTGAACCCTTTGTATAGAATAGAAAAAGAATTATAACAATTATTCATTTATTTCCAAATTTGGAATGTCCAAAAGTAAGGGACAAAATTGAGAAAAACAATGTAAACAGCCAAAAAAAAACGATAAAATTACATGTGTAATCAATATTTAGTAAATGAGCCCTTGCTCTCAATGACAGCTGCACATCTTCGACTACAAGAACGGATCAGTTCTTGACAATCCTTGATACTAATTTTAGACCATTCTTCTTGAAGCTTCACCCACAAATCCTCCGTGTTAGTGGGATTTCTTTCCCTAACTTTCACTCCTAAGATCTTCCAAAGATTTTCTATTGGATTTAAGTCAGGACTTTGCGGTAGCCAATCCATAATTTCGAAATCTTGCTCGCTAAGGTAACTCATTACCACCTTTGCCTTGTGACATGGATCATTATCTTGCATAAACATTGCCCTATCGAATCCTGAATTATGTATGATTGGCACAATATGATCTTGAACAATGTTTTTATACATCTGCGCGTTTACACGAGTTTGTAATCGGACAAGAGGCGTTGTACCTTGGCTAGAAAACATTCCAAATACCATGACGTTTCCGCCCCCAAATTTGACAGTTTTCTTAGTACACTTTGTACTTAATTTTTCACCAATACGTCTCTTTACAAAGTTTTTTCCATCATTTCCAAATAGATTAAACTTGCTTTCATCACTGAAAAATACTTTTGCCCAATTTTCATATGTCCAAATTACATACCTGTTTGCAAACTCTAATCTCTTCTTCTTATTCTTCGAACTAACAAGTGGTTTCTTCCTTGGCGTTCTATTAAACAGCCCTATTTCTTGCAGTCGTCTAGAAACAGTCTGTCTTGACACATTAACACATGAGGTACTATTCATAACCCTTTTAATTTCTGTGCAAGACTTAAAACGGTCCTTTAATGACATACGCTGCATTATTCGATCTTCTCTTGCTGAAGTTTTGCGGGGTCTGCCGGTTTTAAAAGCACTAGGTATTTTGCCAGTATCATTGTAGGATTTAACAATCCTGCCTACAACACTCTTGGAAAGTTTCACTTTCTCTGAAATCTCTCTAATGGTGTGCTTTTCCTTGTGTAGCTTCACAATAGCTTGTCTCACAGAGTAATCAAGTTTTTGACGTTTCGCCATGGTGTTGACTGATGCAACGTTTACAAATGACTAAATAAGAGTTCTTCAGTAGAGGAAATAAAAAAAGTTGAATGTAGCATGCTATTTACACCGTTTTTCTCAATTATGTCCCTTACTTTTGGACATTCCAAATTTGGAAATAAATGAATAATTGTTATAATTCTTTTTCTATTCTATACAAAGGGTTCAAATTTTAGTATGTTATTATGGATGACAACAACTACCGGTTGTCAAAATTTCAGCTTTTTACGGTTATTATTTCTAACAAATATTAGGTTTTAAAATTTTGTCCCTTAGTTTTGGACGCGACTGTATATATATATATATATCTAGAGAGAGAGAGAGGGGGGAATATAGTCAAGTAAAAGATAGAAATAAAGATTGTAAAAATACAATATATATTACATCATAACTTGCTCTAAACAAGGTGTTTCAAATAAAATAAATGTATTTTTCCCTCCTTAAGCCATGGCTTTTCAAAAGATAAAATGTTATCGTCAGAAGAATACAAACAGATACATCGGTAAGAAAAATTACCAAAAGTCATACCTTTAAATATGAGATAAATACAAATATAAAAATGTCCAATGCAAAAAGTCAAAATAAAATATAAGAAAAAAGTTCACCGTTGAAGGCATCACCAAAATTGTACTAGCAGATTCAAAGGAAAGGTTGGCGTAAAAATTGTAAAATCCGTTTAATTTTTGGAAGGCCAAATCATTACAAGGCCAAAATAATCTAGTTGGAAAAAGGTTGCAATGTAAAAGTTTAGAATGTAAGTTGTTTATTAAACGCCATTTGCAAGGCTTTCATGCTATTTTCAGATACAGTTTTTATGGAGTTGAATTCAAGATATGGTTTCAATCATGGTAACGAGCTAGTAAAAACGAGCTTTGAAACAGAAGTCGAAATGTTGAGTGAACCATTAGAATAATAGAAATTCAACAGATTGCGTTTAAAGAAGCAGAAAATAGCAAAGTATGAGTAGTTAGAAGAGGGTGGAACAAAGGTTGGGTGGGGGACTGCCCAGATACATGCCATCTTCAGATTTAAAATAGATTTTAAAGCAGGCGGTGATTAAGTAGGACGATACAATAGGGTAGTACGAAGCGATAGACAAAATGGCTGAGTTGTGTAAGTGGAGGTTTTATCGAAGGGGGAGAGGGTGTAAGAAAAATATTAATGAATTAATGTTGGGATTTGTGAAGGATTAAAGCTGAGTTCAGAGGTAAAGAAAAAGGAAACCAAAAACTAAAGTTGAATTAAAAGTGAGAATATAATTAAAGTTTAAGGGATTAAAATAAGAAAAATATAAAGGAAAATAAAAGTGTTACCGAATGTTTAAATAAATGACGAACAATAAAGGAAATACTATCTCAATAGAGAGGCACCGTATGAGAAAGAGGTTATTACTAATATTTAAGCGGAGGTTATTAGTCTCACGGTGCTAGGAAAATCACTTTTCAGGTGTCAGGGCTCGGGGTAAGATAATGATAAGTAAGTGTGTAAAAACGAAAGAATTAAATAAACTGAGCTTAATTATAGTGATAAAGGTTAGAAGAAAATATTATAGCGGAGAATAGAGCTATCAAATATTAAAACTGTAGAATCTGTAGAGCAGGCTTTTTAAAAGAAGATAGATTTTACCGTTAGTGGAAAGTATAAAGTAGATAGATTCAAAAAAGAAATAAGGGAAAAATATATAAGAATAAAGAATTAGGGATATAAAAGTAGTAACATTAGGGTTAATAGTTAAGGTTAATAATTAAGGTAACCTACTTAAAAGATGCATAAATGTAAAATAAAAATTATATATATATATATATGCATGATCGCTTTTTATACTACTTATTTATATGCGATATTAGTCGCACGGTTAACTAATTTGCATATTGGTTTTAAAAATGGCATTTCATTGATTAACTATTATTTCTTATTGTTTTGTGTTAGGATAACATAAAAAAACGCAATTATGTCCCTTGGACCATGTCAGAGTTATCCACCCTTGTCGAGTGGCTTCCGGAGTGAAAAAGTAAACATTGACCACGGATCAGACTGTCTGATATTTCATCTCGCGTTACAGTGGCTAACTAACTCATCTCATTCTAATTTCACTTTTAATAAATCTGTTAAGCCTTTCTGTGTAAAAGTCATCCATTTTGTTTGAAGAGTTATTAATTATTATAACCTAAATTACATGGTTTACAACATTTTGTAAATTCAATGTTTGTTTCCATTTTAATATACAGATATTTCTATTCCCAATATTGTTCAATTTCCTTGACAAATATTTAACATATGTGTTTAAATGTTTCTTTCTTAAGTGGGCGCAACATTATTCTCAACAAAATGCGATCTATTTCTAAATTGCAAGTGAAAAAGCAAATTGATATCGTTTTTTTCTTTAAAGCAAATTTATGAATTAAATGTTAATTATTTTAGATTGATATACTAAGTATTAAAAATGATAAAATTTGCGAATTGATAGCGAATCATTTTCTGTAGTATGGGAATCAATATATTATTTGAAAGCTTTGATAATACGAAATCAATTTTAAATAAAACAATTGCTAAGATATTGACAGTTAATAATATATTTGTTGCGGACTGATCCGTATTTACCCATAGTGAAAGGATGAATTCGTGAAGTCACTATAAATTCGACACGTTTGCCTAACCAAACGGGAACCGCTTAGCGCACCACTTATAGCACGTCTGCCTAGAGTCTGTATTTGCAACTGACTTATTGTATGTAATTAAATATTCTTAATGTATTTCTCATTTTTCTATTCATGTCTTGTGTTTTTAGTTATTTATTGTTATTACTACGATATAACAATATTAATATCACATATTTGGGCATGAATATTATTTTCAAATTTTGATCGAAGTTTGTTATTTTCTGTTTGTGTTGTGTATGTGTGTTCCATTTAGAAACATATCAAAATCCTCGAAGACTTGTTTTGTTTTAATTTTCCAAGGACATTCATCCCTTTCTCACACATGAACTACAAACACGACAGAACGTCTATTAAAAAATAACTGGACATTTAAAAAGAATTACACCGGAAATAAGCGTATAACCGATCTTTCGACACGCATAAGCAAGTCGTGATAAAAAAAAACGTTGCGAGCAAATATAACTCGATTTCCATCTTCATCGAAAAATGGATAAGGACGTTTCGAAAATTCTCAATTGTAATTCAAAAAGAAATAAATATGAAAAACGAAAAAAAACGATTTTTGACGAAAAACATATATTTTGAAATGATATCCTAAAGAAATGATTTTAAAGAAATAGAGTGCTTCTCATGAATTGTAAAATAACGTAGCAATAGTCTGATTGCTTTTTTTCTTCCAATGACTATGATATCTTGCCTTCTCTCTCCCATTCTCTGTCTCTCTCCTTTGTCCCTCTCTCTCTCTCACTCTCTCTTAGGTATGGCATAACCGCCTTGACACACAGGTTCCCGTTTGATCACAGAAATAAAGCGACGTGGATCCTGGCCAATACGAGATAGGACACCATTTCGGAATGTAACGCGCTGTATTTAGCTTCCGGTGTCTTGGATATACATTCGGCTGGGCTTGCTTGTCAATTTGATATAACCTGTTAAGTTCTTTCCATCGGGGGAAGCCAGTATAGCCCGGCCAAGGCAAATACCAAATCAGGTATTAGCAGTTCGTACTATCCTTTCCCTTATATATATATATATATATATATATATATATATATATATATATATATATATATATACACATACATATATATATATACATACATATATATATATATACATACATATATATATATATATATATATATATATATATATATATATATATATATATATATACCATTTAACCATATATATTCATTGCATGTTTTGGGCAAATTGAGAAATGTTAAATCATCATAAAATTGATTGTAATAAAAATATGTTCTTCTCGCGACTGACAAGTGAATTGATAATTCAATTCCTTCAATTTCAATTTCCCTCATTACACTTTAAATCACGATCGGCCAAATATGACCGGAAAATTATTCTTTTAAATCTGACACGGAATTTAAATCAAGATATAAATTATTGCTTTTGTATAGAAAAATGGTCGTTTTTCTTCCTTTTCTATATTTCGTTCGATTTATCTATTTTTATCTATTACAAATTCGACTGAATGGCTTACGTCAATCTTTTTGAATGTAATGACGTTTAGAGGATCTTTAAATTTTGTTTTGAAAACTGATTTCCTTTCCGATGAGAAATTTATTTCATTTCATTTATGAGTAACACAGTCGTAAATTAAGACATTCAATTCTAAAAGACGCTATTAAAGAAGTTTCCATATTTTACCAAACACATATACGAATTAAAAATAAATAAAGTAATAAGTATTGCTGAAAACAAATAAATATTGCTGAAAATAAATAAAGTAATAAGTATTGCTGAAAATATATAAAGTAATAAGTATTGTTGAAAACAAATAAAATAATAAGTATTGTTGAAAACAAATAAAGTAATAAGTATTGTTGAAAACAAATAAAGTAATAAGTATTGTTGAAAACAAATAAAGTAATAAGTATTGCTGAAAACAAATAAAGTAATAAGTATTGTTGAAAACAAATAAAGTAATAAGTATTGCTGAAAACAAATGAAGTAATAAGAATTGCTGAAAATAAATAAAGTAATAAGTATTGCTGAAAAGAAATAAAGTAATAAGTATTGTTGAAAACAAATAAAATAATAAGTATTGTTGAAAACAAATAAAGTAATAAGTATTGTTGAAAACAAATAAAGTAATAAGTATTGTTGAAAACAAATAAAGTAATAAGTATTGCTGAAAACAAATGAAGTAATAAGAATTGCTGAAAATAAATAAAGTAATAAGTATTGCTGAAAAGAAATAAAGTAATAAGTATTACTGAAAATAAATGAAGTAATAAGAATTGCTGAAAATAAATAAAGTAATAAGTATTGCTGAAAAGAAATAAAGTAATAAGTATTACTGAAAATAAATGAAGTAATAAATATTGCTGAAAACAAATAAAGTAATAAGTATTGCTGAAAACAAATAAATATTGCTGAAAACAAATAAAGTAATAAGTATTGCTGAAAACAAATAAATATTGCTGAAAACAAATAAAGTAATAAGTATTGCTGAAAACAAATAAATATTGCTGAAAACAAATAAAGTAATAAGTATTGCTGAAAACAAATAAATATTGCTGAAAACAAATAAAGTAATAAGTATTGCTGAAAACAAATAAATATTTCTGAAAACAAATAAAGTAATACTTATTGCTGCAAAGTCTGATGACACTAAAACCATGAACGTGTAAAGCGTGCCTTGCACATTGTCGTGTAGTGTACGTGAACCTCGTTCGAAAGTTCTTCAAAGAAATAAAACGATTCTTGGGTTTTTCGTCTCACTTAAATCTCTTTACTCTCGCGGCGACGCCTATTGTCTGAGCCTTCGCTAAGAAAAATATTTGAATGCACGATCTGAGACTCATCAGCTTTTTGTTAGCTTTTCTATAGCGATGCATATTTCGACACCAAAACGAGAAATGATTGATGAGATATTTAACTGAATCTTTGTAATTTTGGTGGCCTTCATCGGCTTTTCTGATGCATGGTTTCGGCGACCACATTCTTTAATGGATGTTATGCAACTAAATGATTTTTCATAAAAAACATTTAATTCATATTTTTCGAATTTCTTTTTTTTTCTCTCAGAATGAAAAACACTTTTTGTTTATTCAGAAAATGATAATTTCTTCAAGTGTGTTTCGATTCTCTATTAGAAAAAGCATAAATTATTGGACTGAATGATGCCGGTGCTTTAATCGCTTATGATGTTGTTGGCATTTTGTTTCTCCAATTCTTTAAATAATACGATACTTACAGGTAAGATCACGTGGAGGTTGCTGAGAATAAGTGGTGCTATGAAAGATAACTTGGCACATGTAGGTCAACGTCGTGGTTAGGGTTGGGTTAGGGTTAGGGTTAGGGTTACGTCTTGATCCACAAGACAACTTCTACGTAACAAATTGAGCCTATTTACGAACAAAAATTGAGAATCATATGAACTCAATATTCTACTTCCCATGTATCATCCACCCTATAATAAACATCAATATGTATTATTAGTAAATATTTATTTACGTGTTTAGGTCATTATAAGTGATAATAATTATTTATATATTAAAAACATACTTATTAACATAATTCTACGATTTTATATGAATATGTGCGCGAACACTGGAGAGTCATTATTTATTACGTAATCTTTGACGTAAGGTGTACATAATAAAAATATAAAGAATTGTTCAATTAACTTTGTAGAATTTCTAGTTTACAAAAATTTTTTTGTCCTGGAATCAAATAACTGATATGCCATGAAGAAGTCAAACAAAATTGAACCATGAATTTCGGGTGAGTGTTATTTGCTCTGAATGTTTTCAAATGTTCCTAATGTTGCCAGAACATATGGATCTGATTTGTTTTCAAATAACCATTACGGATTATGCATTTGTTTTAAGTAACAAATAAACTACACTTTTGCAGCAACTGACATATCCAGTGTCAAAAACGAAATAAAACATTAACAAATGTTGTTCATACTATGATTAGTTACTCAAAGCAAGTTTTCTGAACCAAAAGACACAATTAATGTTCGTCACTTAATTTTTAATTAGATGGTAAAAAGTCAATGATTACTGTTACACCGGCCGTTCTTTACACAGGAGAAACTGCACCGGTTGTGACTATAAATAGTGCGAGTCACCAGAGTCACCGGAGAGACACAGAGAAGACAAAGAACAGTCTTGTAACTGTCTAGCCAAGTACTAGTCAGTTTCTTACTTTGTTAATACACTTGTTAAACCAACCCTCGACTTGACTTCCTTTATTTATTATTTACTGTTGGACAACTTCACAACAATTACTAAAATGTATTTTGTAATATTTTCCCAACCTGGCGTATTTTCGCGCTTAAAATCATAAATAAATCAACTTATTGTAAACAGCATAATAAAAAATCTCATCAAAATAGAAGTCTTATTAAAAACACATTTTCATTATTTCCCGATTGAACACTGGAAATACGTTGTTTAATATCACCCATTAGTTAAAATCCAACACTGCTTTGTAGACCGTTTGGGGATTTATGTTTTTGTCATTGATTTTCGCAAAATTGATTTATTATTATTTCACCAAATTCTTAATTGTTATTTGATCATAAACGCATAAAACTGACCAGGCCAAAATTCTTAGGGAAACTACCGCTCAAAATTGTATTTCTTTGCAAATATCTAAAAACAATTGTTAGATTTTTTTTACAAAATCTATAAACATTTTTGCTCAATAGTTATTTACATGATTTATGGCCTGGCAATCAGAAAACTATGGATTACGACAGAAAGCTTAAGTCAGTTTGGAGCACAACCAGACATTTAGTGAGGTAAGTAGGATTTTATTCGTGTTACTAATTACTAATCATTTGGAAACGGTGTAGCTAATGATTAATGGTTTTAAATATATAAATATATCAAAAGATTGCCATTATAAAGGAAATATATTACGTGTTTTGTTTCATTCAGAACCACGAAAACATTGTCAGATAACAATTTTTAGATTTATTTGCCCTTTTCAGCCACAATCTCAAAGTTCAGAGCAATAACACTTAAATTGATTTTCAGATATTTATTGCTATAAAAGATTCGCACAAATAAATTGAATTAAGTCACGTGTTCAAACAGAAAGGCTTACACACGTTTGTACATCAGTACCTTACAAATAAAATTGAGGAAAGGACTGTGTTACTATGTTCTAAATATGTAATAGATATATCCGGGGATATGTCTTTCTATATTTTGGCATATTCAGTTATAAAATAATGTGAATTCTATAATAAAAACATAAATCGATCCAGTCCCAAAATGAGAAATAATAAAACAACGATTTTACAGATTAAATAAATTATTATGACATTTAATAAAAACTATTATAACATTTCTAAAATAATTGAAACAACATGAAATGTGTTCGTGCACAAACATCGCTAATAGTAAACATTTTTAAGTAAAATTAAAATGTCTCATAGTGAAACGATATTTCACTTCATTTCTAAAGTTCTTTTATTAAATTTATGACCCATAAAATGGCAAAAATTAATAAATCATGTAAATTCTTTTAATTGAATCTATTATTTCATTAATGTAGCTATATAAATCTCAGATTCGTGCACTTAACATTCAAGAGTTGAGGAGTGGGGGTTAAATCACGTGAAAAATATTTTCAATTTTATTATGTTGTTTTTTTAATATTTTAAGTGACAACTGGCAATATAGTTTAAATTAAACTGATTTGAGTCAGAATTTTAAAAATAAAGGGATGCCTTCAAATATTCATACAAAATTGACAATTGATGGACATTTCGGATTGCGCGTTATGTAGTAAAGTGACGATCACACGTGCTAACGTGTAAATTGAAGATACACAAGAAACAATAATATTTATTATATATTGACCACCCGATCTTAGTAGCACCTACTTTTTGTTGTTATGTTTGGGAGAACGGGGTTGGGGTGTCAGATTATAGAATTTCTTAGATATATAACCAGACAGTCATATTTCACTTCTGTTCGTCTGATTCTATTCCAATTATATTCCGTGTTTTGCGTTATTCTATTTTAACCTGTTTCTGATTGGTTAGCGTTAATTGGCTTTCGCCCTCGATGATTTTTCTTAATATTTCAGTGATTTTTATTGTATCAATCCTTTCCTTACTTCTAACATTTTTTCCAAGTTTGTGTGCTCTTACAATTACTGGTATTACAGGAGAGTTCTTCAGGTTCAACATCCCTTCTCCGGTAAAGTTCATGTATTTGTTTAGCGTTTTCTGCCTGTTTCATCTTCACTGTGTGAATTGCAGGGACAGCGAAATTTAATATTTGGTAGGTTTTTTTTTCTTTTTGATGAATTATGGTTGGTTATCATAGCTTGTCCATTCCGATTAGTTAGTTCGTTTGTATTTGCATGTCTCAAGAGATTTTACGTATGTAGATTTCAAATATTGGCTTAAATATAATTCGTTTGTAGGTTCAAAGTGTAGTCGTTTGCCTTCATTTCTGATGTGGTTTATTGGTTTATCTTTGTTCACAGAATCTACATTAAAATAGTATTGCTTATTTTGGTTTTATGTAAGTTGTTTTGTGTAGTTGTCAATAGCGAGTTTGTTTCTCTTTTACAGTGCCCTTTTCATAGCAATGTTTTCTGTGAGAATATTTTGGTCTTTATGCTAAATAGTGCATATAAAAAGTCAGATAATCATAGATGAAATGTACTTTTGTTTTATGCCTGTGCATATTACTACTGGTGCTATATTCACCTGAGACAAATGCAAGAGAAGTTCCTTAGTGAGACGAAAGGCCTATATTTGGCTTTTGTGGATTTGGAAAAATGTATTTCCAAGAAGTGTTGTCTGGTGAGCATTACATAAACTAAAGGTAAACGAATGGTTCGTGACGGTTGTTCAAGCAATGCCTTAAAAATAGTTAAAGTCGTGTTAGACTGAACAACACATATAATGAAAGCTTTAATGTTAAAGGGAGGGTGCACCAGGGCTCTGCACTGGGTCCGTTGTTTTTCATCTGTGTCTTAGAAGCATTGTTCACCAGAAGATATACGCTATGCTGATGGATTATTACTTACCTGTGAAACAATGGAAGGTTTATTTGTCATGATCAAAACTAGACGGAATGCTCTGGAAAGTAGATTCCTGAAAGTGAATGTTACAAAGACAACATTTTTGATCAGTTGTTTTAGTGTTGGAAATCCTCCGAAAAGAGGAAAATTCCCATTCTCAGTTTGTGGTAAGGGAGTCGGATGCAACTTAATTTTCTGTGGTACTTGTAAGCATTGGGTACACACAAAGTGCAGTGGAATTACTGGTAGGTTGAGAGAGGACAATCCGTTTGTGTGCAAGAGGTGTAAAACACAGGGACGAATGCAAACTCAGATACGGAGAAAATATGTGTGAAGTAAGAAGTTATTAATGTTGTTCAGAAGTTGTGTTACCTTAGTGAAAAAATTGGGAACAGGGTAGGGCATATGCTAGTGTGATAGCTATAATTAGGGGTGGATGGAGTAAGTTCAGAGAACTTTTGTCATTATTAACCAGCAGAGCGTTACCACTGTAGATCATACCGACCAAGAGAAGAATCTATCAAGCATGTGTACGCAGTATGATGCCTACTTTATTTCAAAAAAAATTATACTATTGTTATGCTTACTTTATTTAGAAATAAAACATTATACTATTGTTATTAAAAATAAAACATTATACTATTGTTATTAAAAATAAAACATTATACTATTGTTATTAAAAATAAAACATTATACTATTGTTATGCCTACTTTATTTAAAAAGATATACTATTGTTATGTCTACTTAAGATTTTTTTTTACTATTGTTATGCCTACGTTATTAAAAACAATTATACTATTTTTATGCCTAGATTATTAAAAACACATGATACTATTGTTATGCCTAATTTATTTTTTAAAAGATTATACCGCTGTTATGCTTACTTTATTAAAAGCAAACATTATACTATTGTTATGCGTACTTTATTTAAAAAAAACATTATACTATTGTTATGCCTAGATTATTAAAACACATGATACTATTGTTATGCCTAATTTATTTTAAAAAAATTATACCGCTGTTATGCGTACTTTATTAAAAGCAAACATTATACTATTGTTATGCGTACTTTATTAAAAAAAACATCATACTATTGTTATGCCTAGATTATTAAAACACATGATACTATTGTTATGCCTAATTTATTAAAATAACATTATACAGTTATTATGCCTACTTTATTTTAAAAAACATTATCCTATTTTTATGCCTACTATATTAAAAAAAAACATTACACTATCGTTATGCCTTCTTTATTAAAACACATTATACTATAGTTATGCCTACTTTATTAAAAACTATACTATTGTTATACTTAAATTATTAAAAATAATGATACTATTGTTATGCCTAATTTATTTTTTAAAAATATGATACTGTTGTTATGCCTACTTTATTTAAAAAAAACATTATCCTATTGTTATGCCTACTATATGAATAAAACATTATACCATTGTATGCTTACTTTATTAAAAACATTATACTATTGTTTTACCTACTTTATTAAAAACAAACATTATACTATTGTTATGCCTACTACTATTAGAAACACATATTATTGTAATGCCTAGATTATTTTAAAAACATTATACCATTGTAATGCCTACTTTATTTAAAAGAAAACATTAGACTATTGTTATCCCTACTTTATTTTAATACAACATTATACTATTGTTATGCCTACTACATTAAAAAAAACATCATAACATTGTTATGCATACTTTATTTATAAAGAAACATTATACTATTGTTATGCGTACTTTATTTTAATAACTATGATTCAAAGACTTCTGCAGTGCTGAGAAGTGTCTGAATGTATTTTATATAGTATCTTCTCTGTGTGTTTAAGCTATTTATCAGTAAATCTATTAATAATACATAACCCCCCTGGGATAGTTGTGTTTTTCATGTGCCACACTTATTTTTCTATATTGAGGTCTCTATATTTAGCATTTTTTAAACCATTTTAACTGATGCATTGTGTAATTTTCGGCTCTTCTTCTCCTCCCTTTGCAGATTCAATTAGGCATGATTTCTATTACAATTGAGGGCGAAGTCGTGGGAAGTGACGTCAGGGATAGAAGAATGGTGAAGTCGCTTTCGCTTCCCGTCTCATTCTCTCCCTCTCTCTCTCTCTCTCTCTCTCTCTCTGTCTCTCTCTCTTTCTCACTGCTAGATTTTGCGCGGAGCGAACTATTTCTAGACAGTCGGTGTTTAGGTGCTAGAGAGTACGCCCCTTATCTCTGGTACTTTGAACAACTACTATTCTCTTTTCGTTTTTCAGAAGTACGGCTAAACGAAAAAGAGTGTCGCTGCTTCTAGAAATAGTTTATTTCAGATTGACAAGCGTGTTGTTATAATCCAAGATAGCTGGTATGAAAAATCAAATCACTACCAGACGATTAAAGATCATCATCATATTCATCATCAGACGAAAGTCGAGTAAAATGATGGGGCCAACTTGCATTTCATACGTTTAACCTATGATACAATTGCAATTAGAAAATTCTGCCATGTCTATAAAGAGGCAGAATGCTTTGTTTCTATCTGTTATAACAATATATAGCAGTTAGCTTTCAATTTCTTGTTAGTGTAGAATCTGATAAGATATTTGTTCATCCAATTTTGTTGGAGTTGTTTTGCCATGAAATTGGCATATTTTATAGTGCCTAGCTTTGTGTTCACAACAGCTGCTTTAATATATGTATAACCTGGATTGTTTCTAGATGTTTTTACAATGTCTCATTGTAGATAATTAGTATGTTTTATGCAATTCGCGTGATTTTTTTCTGTATAATGGTCATATGCAGAAAAGATGAAACCTTCCATAATTTATTATTGAACCGAGCAACCACTTACGTAGTCAAATGTTATAGCATGGATTTTATCGCTTCTGCTCTAGAAAAATTTAGTCTTCTTCCATTTGAGACAATAAATTTATCTCGGTACTTTATCCGAGACAGAACGATTCGCACTTTCAGATAAGTCTTTATATTGATCACAATGTTGCTTTCAATTTAACAACACATCATCTAGGTATACAATAGCAACATTTGAATCAACCAGCATTATGTTCATAATATTTTGAATAAAAGTGAACGCGACCTTGAATTTTAACTGAAGACGATTAAATTTATATAAGCCCTTATAGTTGTTAATAATCAATAATTTCAAGCATTTGTCTTCGATTTCACGTGGAGGTAGACATCTGATTAATCCTGTTTCGCAAAACCTGTTTTCACAATTAAATTCCGCAAAAATATTTTATAGTTCTAATAATGCATAAGTGTGTTTTTTCAGACAATCATTTGAGTCAGTTTGAAAATATGTACAGACGTGTTTGTTATGAGTTTTCTTTTAGCATATACTGTTAGAGAAACCCAGTCGAAATATTCGACTTTTGAGAGTTTCTTCAATTTGGTGTTAATTTGCTCAAACTCAACCAGAGTTACATTTTAGGACTAAATTTGCTTCATATTTCATAACTGTCGACTTTACTGAAGTGTGGAAGCATCTTCCACGAACTTTGGAAATTACTTCAGGAAACGTATCCTTCATGTTTTTATGGTGGACAAAAATACCCATACAAGATTGAATTAATTATAACAATATATATATATATATATATATATATATATATATATATATATATATATATATATATATATATATATAGTCTTGGAAGGTTTTAAACCATTAAAACTATATGGAAAACAAAACACTTTTGGTCCCAAGTCCTTCGTTAGAAAACTAATTTACTTGTAAATTAATTAACTCTTTACAGTCACTATATTTGTTTGATTCCAAGAATTTACGCTAGTCGTAACATTATTTAAGGCATCATCAGGTGTTTATAATGAAAAACTGTTTTGAGAATTTAAAAACAAAACAGTATTTTATCTCATACCTTCCCAGCAGAGTTGATAAGACCCACTTCCGTTAAAAACTAAAAACATAAACGTGGCGTATATTAGATCCAGGTTGTTGTTCTAGATTAGTTATTTCTAACTTATTTTGTCATTACAAAATGTCTTCCTTACCCGTGTAGTTCGTCTGTGTCCAAGAAAATGTTTTAATTATTTAGAAAAAATGCTGTATTTTATGGCGTTCGAACGAATGCATTATATTACTTATTTTGTAATTTATAGTTTTATGTATTTATATTATTATTTATATTTAGTTTCATTTAAAGATATTTTAAAATAAAATATATATACATGTATTTTTTATATATATATTATATGTGTTATATATATATATATATATATATATATATTTATACGTTTATACACTTTCTACTGAATTTCTTAGATAGTTTTGGATTTTCTCAATCAATCTACTTTGATTAATTTGATATGACTTAAAAGCGTTAGGATGGCGAGAAATTGACTTATTTCATTTTCTAAATATTTTTTGATCGCCATCTTGTTTAATCATTCTCATTATGAAGGGAGAGATTTGGGATATAAAATCTATTAATTTTAATGTAACACGACCAATTATCAGATATTCGGACATAATCAAGTCCACCGAGAGTTACTACAGGCCTGTTAGCTCGAAAATGACGTCACTGCATTGCGTGTCAAACAATTGGCGTCGTAATAATAAGAAGAAGGCATTTCAACTTCTCCATTCACTAAATAATCCATCAAAATTCAGGAAATTAACCAATTTTAATGAAATTTTCAGTATATATTCATTAATGATCACGGAATATAATAAATTCATTACTTTATTAGAAAACTTGGTGAAAATATACTATTTCCTGTAAACAAAAACCACCTTTACTAAAGTTATCCAAAATATCAAAACATGTTGACCATACGATATTGTAAATATTTAAAACAAAGCATTAGAAAACTTTAAAAATTGCATGTAAAAAAGAAAAGAAAAAAACACGATTCGATTCATCCTGAAACTGATCTTTATTCAACATAAATTTATAGAAAATATTTAGTAGAATGTTTCTAATTTTCTTTTTCTGTTTAGCTTTTTTTTATTGATGTGATCATTTTTCATATCACAAAAATTGTTCAGTATAGAATTGGAGGAACTCCAGATAATCATTGAAAAAGACGATTAGCACTTTTTAAAATGAAAATAAAGGTCTGTATATGTTTAAAATAAAAATAATTAATTATTTCGTATATATTACAAAAAATGCCTCTAAACCCTATTAATAAAATCATTATACCTTGAAGAAAAATTAATTTTGTTAATTAACGAAAATTATCATTGAATAAGGCATGTGTAATCAATATTTTCCCCCAAAAAATATAATTTCATAACATATTTCATTTGATTTACTATTTATTTAAATAACATTGTTCCAAATTGTTCGAAATGCCGTAAATGAAACTATTTTATTAAAAATCTTAGTGAAAATGTATTAATTTTTTTAAGCAAAATACATTACTAAAGGTATATTTTTGTGATTTCTTTTTTAATGAAAATAAAGATCTGTATATGTTTAAAATATCTTTTTTTTAACTATTTCGTATATATTACGAAAAATGCCCCATAACTTTGTTAATAAAATCATTATAACTCGAAGAAAAATTAATTTTGTTAATTAACGATATTATTATTAAATAAAACATTGTTTAATCAATATTTTTTGTGTGTGAAAATATTGATTAAATATGCCGTTATTATTTCATTTATTTAATCTACAAAAGTACAGAGAAAAGAAAAAATATACTACACTTAATAAGACATCGAAAAAAGTTATTTAAAAAAATGGAAACAATAATTATTGGCTATACACTACTTTTTTTATCAAATAATGAATAAGTAATTCAGACTTTTGTTTTTTGCATAATTTAAAAAAACAATCAACCTTATTTGCGTGTATCCATATTTGCCGTAATTCTTTCTCTTTTGGATATCCAAACACATGCAGTAGCCATTTTAACTTTGTGAATGATGAAATGAAATTTTAAAAGGCGCGAAATTAAGTTAACCAAACGCGATGACGTCAGAGGGGGGCAAGAAGTTAGTTGCTTGGCCTTGTTAAACTCTCGGTGGCCTTGACATAATGCTCCCGTAAAAATAGAATTATATATATATATATATATATATATATATATATATATGTATATATATATATATATGTGTGTGTGTGTGTGCGTGATTTTATGAAGGCTTACCAAAGCATTCCTTTCAGGACACCAATGATCACATTAAAGATATTTTTTCTTACAAATATTATTTATTTAAATTAAATATTTTTTTCTACACGTGTTTCACTACCAAGCAGGTACTTGCTTGGCAGATCATCAGGGAAATTAAATGTCTGGAATAAGGGTTTCAACTGCCGACAATACACAATGTGGCGTTGCAATAGTTGAGGTCACTTAAGAAGATAAGAGAAAAAAATAAACATAAAAGTTAAAATTAAAAAAACAAGAAAGAACAACGATAAAAAAGAAAGTCCTAGAAAATGTCTTAGAAAAGTAGCTCGTGCATTATTTCTGCCACCAAGCCAACAAGCAAATAATCGGTCCCAATATATATATATATATATATATATATATATATATATATATATATATATATATATATATATATATTTATAGTATTACTTTCCTGGTGTTTCCATGATGTATTTGTACTTTATACTTTGTAGCTGTTGATTTTGCTAACTACTTTCGAGAGTTTTTAAATCTATGTTACCAGTGTAAATATAGTAAATTGTGGAATTATTAATATAAAAAAATAAATTTTGTGATAGAATAAAACAGAGGTAATTTTTTAATGTTATTCACGTATTTATTTATATTTTGAATAGTATTACTGAAAAACGATTTAGTAGTACCCATATTTGATATTTTTGTACTATGCAGTAATGTATAATTTTTACAATATTGTCATGTATTATATGCTTTGATAATAAGGAAGCTATTCTCTATCTCTGTCTCTGTCTTTCTCTCTCTTAGTAATCGACGTGTTAATACTTATAGTTGGCGATATTCTGATTCACTCATTTGAAAAGCATGGACTCTGATGAATAAAATAGTCTTCATTTGACTGGGTAAATTAATGAAATGTAGAAATGGATCTAAAAAGAGTAAAAAAATAACCAAAGAAAAAAGAAGACCCCCAAAATATGTCATCGAAAAAGACTGTAATTAATAAGCTTATAATAACAATGTACAAGTTATGAGGTAAGTGTTCACAACACATTTATTTGTATAGAATTAATTTAGTTTTGACGAACAAATCAAAATCGAATGGTGAATAATGTTATTTTTTTATTACTATGGCTTTCGTTATATAACGTAGTACTAAAGTTTGAAATTATATTTATCAAAATTTAGATCACGCTTTTTTTGTATTTCATAATTTTTCGCCAAACTGAGTCTTAAAACATAGACAATAGCCAATTCATTTATATTTACATAAATATACTTGCATGATGACGAAGTCGAACCTTTCCATCATTTTAACTTCAAAAATCTTTTTTTATTTAAATATATTCCATTTTCTTCAGCTTCAAAACTTTTATTTCGAATTAATTGATCTCAAAAGATCAAGAAAAATTTGTATAATAGATTTTCGTTTATTTTGAAGAAAATTTGATTATATCTTGTTTGCTAGTCCTTCTTCCAGCACCGATGTCTTCTGAAATTCCAGTGTTCACAATTTTGAATTGCTTAGGATTAGGGTTAGACAGATGATGAACGGAAGTGTTGCTTCTGATCTAATGCATATTGTTGACAACTCAACCCGCGTATCCAATGCTGACAGACAATCAATTTGCAAGTCTTTTTGATTGTTTTCTGGCAACTTGCACTGAACCGTTCTGTCTCTACTGGGATCTTCCGATCACTCAGTTTGACGCGACTGTTATTGTATTTTTTGTTTTTAGTTTCTTTTACTTTTTAGAACTATGCTGTTTGATTAAGTGAAACAGTTTATGTTCTGATTCAAAATATGTGAACGCTTTAAAATTAATCAATTAGTGTGAAGTGTGGAACCAAAAGTTGTAGTTTTCGGTTTGAATGTAAGTTTAAAAAGTAAAGTTAACATCTGTGTTTCTGTTTGTAAAAGAAATGTATTCTACCATTGAAACATTTAGAAAACTATTTATTAAAGAAAATGACTTCCGTTTTCGTCAATAGGAACACTTTTCTTGTTTTACTCTTGAAGGTTTGAGGCTAACCGTCAACCAGAATAAATTGGAAAGAAATATGAGACGTGAAATGTATACAAATTTAAGGAGAATGGTCCCAATAATTCCTCATCTTGGTAGTAAAAACATTAAATACATTTTATCTCCCTGTTTGTGATGATCACTAAATTACGTTTACTTCTTTTCCATAAAAACTGAAGAATTCGCTTCTTCCATTTAGTTAGGACATGAGGTTTAAAAGTCATTTCAATAGTATATGTATCCGTTTAAAAATTCAATAAAGATGCAATTTATTGACCTAATAAGCATTTATATCTCTGACCTAAACTATATTTAAACCAAATAGATATTGGTTACGATGTAGAAACATATCACAGAAGAACAACACTAAAAGAATATTTAGCAGACTACTATAACACAACAACACAAAACTACAATACATATTCTTACTACAAGCCTTGCAAAAATCAGACACAAGAAAAGACTGACCCCCCTCAATGGACGTAACACGCAAATCGATCAATATGTTATGAAAGCCAGAATGCAAATAGAAAAGTTTCTAAACAAAAAGAAAATACAAAAAGAACAAATCTTACAGTCATATCTAACCATATGTGTAAAATCACTCGGTACGTAATTAAGGAAGGTTCTTATTGCCTAAGAAAGAGGCAACCGAAGCTTATGAAAACTGAGAACTGGCTGGTGGTTTCGATCCCAGCACTTGTTTTGTTCAGTCAAGGCGTACGTATATACGTTTTTACAAATCCCCGTTTGTAGACATTTTAAGTCCCTTGTATTTTCAACGTGATCTTCGTTGGCTATAAAGCGCAAGTGCAGTATCTCACAACAATCAATGAAAGTGTCTACCATTCTTCTATGCTGGAATAACTAAATGCTTTGACTGGCTCGACAGCGCGGGATACTTCCTGCCACGCACTATATACGTTTCATCAGTTGTGTACGTGTATCGTATATGTCTATACTTTTTATTTCAATCACTTTCTGCTGATATTTATCTTATGTAGTTCAAAAAGATTTCCCTTTTAATTAATCTTCCATGACACATAAACCCGTTCATACATTGCATGCTGATATACGCCCCAAACATACACTCATTCACTATATGAACGTACACCGACGTACATTGATTTTTATGATGATAATAGAAAAGTTACAAGAAAAAGGAGGTGAAGAATAAAAATAATTATGCTAGCACTACTATTTCTTGAAACGACTATTAATTCTAATGATCATAATAAGAAGAACGAGCAATTAAAATAATACTAATGGCAGAAATACCATTAACTGACATCCTAACACCTTACAAAAATACACATATGTGGTGGCACGTGCCACAGTTGTACTCTACAATATGATCATGAAAGCTCAAGGAAAATGGAAAGACCTTCATTGGAAATGTATGGAGAGTACTAGAATCTTCAAAAGGCTTAGTGCCACTTAAATTCCAGAGAATACATACGGTCGGCGCCAACAATACATCAATGGTAAACGGTTGTTGCGATAACATGCAATAACTTGCAACGGTTACCAAAGGAGTGGGAGAGTTCTAGAAATTAAGAGAGATTTGTTGTCACCTAGACTCAAGGGGATACAACTGTTTATTTTCAGTAAGCAATTACTAATAATGGCTTGTGTGAACATTCCTTTTAAGTAAAAGAAATGATAATAAAGAGAACAGAGACAGACACATTACTGCCGCGAAAGGCTCCTCAATAGCGAACAATATGGAGAAAAAGAAAATGGAAAAGATACCGACGAAAATAAAATTAGAAGATAAGTCGCTACATGAATAATACTGGTCAAATAAATAGCACAATAAAGAACACCGACATGACTCCAGAAGAACGAAATTTTTATTGACAGTCGCACAAAATAATGAGATCAGAACGAACTATTTTAAAGATAGACAAGACACAGGATAATAGTGTAAATTTAGACTGTGGATAAAGAGACGAAACAGTAAACCAGGCATAAAAAGGTCGGTAAGATAGTGAACTGGCAAATCTTACAAGCGAGAAAAAAAAACAATAGTCAGTGGATATTGTGAAAAGGCAGAGTAATTTGCACAGTTATCAAAAGAAAGAAAGAGTAAAGGAAACTTCCAAAGACTTGTTGTCACTTAAGGGATCAACTCTTATTTCCAGTGAGAAATCACTAATAATGACTAGCGTGAAACCGCATCGTGATTAAATAATAATAATAATAATAATAATAATAATAATAATAATAATAATAATAATAATAATAATAGGGAAAGCGCAAACCAGACCTCCACTGGAAGAGCGCGGACAGCTCTGGGACCTTGGGGAGGCTTGTTGCCACTCGGGCCCCAGAGGGGACCAATGGCCCTTATCAGCGGGAAATCGGTGGTAGGTGGCTGTTGCGATACCGCAAGGTCATCAGCGGTGATGAACGAAAAGAGGTGGAGCATACTGAAAGTCTGAGGAGACTTGCTGTCACTCAGACTCCAGGGAATACCACAGGTTGTTGGCAGTGGGCGATCACTGACGATGACCAGTGTGATAACTCCTAGTGAGTAAATAATAATAATAATAATAATAATAATAATAATAATAATAATAATAATAAAATAATAATATTAATTAATAGAGAGGAAGAAAACGGTCAAGTTAGATGTCTAAAAAAAGTATATACCCTTCCTATGTTACCACAGAAAACAATCGTGAAGGTCAGAAAGTCTGAGTTAAGAGAGCAACATTTAGACATTGTATGCATCTCCATGAAAAAAGCAAGAATCATGAATAAACTTATTTTTACGTAAATTCAAGAAAAAAACATCGGAATTTATCAGTTAAAACTCAATAGTGCACCGCTGATGTGAGAACCTAAAATGGGTTGGAATGATTATCGCTGCAACGGTAATTCTTATAATGGTTATTAAAAGCACTAGACATCTAGAGAGACTACTTACCCAGATTCCAGCGAACATCCCTTTTTTCTTAGTGAAAGATCACTGCTAACAGTGAATTAGAACCAAAGCAATTAGACAAAAAGATCCCTAAGATCGAGATAAAACAACCAGGAGACTAATGACTATGCACAACGCACTGCACTCGAAAGGTGATGTTGCCGAACGCTATATAAAAAGGAAAGAAAGTAAAAAATGACCGGTAAGTAGTGCAGATTTCGTATTCGATGCAAATAAAGATCAAATAAATACATAAAAAATACAATGAGGCTGATTACAGCCGCCAAACTCTGTGTCGCTGTTAGCTATACGAAGATCAACTAGATGGGAAACAATGAGTTTAATGAGAAAACAACTACATGGTTTATTTATAGGACGAGTCAAAGAAGTTCCGTACAAGAAAACATGGACATTACTACGGAAAAGACTAATGCTCAAAATAAAACTATCAGAACAATACTACGTAAAAACCAAAATAGACAACATCCAGCAAAACAGCAAACATAGACTCTGTAGACAGAGCGACGAACGGTAAAACACGTCATAATTTGAGAAAGCCACCGAGCACTAAAATAATACAAAAACAGATATGGCGTGCTCGGAATGTTAGTCAACTAAGAACTGTGAAAACGACTGCATTTTGAACACCCAGACAAATGATGAAAGCATAAACTAGGGTCAGTATTGAACAAACTCACGCAAACAAGAAGACCAGACATGGTAGAAGGAAATTTTTTTTGATTGTAGAATTCCTAAAAAATTGCAGAGTGAAGTTGAAGGAAGTAGAAAAACTAAGTAAATACAGTTAGCTGAAATGATATATAGAATGAAGAAAACCATCGTAATACAACTACTTGTATGAGGACTAGACACATTTCTAGAAAGAAGCCTGGGATAAACAAGAAGAACTTGCAATCGTAGGGAGGATTGATATCATACAAAGCACGGCACTACTGAAAACACATGAAATAGATAAGAAAACTCTTAGAGTGCGGAAACCAACTCATATGGTCAGGGTATATCGAACAACAATTGAAGTAGAATAAGGATGCGTAACCATAACTAGAAATATGGAAAGAAAATTATACGAAACCAAGAGAATTAAAACTGACAGGATAAAAATGTAAACCAAACGTAACCTTATATCGCATCCACCAGCTCACAACAAACGTTCGTGAATATCCAAGGAGGATGGAATGACCGAGAACACTATACAGACTTCCAGTGGAAGGGCACGGGGAGTATTGGAATTTTGAGGAGGCTTCTGTCCAATAAAATTCCAGAGAAAGCCAACGGCAGTTGTCAGCAAGAACTGAATGGTAAGTGGCTGTTGCGAGAACGTAAAGTGATTTGCAACGGCGATCGAAAAAATGGACAGTAGTGGAAATTTGGAGAGACTTATCTCTCAGTTCCAGTGAACACCACAAGTTTTCGCCAGTGTGTGATAACTGGTAGTGAATTATCTGACAAGAAATAATAATAATAATAATAATAATAATAATAATAATAATAATAATAATAATAATAATAATAATAATAATAATAATAATAATAATTGAACATAGTTTTATCAACATCCTTTGGTACAACGTAAAAGTGCGCGAGACCGCCAGTAAGGATGGAACGAAAGAGGAGGGATAACACCTTCCAAACTGCTAGTACGAGTGTTATATTAAGTGTGAAATAAAAGGATAGAACCGCTCTCAAAAGTCTTGCCTTCGAGCGTTTTTGTCTCCCTTGTATGAGGACAAAGTTTTCCCACAAGACAGGTACGCCACTACGATCACGAGCAAGCAACGGAGATGGGTGTGCAAGCAAACCCACGATCAACAGTGAGGCAGAAATCTGTTAGGTAACTTTTAATAACGTAAGAACGACTTGAAACATGTTAAGGACATTATAAGGTTAAAGCCAGTTTAAAGGCTTAGAAACTATTGTAAAAATGTGGAGATAAAACTCTTTTAATTATTCTGCATTTAAATGAACGCTAAATTTTATGAGAGGCCCGGCCGACGTTTCTAACTTTCGCAGTGAGTTTCGTATCGTTTCGATTTTTGGTGGTGCCTCGAGAAACGTTGACCCCGGACCTGCGCCATTACGAGGTATAAAAATATATAGAAAAAGAGTTGTAAAGCATCGTTACAATAGGATATAGTAAAAAAAAACAACCCTATAATGTCACACGAGGATAACTGGAATCTTCAAGAGGTTTGTTTTCAGTGTGATTCCAAAGAGAAACATCGGCTTTTCTCCGACACTTATTTTTCTCAAATCGCAATCAAATGTAAGAAGAGATCGACGGATATGTTTAGAGTCTGGCTTAAGTGCCACCTTTGGTTTACTTAAACTCCCACATTTGCACTACCCCTTCTCGAAATAGATGGATTATTATACTCCCCGAATCCTCTTTTCCTACCATTTCGTCTTATTCTAAAGAATTGCAAGACTTCTATAATTTCACAAATTTTAAAGACTAAACTCAAAAGAAATGTATATTTTGAGTTCATTCTTTATTGACACTACATATTTCATATCTCTTGCTTTCTCTTTGGAAACCAAACAACGTTATATTCATGTACCAGCAGATTTACCCGGCGTTACCCGGGAGAGTGGTACGTAATTTATTATCATAAATAACAATTGATTTACTACTATTGTCACACATGAAGCACTGTAAAACCCGAAACAACTAATCAAGTAAATAAAAACAAAACATACGCAAGTTAAATCTTAATTAAAAAACTAATACGCAAAATAATTTTTACTAAAAAGTAAAGTAATTCCACATCTCTTACTGCCTCTCTCTCTGTATTATATTTAAATAAAACCTGTAGATTAATTCCTGTTTTATTCAAAAAAATATTAAGAACAACGGAATATGTTTGTGTCTATTCAAAGTGAAAGACATTTACTAAAATAAAGCCTCCTCCTCTTTGCTCATGAAAATAAAGTTACATGAAAATAAAGTTACATCTGTCGTTTATTTATCATTATCAGTTATTATTGAGATTAAGATGAGGTTTCCTTTTCTCTGCTCCTAAAAAAAAATCTGCATATTTGATTATTCAAACTAGTAAGGTACGCGGACACTACATTTTATTATATAGATTATAGGTAGGAGGAAACAGTCAGCAGGAAGAGAGTTCCACAAGCCTGCGGTTCTTGGAAATAAGCTACTGGAATAGGAAGCTGTATTACAATGAGGTATGAAAACAGCGAATTGATGGAGACCACTAGACCAACGAGTCAAACGAACTGAAACAAAAGAAGCGGGGAATTGATCACATAATTATTGGAAATAGAATATCATTCGTCTGACAGAAAGAAAGAATGGAGGGCAGACGTAGACAAAAAAAGAAAATTGATGGAAAAAGCGAAAAATTAAAAAGACAGACGAACGTCTGAAATATAAGCATCTCTCCAACTTACTTCGTGTAATGTCCTTTCTAAATGTTCTTCTATTTCTACTTACCTTGTGTTGGGCGGAATAATCTGAATATATTAGTTGGTTTCTGCACTCAGGATTTTTCTTAATATTTCATCTGTTTTCATCAGTGACGTATTTTGTAGTGTGTCTATCCTCCTGTAATTATGCTACTGACTACTTACGTCTTGGTAGCAAACCGTTGGAGGGGGAAGTCCTCGTTAGTCCTGATCAACAACCTTCCTAGAGCTGGAGTCTCGAGCAAAATATCCGGTTTGCAAACCTAACATTGCTTAAGGAGTAGATGGGCTCTGTCTATCGCCCGGCCTTTGCACTCCTTCTTTGTCTATTAGCTAGGCGCAGAGGTACTAGCGCAGTTCTTGGCCTTGTTTCATGAATAGGACAATGAATGCCGTCTCTATTACTCTCTATATCGGCAACTTAGGAAAAAAAAATTCGTCACTAAGTCTCACATGAGTAGCTTTGATCGCTCTTGTCTCGACATGTTGACGGTACAGGTCAGACAGTTTGTCTGGCTGCTTAGCAAAAAAAATGGTTTATACTCAATAATGTACAGTAACAGTACAATTGTTCTGTTTTTGCTTTTGACCGCGTGTCAACCATCGCTGGGTGATTTTATGCTGAAATTGTATATGTTTTTTTATACGATTGAATTGTAGTGTAGTAACAAAGATAATTGATGCCCGTCTCCCCCTTTAAGTAATAATGGAATGTTTTACATTCGTGTATATTAAGAGTGAATGTTAAAACACTAATTGTCGCAGTAAGCCACAAATGGTTAAATAAAGCTTATCCTTAAGTTATATTCGGCGTCCAGTTTTTATTACATGTAGATTTATTTTAATTTAAAGAGATGTTTCTTACATCAATCACTTGGTCTTCTCAAATGGTCACTCACTGAACGTAACTTTACTTCGGTGATCTTACGAAGAAACCGCTATGTCAACGTGCTTATAGCCGTATATAAAATCGTTCCATGTGACTCCCAACTTAATTGTTTTGTAAAAAAAGGCTATATTAAGTTAATTATCATATTTAGCCATCAGCCTGCAATAACAGTAATCTTCAATGTGTTACTAAGATAGAATTAGTAATTCGTCAATAGCATAATTATTACTACTATTACTTTTACTACTATTGGGAACCTGTTGGACGTTCACAGTTGCTTTACTTTTTATCAGTATAATTTATTATTAATAATAAGAAAAAACAAAAAAACTTTCTTCTGTAAAATATAATTTTCATTGATTGCTAAGTAGTCTTTTAAATTAAGAAAATGAATATGTCTCCTCGTTACTTGTTTATTGAAAGCTGTAACACTTTATTTAAAAACAACAATATTCGCTCGCTGCAAAAATATTTGTCAGCACAATTTTTTTTGAATAAATATAACATATTTTAACTTTTTAATTAATTTATTTAAAATAACGATTTAAAATTGCTTTCATGTCTTTATTACCATAAAAATAATCGTCAGATAAATATTCTTCAAATAAAATTGTATTTACATTAAAATAAAACGAAATGCAGAAAGTATTTTTTTTCAAAAAACTGTTTAAGTTGATGGGATTTCGGATATTATAAAGATTATACGCTTAAATATATATATTCCTTATACAAACCCACGCATATATATATATATATATATATATATATATATATATATATATATATGTATATATATATATATGTATATATATATGTATATATATATGTATATATATGTATATATATATGTATATATATATAGATATATACATATATATATATACATATATATATATATATATATATATATATATATATATATATATATATATATATATATATATATATATATATATATATATAGATATATACATATATACAGGGTGTTTCAAAAGTCTTGGGAACATAACGATTTTTAATAACTCAAAAACTATTAGGAGTTGAAAAATGAAATTGGTACCGTTGGAAAGGTTAAAGTTTCAAGTTTTGTGGGGAATCTTCAGAGTTGCTCAATATGAGCACCATTCGTCACACGGCAGACATCTAGTCGATAGTCCATTTCCTGCCAAACGCGTTCCAGCATCTTGACGTCAATGGTTCCCACAACTGCCGTTACTCGAGCCTTTAGTTCGTCAATATCTCTTGGAAGGGGCGGCACATAGACTTGTTGCTTGACAAAGCCCCAAAGGAAAAAGTCACACGGGGTAAGATCTGGAGACCTAGGAGGCCAGGGCATGAGAACGTCATCACCTCGCCCAGATCTCCCAATCCATCTACCAAGCAGCCTTGTGTTAAGAAACTGCCTTACTCTAAGACTCCAGTGTGGTGGTGCACCATCTTGTTGAAAAATGAAGTCATCAGATTCTGCTTGTTCCAACTGAGCCATTAACCAGTCTTCCAGCATGTTGAGATAGGATTCACCAGTGATAGTTGCCTCTTCAAAGAAGAACGGTCCATAGACACCTTTCTTGGAAATTGCACAAAACACGTTCACTTTTGGTGAATCTCGCTCGTGCTCAAGAAGTTCATGAGGATTCTCAGTACCCCATATGCGAGTGTTATGCTTGTTAACTTTGCCATTCAGATGGAAGGTCGCCTCATCGCTAAAAACAAGCCGGTCATCAAAGCCGTTATCTTCCAACTTCTCTTGCATTGCAATGCAAAAGTCACGGCGAAGTGGCTTATCAGTGTCCTTCAACTTTTGGACCAACTTGAGCTTGTAAGGTACCATTTGCAGTCGTTTCCTTAAGACACGCCAGACAGTTGCTGGAGCAAGCTGAAGTTCCCTGCTGGCTCTTCTCACTGATTTACGGGGGCTCCGCTGAAAGGCTGTCCGAACTGGCTCAACTGCATCTTCTGAAGTTGAAGGGCGACCTGTTCGCTTACTTGGGCACAAACACCCATCTTTCACAAATTTAGCATGCCATCTGCAATGGATTTCCTTTCAGGGGCTTCTTTTTTAAATTTCCTGCGAAATGCACGCTGAACACATGTCCACGATTCAGTCTTTGCAAATTGGAGGACGCAAAATGCCTTGTCTTGTTTAGAGAACGCCATTACTGCACCTGGAAAGATAACACGAAAATCATTAGTATGACCAAAAACTTGATTAAGCAAGCTTTAAAATGGCACCAGTTTCATTTTTCTACCTGGAATAGTTCATGAGATATACGCATTTGTAATGTTCCCAAGCCTTTTGAAACACCCTGTGTGTATGTATATATATATATATATATATATATATATATATATATATATATATATATATATATATATATATATATATATATATACGTACTGTCATTGAGACTATATAATGTTTAGGTATTCATGCTCGCCGCTTTCAGTATAAACATCACACATTTCTACGTTATTACGTGACAATCTTTCGTGGCCTAGTGGAACTGGGTGAACGCTTACAGATTCAAGGTGTCTCTGTAAACCGTATTCGCACCATATGACCGTCTGAGACTGATACCTCCTTGCGCTGATGAGAGCCATAATCTTGAAACGACGTAGTACGTAGGTAAAATATTTAAAAAATAATTTAATGTTATATATATATATATATATATATATATATATATATATATATATATATATATATATATGTTTGATACAACAACAGACACAATTTCTGTTTGTTTCTTTTTTATCCATCTTTTCATGTTGACGGACTAATAATCTAATGTACTGTTCGAGTGTGAACAGGAACGATCCAAAACCGCTAACGTTTTTGATTCCCATGAGACTTCTTCGGGCACGTGAGAAGTTATGCAAACTAAAACCGGTGAATTAATTGAGAAACTCGGTAAAAACCTTTTTTTATTAATATATTAAAGGCATTTCAGTTTGCTTTCTCCCCCCCCTCATATCCAGCTGAAATGTCTTTAATATATCAATATAAAAAAGTGTCAATCGAGTTTCTCAATAAATTCATCACTTGTAGTTTGCATAACTCCTCACGTGCCTGAAGAAGACTCATGGGAGTCGAAAACGTTAGCAGTTTTTGTGAGTTCCTGTTCACACTCGAACAGAACATTAGATCATTAGTCTGTCAACATGAAAAGATGGATAGAAAAGAAACAAACAGGAATTGTTCCTGTTGTTTAATCACACATGCATCATTGAAGAAATGCTGCCGAAGTACACACATATATCTTTGTGTATGTATGCATGTATACTTTTGAGTAACTGAGAAAAGAAAACTAATGGAAGAACAAGATCAAAATATCAGTTTTGTATTTTACGTGTTGGCATAATGAGAAAGCGATCAAATCAGAAGTCGTCGAGACTGTTCCAAGTAGTTGAAAAGAGACAGTTCAATTTGGCTGTTGAGATGGAGACGCCGAATCGTTTTCCTGGTTTCGCTTAGTTGGGCGGTGACAAGGACGTTCTTAAGAGCGAAATGGAAGCGAGAACAATAATGGGGATAGGATTTTGAGAGGAAAGAAAAAAACAAATTACTTGCTTTGGCCTATCACGTTGAAATTATGACATGATATGTGCACATACACACACGCACACACACTCACACACACATATATATATATTAAAAATTTTATATTTCAAATATAAATGTTATCACATGAATCTATTGTAATAGCTCAATAGTGTTAGGCTAGAGCTATGGTAGAACACATTCTAATGTTATTTAAATCACATCAAATGTATGGAAGAACAGATTCACACCATCTCATTAAAAATCATGTTTTTATTATTACCAGCATACAATTGTTTCGGCCTACCACTGAGATATTTATAACTATGTTCAAGTATGCAAAGCATTTATTTCTTGGGTGGCTATCCCGAGCTATTCGTCTAGGTAGAATAAACCTAGATTACAGTCCGTACTCTTTTTTTCAAAACGAAGTAGTATACACCGGTAGATTAAAATCGCGACATCCACGCGCCATGCGCGTTTCTCAGTGTTGTTTTTTTTAATCAATTCTTCATCGACTTAGATGTTCGTCCCATACCACAAATAAATATAAAGTGATTGTTTTAACTAACCGTTGTTTTGTTGGTCTGAGGTTTTTTCCAGTAATCTAAGCTTTAAGCATCATGTTTTCCTATTTTTATGTGCCTTTTCTTCAAAGTTTATAATTATCACATAATAGTAGTCCCGTAAATATATATGATCCATAATTAAAATAGTTCTAGCATCAATAGTGCTAAAGGAGTTCCACGAAGATGAAAATATTTGGTCCAGTAAAACTGCCCAAAAGCTTTGTTTATCTGTATAACATTCGGTTGGGTTTTATCTTGACCAAAACAATAACTTTAGTTTAATTGTGAAATACTTATTTCTTATATCAGGTATTTTTTTTATTCATCGGATTTAATTTAGTGAACTTCATCGGAAACAAAGGGTGTTTCACCAAAATGCCTTAAAAGATTGGCGTTTGTATTATAAATGAGTGGCCAATATGTCTGCTGTAAGAATGGAAGTAAGAAATAAGGCAGTTGAAGTAAGTCTTTCATGGTGTCGTTTTTCAAAGCATTTTCCCTTACCTTCATGCCCTAAACGTGCTTCTCGGTGATATTTATTCACTTTTGGATGCACAAAATATCGTGGCGAAGAGATTGTGCTACTTTTAAGTGGCCCACCCTGTTTAAATGCTTCATAACATCGCTGGTGATCGTTGAAAATGTGGAGTTCTAGATGAGAAGATCATCATACATATTTTTCAGCGAATGACCAGCAAAGTTAAACTAAAAACTATGTATTCCTCTTGAATTGGCCGTGAAACGCGCGTAAGAAAAAAGTATTAAATTTGAAAAAAATAAATAATGACGCTTGCTTTGTGAGACAGGTATTCGCTGAAATATGAAAATAAAAAAGTTTAAAAAATAAATGAAAATTCTGGTTTTGGGTTGAATTTTTTTACGGTGATTAGAATGCAACTATAATATATATAACACTAGCGGGGCTACCCGGCGTTGCTCGGGGTCATAAAAACACATAACTGAAGAAAAATCGCGCGTGTAACATCTTTATATTCAAACTTATATTTCTCCCCCTCTCTCTATAGCCATCTCTTTATCTTTCTACCTTTCTTCCCCACCATTTCTCCTACGTTGCCCAGGGCAATAGTATGACATATTTCAATAAAAGTAACACCTCTATCTGCGCCTTCTATATAGGTACTTATCTCCGCCTCGATGTTCATACTATATACGTATCTATCGCCACCCCAGTGCCCATACTATATACGTACCTATCGCCGCGCCAGTGCACATACTATATACGTACCTATCGCCGCCCCAGTGCAGATACTATATAAGTACCTATCGCCGGCCCGGTGCGAATGCTAAATACGTACCTATTTCCGCCCCGGTGGGCCTGCTACATAAGTACCTATCGCTGTCCTAGTGCGAATAATTAATATGTACATATTGCCGCTTTGGTGCGAATGTTAAATACGTACCTATCTACGGCCCGGTGCGAATGCTAAATACGTACCTATCGCCACCCTGGTGCGAATGCGAAATACGTATCTATCACCGCCCCAGTGCGAATGCGAAATACGTACCTTTCACCATTCCGGTGCATGTGCTATATACGTACGTATCGCAGCCCCGGTGCGCGTGCTATATATGTACCGATCGCTGCCCGGAGCGCATGCTATGTACGTACTTATTGCCGCCCATGTGCACATGCTATATACGTAGCTATCTACACCCCTGAATTCTAAATACATACCTATCGCCGCCCCGGTGCGGAAGCTAAATACGTACATATCGCCGCCTCGGTGCGAAATCTAAATGCGTACCTTTCGCCGCCCCGGTACGAATGCTAAATATATACCTATCGCCGCCCCATTGCGCGTGCTATATAGTACCTATCGCTGCCCCGGTGCGCGTGCTATATATGTATCGATCGCTGCCCCATAGCGCATGCTAAATACATACCTATCACCGCCCCAGTGAGCATGCTATATACATACTTATTGCCGCCCATGTGCACATGCTATATACGTACCTATCGCCACCGTTGAATGCTAAATAAGTACCTATCGCCGCCCAAGGGCGAATGCTAAATACGTACCTATTGCCGCCCCGGTGTGCCATATGTACCTATCACTGCCCCAGTGCGAATACTAAATATGCACATATCGCCGCCCGGTGCGAATGCTGAATACGTACCTATCGCAACCCCGATGCGAATGCTAAATACGTTCATATCGCCGCTAAAAATTTCCCAGACCCCCAATCTCTCCAGGCCCCCCAACCTTTTTTTGTGCACATGCTATATACGTTCCTATCGCCACTGCAGAATGCTAAATACGTATCTATTGCCGCCACGGTGCAAATGCTAAATAGGTACCTATCGCCGCCCCAGTGCGAATGCTAAATACGTTCATATCGCCGCTAAAAAATTCCCCGACACCCCAATATCTCTCTCCCCCTCCCCGACCTTTTTTTTACTCTCCCTCAACCCTGAGAAATATTTTTAGTTCAAAAAATAAAAAAAATAAAAAACTTTAGCCAGATCCCTTAAAAGTTTGTCCTGACCCATAAACATTTCCCCGACCCCCAATCTCTCCAGGCCCCTCCCCACTTATTTTTACTCTCCCACAACCCTGAGAAATGTTTTAAGTTAAAAAAAAAAAAAATTTGCCCCGACCCCTAAAAAATTTAGCCCCACCCCTAAAATTTTCCCCAACACACTAATCTCTCCAGCCCCACCCGAATTTTTGTTTCACTCTCCGACAACCCTGAGAAATATTTTAAATCAAAAGAAAAAAAAAATTTGGTCCCACCCGTAAAATTTCCCCCGAGCCCCTAATCTCTCCAGCTCCCACTTCAACTTTTTTGTTCACCCTCCCACAACCCTGAGAAATATTTTATGTTAAAAAATAAATTTTTGAAAAATTTAACCCGACCCCTAAAATTTTCACCGACCCCCTAATCTCTCCAGACCCCCCAACTTTTTTTTCACTCTCCCAAAATCCTGAGAAATATTTTAAGTTAAAAAAAAAATCATGTATCATAGATGGATATGTATATGTATCATGTATCATGGTACTGTAGCATGTACAATGTATCAAGGATATGTATCATGTATCATGGATATGTATCATGGATATGTATCATGTATCATAGATATGTATCATGGATATGTATCATGGATATGTATCATTGATATGTATCATGTATCATAGATATGTATCATGTATCATAGATATGTGTTATGTATCATAGAACTATATTATAGATATGTATCAGTTATCATAGATATGTATCATGGATATGTATATGTATCATGTATCATGGTACTGTATAATGTACAATGTATCATGGGTATGTATATGTATCATTGATATGTATCATCGAAATGTATCATGTATAATATGTATGTATCATGGATATTTATCAGTGATATGTATCATGTATCATGGATCTGTATCATGTATCATGGATATATATATCATATATCATGGATATGTATCATGTATCATGAACATGTATCATGGATATGTATCATGTATGATGGATATGTATCATGTACCATGTATCATGTATCATGTATCATGGATGGGTATCATGTATCATGTATCATGGATATGTATCATGGATATGTATCATGTATCATAGACATGTGTTATGTATCATGTATATGTATAATGTATATGTATAATAGATATTTATCATGTATCATGTATCATGAATATGTATCATGTATCATGTATATGTATCATTGATATGTATCATGTATCATGAATCATCGATCATGGATATGTAGCATTGATATGTATCAGGGATATGTATCATGTATCATGGATATGTACCATGGACATGTATCATGGATATGTATCATAGATATGTATCATAGATATGTATCATGGATATGTATCATGGATATGTATCAGTGATATGCAGCATGTATCATGGATACGAATTATGTGTCATAAATATGTATCATATTTATGTATCATGTATCATGGATATGTATCATGGATATGTATCATGTATCATGGATACATATCATGTACAATGTACATATATATATCATGAATCATGGATATGTATCATGTATCAGGGATATGTATCATTGATATGTATCATGGATATGTATCATGTATCATGGATATGCATAATGGATATGTATCCTGTATCACGTATCATTGATATGTATCATGTAGCATAAATTTGTATCATGTATCATGGATATGTATCATGGATATGTATCATGTATCTTCAATATGTATCATGGATATGTATCATGGATGTGTATCATGTATGTGTATCATAGATATGTATCGTGTATATGTATCATAGATATGTATCATGTATATAAATCATAGATATGTATCATGTATCATGTATCATGGATTTGTATCATGTATCATGGATATGTATAATGTATCATGGATATGTATCAAGTATCATAGATATGTATCATGGATATGTATAATAGATATGTATCGTGTATCATGGATATGTATCATGTATCATGGATATTTATCATGTATATGTAGCATAGATATGTATCATGTATCATGGATTTGTATCATGTATCATGGATATGTATCATGTATCATAGATATGTATCATGGATATGCAGCATAGATATGTATCATGTATATGTATCATAGACATGTATCATGTATCATGTATCATAGATATGTATTATGAATCATGGATATGTATCATATATCAGAGATAAGTATCATAGATAAGTATCATGTATATGTATAATGGATATGTATCATGTGTCATAGATATCTATAATGTATCATGTATAATGGATATGTATCATGCATCATGTAAAATGTATATGTATCATGTATCATGTATCATGGATATGTATCATGTATCATGGATATGTATCATCTATTATGGGTATGTATCATGTATCATGTATTATGGATATGTATCATGGATATGTATATGTATCATGGATATACATCATGTATCATGGATATGTATCATGTATATGTATCATGTATCAGCAATATGTATTAGGGATATGGTATCATGGATACGTATCATGTATATGTATCATGCATATCTATCATGTATTATAGATATGTACCAAGGATATGTATTATGTATCATACATCATGGATATGTATCATGAATATGTATATGTATCATCGATATGTATCATGGATATGTATCATGTATTATAGATGTGTATGATGGATATGTATCTTGTATCATGGATATGTATCATGTATCATGGCTATGTATCATGTATTATAGATATGTATAATGTATCATAGATATGTCTTATGTATCATAGAGATATATCATAGATATGTATCATGTATCATAGATATGCATCATTGATATGTATATGTATCATGGTACTGTATCATGTACAATGTATCATGAGTATGTATAATGTATCATATATATGTATCATGTATCATGGGTATGTATCATTGATATGTATCATGTATCATGGATATATACCATGGATATATATCATGTATTATTGATATATATCATGTATCATGGATATGTATCATGTATCATGATATATATCATGGATATGTATCATGGATATGTATCATGTATCATGTATCATACATATGTATCATGTATTATAGATATGTACAATGTATCTTAGATATGTATTATGAAGGTGTATTATGTATCGTGTATCATACATATGTATCATGGATATGTATCATAGATATGTATCATGTATCATGGATATGTATCATGTATCATAGATACGTATCATTTATCATGTATCATATATATGTATCATGTATCATGGAGATGTATCATGGAGATGTATCATGGATATGTATCATGTATCATGGAGATGTATCAGAGATGTGTATCACGTATCATGGGTGTGTATCATGGGTATTATCATGTATCATAGATGTGTATCGTGTATATGTATCATAGATATGTATCATGTATATGTATCATAGACATGTATCATGTATGCTGTATATGCATCATGGATCATGTATAATAGATATGTATCATGGATATGTATCAATGATATGTGTCATGTACTATGGATATTATCATGTATCATAGATATGTATCATGGATATGTATCATAGATATGTATCATGTATTATGGGTATGTATCATGTATTATGGATATGTATCATGGATATGTATTATATATATGTATAATGTATCATTAATATGTATCATGCATCACAGATATGTATCCTGTATATGTAGCATAGATATGTATCATGTATATGTATCATAGATATGTATCATTTATCATGTATTATAGATATGTATAATGTATTATAGATATGTATTATGTATCATGGATATGTATCATGTATCATAGATATTTATCATGGATAAGTATCATGTATATGCATCATAGATATGTATCATGTATATTGGATATGTATAATGTATCATGTATAATGGATATGTATCATTTATCATGTATCATGGATATGTATCATGTATCATGGATATGTATCATGGATGTATCATCTATCATGGATATGTATCATGTATTATGGATATGTATCATGGATATGTATCATGTATAATGGATATGTTTCATGCATATGTATCATGTATCATGGATATGTATCATGTATGTATATCATGTATCATGAATATGTGTCATGGATGTGTATCAGGTATCATCAGTATGTATCATGGATATGTATCATGTATAATAGATATCTATGATGTATATGTATCATAGATATATATCATGTATATATATATCATGTATATGTATCATATATATGTATCATGTATCATGCATATGTATCATGTATCACAGATATGTATCATGTATCATGGATATTTATCATGTATCATGTATCATGCATATTTATCATGTATCATAGATGTGCATGATCGATATATATCATGTATCCTGTATATGTATCATGGATATGTTTCATGTATCATGGATATGTGTCATGGATATGTATCATGTATCATGGATATGTATCAATTATGATGGATATGTATTATGTATCATGGATATGTTTCATCGATATATATAATGGATATGTATCATAGATATGCATCATGTATCATGGATATGTATCATATCAGGGATATGTATCATGTATCATGTATCATGGATATGTATCATAAATATGTATAATGGATACGTATCATAGATATGTATCATGTATCATAGATATGTATCGTGTATATGTAGCATATATATGTATCATGTATTATGTACTATGGATATGTTTCATGTATCATGGATATGTACTATGTATCATGGATATGTATCATGTATCGTGTATCATGAATATGTATCATGTATCCTAGATATGTATCATGTATCATAGATATGTATCATGCATAAGTATCATGTATATGTATTATGGATATGTATCATGGATCATAGATATGTATTATGTATCATTTATAATTGATATGTATCATGTATCATGTAATATGGATATGTATTATTGATATGTATCATGTATCATGGATATGTATCATGTATTATAGAAATGTATCATGGATATGTATCATGTATCATAGATATGTATCATGTATCATAGATATGTGTTATGTATCATAGATATGTATCATGTGTCATGTATTGTAGAATCACACCCGGTTCTTGGTCCTATACTGTAGAAGCACGCCTGATCTCTATACTGGAGCACCCCTGGTCCCTATACTGGAGAAGCACCGCTGGTCCCTATTCTGCCGAAGTCTGGGTTCTATATTGTTGAAGAACTTTTGGTTCTGGGTCCTATAGTGTAGAAGCACTCCTGCTCCCTGTACTGGAGAAGCACCCAATGTCCCTATTCTGCAGAAGCCTCCGGGTTCTATATTGTAGAAGATTCCCCGGTTCTGGGTCCTATGCTGTAGAAACATGTATCATCCCTATACTGAAGAAGCACCCCTGGTCCTTATACTGGAGAAGCACCGCTGGCCCATCTTCTGCAGAAGCCTCTTGGTTCTATATTGTTTATAAGCACCCTCGGCTCTGGGTCCTATAATGTAGAAGCACCCCCGCTCCCTATACTAGAGAAGCACCTTTGGTCCTTGTACTGGAGAAGCACCCCTGGTCCCTATTCTGCAGAAGCCTCCGGATCCTATACTCTAGAAGCAGCCCGTGACCCTATACTATAGAAGCACCCCTGGTCCCTATAGTGCACAAGCAGCCATTGTCTCTATTCTGCAGAAACCTCCGGATTATATATTGTAGATGCTCCCCCGGTTCTGGGTCCTATACTGTAGAAGCACCCCTGGTCCCTATACTGGAAAAGCACCCATGGTCCTTATTCTGCAGAAGCCTCCGGGTTCTATATTGCAGAAGCACCCCCGGTTCTGGGTCATATACTGTAGAAGCACCCCTGGTCCTTATAATGGAGAAGGACTCCTAGACCCTATACTGGAGAAGCACCCATGGCCCATATACTGGAGAAGCACCCATGGTCCCTATTCTGCAGAAACCTCAGGGTTCTATATTGTGGAAGCTCCCTCGGTGCTGGGTCTTATACTGTAGAAGCACCTCTTGTTCTGGGTCCTATCATGTAGAAGCATCCCTGTTCCCTATACTGGAGAAGCACCCATTGTTCCTTTCCTGCAGAAGCATCCGGGTTCTATATTGTAGAAGCACCCCCGGTTCTGGGTCCTATACTGTAGAAGCACCTCCGGTTCTGGGTCCTATACTGGAGAAGCACCCCTGGTCCCTATACTGGAGAAGCACCCCTGGTCCCTATTCTGCAGAAGCCTCCGGGTTCTATATTGTAGAAGCACCCCCGGTTCTGGGTTCTATACTGTAGAAGCACACCTGGTCCCTATACTGGAGAAGCACCTTTGGTCCCTATACTGGAGAAGCACCCCTGGTCCCTATACTGGAGAAGCACCTTTGGTCCCTATACTGGAGAAGCACCCATGGTCCCTATTCTGCAGAAGCCTCCGGGTTCTATATTGTAGAAGCACCCTCTGTTCTGGGTCCTATACTGTAGAAGCACCCCCGGTTCTGGGTCATATGCGGAAGAAGCACCCCTGTTCCCTATACTGGAGAAGCACCCTTGGTCCCAATTCTGCATAAGCCTCGGGATTCTATATTGTAGAAGAACGCCAGGTTCTGGGTCCTATACTGTAGAAGCACCTCAAACACGGCCTGAGGCGCTCACACCGGCTAATGCCTACACTCCCCCCCCCCCAAAGTCGCAACATTTTAAAGTGTCTAGCATAATAATTTACATTACCAAATTCTTAGCCATTAGGTAGTTATGCGTTTGAATTGTATGCACTTTCTTTAACGTCATCAATTTCTTAACGGTTTAAACAGTCAAACTTTTAAATCTCTCATATGTGTAGAACACCATCACACTCTCATGTACATTTCAACTTTACAGACGCTTTTTCAAGTTATAAACTACTTGCCGTTATAATTAAAAAATGAGCACAACAGTAAAGTCATAATTTGTAAATACACTAAAACTAATACCGCCTGAAGATGATTTGACGATTCAAATCCAAAGTACTTGCAAAAAAGAAAAAAGAATGGAACAAGAAACCCATGGATCATATTTACATCAATTTGACCGAAACATTAGATAGACAATTCGGAAAATTGAAAAAATAAAAAAAAGTCGCATCAAACAAAACCACTCCGTGTTATTTAATAATGTTTGCCTAAATGAAAATATGCTGCCTAAATACACACACAATATATATATATATATATATATATATATATATATATATATAATAAAATGACGTAAGAAGCCCTTTTTAACAATGCGTGAAAGAATTTATTTCTTTTTTTTCTTTTTCCAATCAATTTCGAAGTCTACAAACTTCATCTTCAGGGGTGTATTTTTTTTTTTTTTTATAAAATAAACAAACTTTTGTTTATAAGTAGCATCGAGGTGGTCTGACGCTCTCCGCCAAGATGGAAAAGGGCGGAAGTGAAAAATATTAAGAACGATTATGCAAGGGGCATGCCGGGAGTTATAAAGATATTGTTCGTTCTTTTTTTTTTTTTTTTTAAGCATTGAATAAAATGTAATAAAATGACGTAAGAAGCCCTTTTTAACAATGCGTGAAAGAATTTATTTCTTTTTTTTCTTTTTCCAATCAATTTCGAAGTCTACAAACTTCATCTTCAGGGGTGTATTTTTTTTTTTTTTTATAAAATAAACAAACTTTTGTTTATAAGTAGCATCGAGGTGGTCTGACGCTCTCCGCCAAGATGGAAAAGGGCGGAAGTGAAAAATATTAAGAACGATTATGCAAGGGGCATGCCGGGAGTTATAAAGATATTGTTCGTTCTTTTTTTTTTTTTTTTTAAGCATTGAATAAAATGTAATAAAATGACGTAAGAAGCCCTTTTTAACAATGCGTGAAAGAATTTATTTCTTTTTTTTCTTTTTCCAATCAATTTCGAAGTCTACAAACTTCATCTTCAGGGGTGTATTTTTTTTTTTTTTTATAAAATAAACAAACTTTTGTTTATAAGTAGCATCGAGGTGGTCTGACGCTCTCCGCCAAGATGGAAAAGGGCGGAAGTGAAAAATATTAAGAACGATTATGCAAGGGGCATGCCGGGAGTTATAAAGATATTGTTCGTTCTTTTTTTTTTTTTTTTTTAAGCATTGAATAAAATGTAATAAAATGACGTAAGAAGCCCTTTTTAACAATGCGTGAAAGAATTTATTTCTTTTTTTTCTTTTTCCAATCAATTTCGAAGTCTACAAACTTCATCTTCAGGGGTGTATTTTTTTTTTTTTTATAAAATAAACAAACTTTTGTTTATAAGTAGCATCGAGGTGGTCTGACGCTCTCCGCCAAGATGGAAAAGGGCGGAAGTGAAAAATATTAAGAACGATTATGCAAGGGGCATGCCGGGAGTTATAAAGATATTGTTCGTTCTTTTTTTTTTTTTTTTTAAGCATTGAATAAAATACACGATAAACCATTTAACTAATTTAAAGATAAGTGATGTATCCTTGAAAATTCAGAAGATGAAAGATGAGAATAAAAAATTGTATAAATACAATATTTATTAAGACATGTGAAGTTCAAAAGCACACACACACACACATATATATATATATATATCTCCAAATATGATCTGAGGTTAAGATCGGATTCTAACTCTGCCTGATGAGATCTCAGTTTATAGTAACTGTTGATCGATAACATCGACATGCCAGTGTCGCAGATTGTGTACATGTCTGTGTAAATAAAATTATCATATATAAAGCTCTATTTTGATATTGAGCACTTTTTATAAACCCGGTTAAAATTCTCTGGATTACCACCCTGTGGATATTTTTCACCTGGATTATTACCATTATATATATATATATATATATATATATATATATATATATATATATATATATATATATATATATATATATATATATATATGTGTGTGTATATATATATTGAAAAGTCACACAATTTGAAGCGTTGGGTGGGTGGCAATAATAACGAAGATATTTTTTTATTAGATATTTAGAAAACCTTGCACAACGCAGATTATTTGTTTTTAAAAATAAATTATTTATTCATCTTAAAAACATTTTTTTTTTATAAACTTGAGTACTATGGGTAAATGTACCATCTTCAGAAGAATATTTCTTTATTTTCTTTTTTTTCTTGAGAACTTTTACAAGGACCCCACAACAACTGACAGTAAGGGATTCTTGAGAATCTTTAAATGGACGCCACAACTGGGGACGAAGTATATAAAAGGTTTTTTGAGAACTATAAAAACGACAAATGTGGAAAAACCAAGAGCCAATTAATCTGACATATTTCGTTTTTTAAAAACAGGCTTTACCGGCGGACCAAAAAGTAAAAAAACACGTAAAAGACCAACTTATTTTCTCTCAAAGAAGAAAGGTCAGTGATTTTTTTATTATTACTATTTCAGTACTGTGTTAATTTTTAACAAGAAGGGAATACATGATATTTTCTTTTCTCTTAAAAAGAGGAAAGTCCTTAAGATAGCAATTACAACCATATTTCCTATTCATTGACTAAAGTGATGACCACAAATTCTACGGTTACGTGAAAAGCGTACTAGAGAAACACATGATTATTTAGGGTCGAAGAAAATAAGGTGTTACACTCTTTTTCTCTGTTTACAACTAGATTACGTTTAGCAGAGTAATATACAAAAAGAACTTGTAAAATTCTTAATACTACAGCAACAGAAAACTGAAGAAAGGAAACTAAAAAATCAAAAAAGATTTTAAAAGCTATTACTAGAACAAACTAAACATCTATTAGAACAAAAAACGACGAAAGGCTACAAAAAAAAACAGAAGAAATACTTCTGGAACAACAATAGAAGCTGACGAAAAATTACTGAAACAAAAATGAGAACCCGATCAAAAAATTGAAGTATAAATACAAACAATATCAAATCAGGGCCAGAGTAACGAAAATGGAAATGCTTTTTCTCAGAATGCTGTTTGGAGTGCAATTGCAAACTCATTTAATCCCTAGACGAGGATAACACTTTTGCATCATATTTCAGAAGGTATAAAAAATAAATTGTGAAAATTGGGAAGACTATAAAAAAGTTCGCCTACTGCTCCCAAAATTAGGCACCACCGAACATACCAAATTTGTGGACTATATTTTACCCTGAAAATGTAGCGGTTTAAATTTATAAAGAATTATTCAGGCCCCAAAACGTCTTTGTTCCACAAACGGTGGAAGTGCTTGAATTTCGTCAACAAAGATGACGAAGACTACTCAACTTCAATCATTTATAAACACTGTGACAATTTCAAATTATCTGAACTTAGCGCGGATAACTTTACATGTTTAATTTTTATGCAAGGAATTGTATCAGGAAAAGACGCATACATCAGACGTAGGGTTCTGAACAAGTTAGAAAGTGAACCAAATTTTACATTACAGAAATTAGTCGAAGACTGCTAGAGATTTGTGTTAAAAAGATTCTACAGAGATTGAAGAGGAAGACATTGCGCACATAAGAAAGGTAGGTCAGAAATCACAATTGAACTCTCTTTCAAAACACAACGCAAAGCAAGAAAGGGATATTTTCACGCTCTAACAAAAACAAGCCAACCAATTAAATCAGAATAACTTACCGCCGAGCTCGTGTTTCCGTTGCGGATCCCTTAACTGCGTAATGGATTGTCCATACCGTTTTAAAACCTGTCTTACTTGTGGTAAAAATCCTGAATAAAAATGTAAAATTACAATTAGATTCTGGTTCCGACGTGTCGATTATCAACATGCATACATCGAGAATGTTTGATAAACCGACTATGCTAAAGACCAACAAAATAGCCAGAACGGTGACTGGTAAAAAAATGAAATTCAAAGGTGAAATTATTACTGACATTACTTTTAAAATAATTACCAAAAAAAAGTAAGAATGTTCGTATTAAAATTACCAACAATGTATTTGGCACATACTTGATGTAGAGGTTCAACTCATGTCTAGAAAATTAATCAAATCTGTCGACCTGAGTCAGAAATACGACAGAAGCAATGTGTTTCAACTATAAGAAATCTGATGAAATGGACCAAAATAAATTGTCTGCGGAAATTAAAGCACATAATGGCACAAAACTACCGCTGCAAATAGCTAACACTAAACTTGAAAGAAATTAAGTCAAATTCTTTGGATAACCGGTTAAAAAGAGTGAACTCATTGTTCCAGAATTCGAATCGCTAAAGGTGTTACAAGTTGTCTTAGGAGACATTTTTCCAAGTTTAATGATGTGCTAAAAAATCAGAATTCTCGAATTAAAAAGCTGGAGGATACCAACTCGTAATTTAATAGAGGTCCTCAATTCTCTCATAAGAGACACCTAAATTAAATTAGGGAACGACTATCAGAAAGCACGGACAGCAATCTCCATAAAGATGTTATGGTTACTAGATACGACACTTTCGACATACATCTACTATCAGAATAGCGGCAAAGGAAACGATATTCTGACCCATTAGGAGGTAATGCGTGGGAAGGTGTGTTATGTACCTTACTTATACAAACGATCCTTCCACTCACGATAAATACTGTTTCTCAGGGTTGGAACTACACCAGTCTATACTTACAGTCAATACTCTTGTTTTCTGTTTTATTATACTTTTTTCTCTAAACTCCGAGTTCGTGTTTCCCTTCCGGACCCTTGACAGGCCCACAATAAAGCATTATTATTTTCATAGGAAAATATACTTTTCAAGCAAAGCAATGGATTAATAAGTGTTATTCCTGTACCTATCGGAAACAACGGTTATAATGTTATATGCTGACATTAAACGCAGTCGTACCTACTCAAATGATGCTGAACGTTCTAGTTTCCCAAATTCGGCAGTCGTCTGAGAAAACATAAAAAGAGTCCATAAAATCATTTCGACTGACCGAAAATTGAAGTTGCGTAAAATAGCAGTCAGAAGTAAAGATATCAGAATGCAACATATTACCCATTTTACATGAACATTTGTAAATGATAAAGCTTTGTTTAAAGTGAGTGCCGCTTTTGCTGAAAGTCGATTAAAAAACCATAACGCGTCGACAGTTAGAGCGTTGTTTGAAACTCATTCAACGCAACAAAAATGAGTTGTTGTGTCAATGTATGACAATGCATGAGACGATAAAAAAAATGTGAAGTATTAATACAAACAATATTACATCAGCAGTCAGCATGGTGAACAACAGAAGGTGAAATCTAAACAAAGCGACCAAAGATGCAAACATCAGCAAGCAAGATTTGGATCTTCGTATTTTGGGATGTACACGATATTTTGTTGCTATTTTGTATTATTTGTATTATTTGTATTATTTGGATTATTTAGATTATTCGGATTATTTGTATTATTTGTATTATTTGTATTATTTGGATTATTTGGATTATTCGGATTATTTGTATTATTTGTATTATTTGGATTATTTGGATTATTCGGATTATTTGTATTATTTGTATTATTTGTATTATTTGGATTATTTGGATTATTCGGATTATTTGTATTATTTGAATTATTTGGATTATTTGGATTATTTGGATTATTTGGAGTATTTGGAGTATTTGTATTATTTGTATCATTTGGATTATTTGTATTATTTGTATTATTCGGATTATTTGGATTATTTGGATTATTTAGATTATTTATATTATTTGGATTATTTGGATTATTTGGATTATTTGTATTATTTGGATTATTTTGATTATTTTGATTATTTTGATTATTTGTATTATTTGTATTATTTGGATTATTTAGGTTATTTGGATTATTTATATTATTTATATTATTTGGATTATTTGGATTATTTGGATTATTTGTATTATTTGGATTATTTGAATTATTTGGATTATTTGAATTATTTGAATTAATGTGATTATTTGGATTATTTGGATTATTTGTATTATTTTTATTATTTGTATTATTTGCATTATTTGGATTATTTGGATTATATGGATTATTCGGATTATTTGGATTATTCGGAACATTGTTCCCATCTTGAGTATTATTTTCACAATGTTTTGACCGATGTCACCTTCAGGTGCATCTTGTCGAACTAGAGTTTGATAGAAAGATTCCTAAGTTCAACAAGATACACCAGAAAAAGATCGGAGGTTACATCGGCCGAAACGTTGTGAAAATAACATTCAAGATGAATACAGTAGTTTAAATAATCTAAATAACACAGATCTTTCAGTCTCATATTAAACCTCGAAGGTATCATTCTCATATCATTTCTCTCCATGCTACGCATGTCCTCTTTACTGGACAAGTTTCACTTTTATACATAACTAGCGGGGCTACCCGGCGTTGCTCGGGGTCATAAAAACATATAATTGAGGAGAAATCGCGTGTGTAACATCTTTATATTCAAACTTCTATTCCCCCCCCCCTCCACTATAGCCGTCTATTTATCTTTCTACCTTTCTCTTCCCTGGTCGCCCCATTTCACCGCTTCTTTTTAATTTTGCCTTTTGGGAAGGCTGCTTCTTCCCCACCATTTCTCCTGCGTTGCCCAGGGCAATAGTATGACATATTTCTATAAAAAGTACTACCTCTATCTGCGCTTTCCATATAGGTACTTATCTCCGCTCCGGTATTCATACTATATACGTATGTATCGCCACCGTGGTGTGCAGACTATATACGTACCTATCGTCGCCCCAGTGCACATACTATATACGTACCTATTGCCGCCCCGGTGCATATACTATATAAGTACCCATTGCTGCCCCGGTATGCATGCTATATACGTACCTATCGCTGTCCCGGTGTAAATGCTACATACGTACCTATTTCTGCCCCGGTGCAATGCTACATATGTTCCTATCGCAGCCCCAGTACTTTCAAAATCGAGAACGCCTCCTGAGCACTACTGAAATCACTTAGGTATCCTCCCTCCTTTTTATCTGCAAAATAGTCCAAATTGGAACGAAGATGGCGTTAAAATATTTTCCATCTAAGATATTGAGCACTTTTCTCCTGGACAACGCCGAGTACTTTGAAAATAAAGGAGGCCTTATGAGCACCACTGAAATAACTCTTATCGATTCCCCCATCCTTTTCAGCGTAGATGCTGTAAAAATATTATCCAAACCTATCACTACAGTAGCTCTATCTAGGACATTGAGCACTTTTCTCCCTGACAACGCCGAGTACTATGAAAATCAAGGAGGCCTCCGTAGCACTACTGAAATCACTTAGGTATACTCGCTCCTTTTCATCTGCAAAATAGTCCAAAAGGGAACGAAGATGGCGTTAAAATATTTTCAAAACCTATCACTACAGTAGCTCTATCTAGGATATTGAGCACTTTTCTCCCGGACAACGCCGACTACTTTGAAAATCAAGGAGGCCTCATGAGCACTAATAAAATCACTCTTATTGATTCCCCCCATCCTTTTCAGCGTAGATGCTGCTAAAATATTATCCAAACCTATCACTACAGTAGCTCTATCTAGGATATTGAGCACTTTTCTCCCGGACAACGCCGAGTACTTTGAATATCTAGGACCCCTCCTGAGCACTACTGAAATCACTTTAGTATTCCCCCTCCTTTTCATCTGCAAAATACTCCAAAGGGGAACGAAGATGGCATTAAAATATTTTCTAAACCTATCACTACAGTAGCTCTATCTAAGATATTGAGCACTTTTCTCCCGGACAACGCCGAGTAATTTGAAAATCAAGGAGGCCCCATTAGCACTACTGAAATAACTCTTATCGATTTTCCTATCATTTTCAGCGTAGATGCTGTTAAAATATTATCCAAACCTATCACTACAGTAGCGATATCTAGGACATTGAGCACTTTTCTCTCGGAAAACGCCGAGTACTATGAAAATCAATGAGGCCACCTGAGAACTACTGAAATAACTTAGGTATCCTCCCTCCTTTTCATCTGCAAAATAGTCCAAAGGGAAACGAAGATGGCGTTAAAATATTTTCCAAACATATCACTACAGTAGCTCTATCTATAATATTGAGCGCTTTTCTCCCGGACAACGCCGACTACTTTGAAAATCAAGGAGGCCTCATGAGCACTAATGAAATCACTCTTATTGATTCTTCCATTTTTTTCAGCATTGATGCTGTTAAAATATTATCCAAACCTATTACTACAGTAGCTCTATCTAGGATATTGAGCACTTTTCTCCCAGACAACGCCGAGTACTTTAGAAGTCAAGAAGGCCTCCTGAGCACTACTGAAATCACTTAGATATCCTCCCTCTTTTTCATCTCCAAAACAGTCCAAAGGGGAACGAAGATGACGTTAAAAAATATTTTCCAAACCTATCACTACAGTAGCTCTATCTAAGATATTGAGCACTTTTCTCCCGGACAACGCCAAGTACTGTGAAAATATAGGACGCCTTCTGAGCACTACTGAAATCACTTAGGTATCCTCCCTTCTTTTGATCTGCCAAATAGTCTAAACGGGAACGAAAGTTGCGTTAAAATATTTTCCAAACCTATCATTACAGTAGCGCTATCTAGGATATTGAGCACTTTTCTCTGGGCAACGCCGAGTAATTTGAAAGTCAAGGAGGCCTCCTGAGCACTACTGAAATAACTCTTATCGATTCCCTCATTATTTTCAGCGTAGATGCTGTTAAAATATTATCCAAACCTATCACTACAGTAGCTCTATCTAGGACATTGAGCACTTTTCTCCCGGACAACGCCGAGTACTATGAAAGTCAAAGAGGCCTCCTGAGCACTACTGAAATCACTTAGGTATCCTCCCTCCTTTTCATATGCAAAATAGTTCAAAGGGGAACGAAGATCGCGTTAAAATATTTTCTAAACATATCACTACAGTAGCTCTATCTAGGATATTGAGCACTTTTCTCCTGGACAACACCGACTACTTTGGAAATCAAGGAGGCTTCATGAGCACTAATGAAATCACTCTTATTGATTCCTCAATCCTTTTCAGCGTAGATGCTGTTAAAATATTATCCAAACCTATTACTACAGTAGCTCTATCTAGGATATTGAGCACTTTTCTCCCGGACAACACCGAATACTTTAAAAATCAAGGAGGCTTCATGAGCACTAATGAAATCACTCTTATTGATTCCTCAATCCTTTTCAGCGTAGATGCTGTTAAAATATTATCCAAACCTATTACTACAGTAGCTCTATCTAGGATATTGAGCACTTTTCTCCCGGACAACGCCGAGTACTTTGAAAGTCAAGGAGGCCTCCTGAGCACTACTGAAATCACTTAGGTATCCTCCCTCCTTTTCATCTGCAAAATAGTCTAAAGGGGAACGAAGATGGCGTTAAAATATTTTCCAAATCTATCACTACAGTAGCTCTATCTGGGACATTGAGCACTTTTCTCCCGGACAACGCCGAGTACTTTGATAATCAAGGAGGCCTCCTGGGGACTACTGAAATCACTTAGGTATCCTCTCTCGTTCTGATCTGCGAAATAGTCCAAAGGGGCACGAAGATGGCGTTAAAATATTTTCCAAACCTATCACTACATTAGCTCTATCTAGGATATTGAGCACTTTTCTCCCGGACAACGCCGAGTACTTTGAAAATCGAGGAGGCTTCATGAACACTCCTGAAATCCCTTAGGTATCCTCTCTCCTTCTGATCTGCGAAATAGTCCAAAGGGGAACGAAGATGGCGTTAAAATATTTTCCAAACCTATCACTAGAGTAGCTCTATCTAGGACATTGAGCACTTTTCTCCCGGACAACGCCGAGTACTTTGAAAATCGAGGAGGCTTCATGAGCACTCCTAGAATCCCTTAGGTATCCTCTCTCCTTCTGATCTGCGAAATAGTCCAAAGGGGAACGAAGATGGCGTTAAAATATTTTCCAAACCTATCACTACAGTAGCTCTATCTAGGACATTGAGCACTTTTCTCCCGGACAACGCCGAGTACTTTGATAATCAAGGAGGCCTCCTGGGGACTACTGAAATCACTTCGGTATCCTCTCTCTTTCTGATCTGCGAAATAATCCAAAGGGGAACGAAGATGGCGTTAAAATATTTTCCAAACCTATCACTACAGTAACTCTATCTAGGATATTGAGCACTTTTCTCCCGGACAACGCCGAGTACTTTGAAAATCGAGGAGGCTTCATGAACACCCATGAAATTCCTTAGGTATCCTCTCCCCATTCTGATCTGCGAAATAGTCCAAAGGGAAACGAAGATGGCGTTAAAATATTTTCCAAAACCTATCACTACAGTAGCTCTATCTAGGACATTGAGCACTTTTCTCCCGGACAACACCGAGTACTTTGACAATCAAGGAGGCCTCCTGGGGACTACTGAAATCACTTAGGTATCCTCTCTACTTCTGATCTGCGAAATAGTCCAAAGGGGAACGAAGATGGCGTTAAAATATTTTCCAAACCTATCACTACAGTAGCTCTATCTAGGATATTGAGCACTTTTCTCCCGGTCAACGCCGAGTATTTGAAAATCAAAGAGGCCTCCTGAGCACTACTGAAATAACTCTTATCGATTACGCAATTCTTTTTCAGCGTAGATACTGTTAAAATATTATCCAAACCTATCACTACAGTAGCTCTATCTAGGACATTGAGCACTTTTTTCCCGGACAACGCCGAGTACTTTGAAAAACAAAGAGGCCTCCTGGGGACTACTGAAATCAGTTAGGTATCCTCCCTCCTTTTACGCTGCAAAATTGTCCAAAGGAGAACAAAGATGGCGTTAAAATATTTTCCAAACCTATCACTACAGTAGCTCTATCTAGGATATTGAGCACTTTTCTCCCGGACAACGCCGAGTACTTTGAAAATCGAGGAGGCTTCATGAGCACTCCTGAAATCCCTTAGGTACACTCTCTCCTTCTGATCTGCGAAATAGTCCAAAGGGGAACGAAGATGGCGTTAAAATATTTTCCAAACCTATCACTACAGTAGCTCTATCTAGGACATTGAGCACTTTTCTCCCGGACAACGCCGAGTACTTTGATAATCAAGGAGGCCTCATGGGGACTACTGAAATCACTTCGGTATCCTCTCTCCTTTTGATCTGCGAAATAGTCCAAAGGTGAACAAAGATGGCGTTAAAATATTTTCTAAACCTATCACTACAGTAGCTCTATCTAGGATATTGAGCACTTTTCTCCCGGACAACGCCGAGTACTTTGAAAATCGAGGAGGCTTCATGAGCACTCCTGAAATCCCTTAGGTATCCTTTCTCCTTCTGATCTGCGAAATACTCCAAAGGGAAACGAAGATGGCGTTAAAATATTTTCCAAAACCTATCACTACAGTAGCTCTATCTAGGACATTGAGCACTTTTCTCCCGGACAACGCCGAGTACTTTGATAATCAAGGAGGCCTCCTGGGGACTACTGAAATCACTTAGGTATCCTCTCTCCTTCTGATCTGCGAAATAGTCCAAAGGGGAACGAAGATGGCGTTAAAATATTTTCCAAACCTATCACTACAGTAGCTCTATCTAGGATATTGAGCACTTTAATCCCGGACAACGCCGAGTATTTCAAAATCAAAGAGGCCTCCTGAGCACTACTGAAATAACTCTTATCGATTACCCAATCCTTTTCAGCGTAGATACTGTTAAAATATTATCCAAACCTATCACTACAGTAGCTCTATCTAGGACATTGAGCACTTTTTTCCCGGACAACGCCGAGTACTTTGAAAATCGAGGAGGCTTTATGAGCACTCCTGAAATCCCTTAGGTATCCTCTCTCCTTCTGATCTGCGAAATAGTCCAAAGGGGAACGAAGATGGCGTTAAAATATTTTCCAAACCTATCACTACAGTAGCTCTATCTAAGACATTGAGCACTTTTCTCCCGGACAACGCCGAGTACTTTGATAATCAAGGAGGCCTCCTGGGGACTACTGAAATCACATCGGTATCCTCTCTCCTTCTGATCTGCGAAATAGTCCAAAGGTGAACGAAGATGGCGTTAAAATATTTTCTAAACCTATCACTACAGTAGCTCTATCTCGGATATTGAGCACTTTTCTCCCGGACAACGCCGAGTACTTTGAAAATCGAGGAGGCTTCATGAGCACTACTGAAATCCCTTAGGTATCCTTTCTCCTTCTGATCTGCCAAATAGTCCTGAGGCGCTCATACCGGCGAATGCCGACATTCCCCCTCCCCAGATTTCGCCTGAGGCGCTCATACCGACGAATGCCGACATTCCCCCTCCCCGGATTTCGCCTCAGGCGCTCACACTTCAACACTGCACAAAAAAGGAGTAGATAATGGATGGGATGAGGGCATCATGACAACGGAACCGATACGACCCTACCTCAACACTTCTAAAAAAAGGAGGAGATAATGCATGGGATGAGGGCATCATGACAACGGAACCGATACGACCCTACCTCAACACTTCTCAAAAAAGGAGGAGGTAATTCATGGGATGAGCACATCATGACAACGGAACCGATACTATTCTACATCTACCCTTCTCAAAAAAGGAGGAGGTAATGCATGGGATCAGTGCATCATGACAACGGAACCGATACTACCCTACCTCTACACTTCTCAAAAAAGGAGGAGGTAATGCTCACACCGGCGAATACCGTAACCCCCCCCCCAATTTGGCCTAAAAGGAGGAGGTAATTCCTATCATGATAACAGAACGGCCACAGGGAGGGAGGGAGGGGGGGAATATTAGCGTCTATTAATAATTAAGAAAGAAAGTGTGAGAGGGAAAAATGACAGAAAGGAAAACTGCCACTCTCTGACGTCATGATGACCTGATATAACCGGACACAATTTAGGGCAAGACCGGGTACATCCGGCAAGGGATTATGGGACAGGTGCGGATGTGATTGAGCAACCCTTCTTTCACTACACACTCTTAACGTAGGATTCCTATGTTGTTATTGATGCATCCGGACAGAAGTTATTGGATGATCTGATAGAACCGGACACAATTTAGGGCAAGACCGGGTACATCCGGCAAGGGATTATGGGATGTTTACAATGACTCTGCATTTTTATCGGATTAGTACATAAATACATTAGATTATTTCAAATTTAGTACATAATAACGTTGAAAAAGTCGAATAAAATACGAAAAAACTGCTACCTTTTGTCGGAAAGTGGTCCGGTTGACTGTCAGTGAGTGAATCGTTATTTGCGATTTTGAGATATTATGATCTCAGGATATGTACGGTGCTGAAGATATACACTTTTTGACATGTCGCCGCTTAGTTTTTGAGGAGAAGCTTCACATACAGACATACATACATACAGACAACTGCCCTTTATATAAGAGACTAGCGGGGCTACCCGGCGTTGCTCGGGGTCATAAAGACATAATTGAAGAAAAATCGCGTGTGTAACATCTTTATATTCAAACTTCTATTTCTCCCCCATCCTCTGTAGCCGTCTCTTCATCTTTCAACCTTTCTCTTCCCTGGTCGCCCCATTTCACCGCTACTTTCTAATTTTGCCTTTTGCGAAAGCTGATTCTTCTTCACCATTTCTCCTACGTTGCGCAGGGCAATAGTATGACATATTTCTATAAAAAGTACCACATCTATGTGCGCCTTCTATATAGGTACTTATGTCCGCCCCGGTGTTCATACTTTATACATATCTATCGCCACCCCGGTGCACATACAATTTACGTACCTATCGCCGCCCCAGGCAGATACTATATAAGTACCTATTGCCGCCCCTATATGCATACTAAATAAGTAACTATCACCGCCCCAGTGTGAATGTTGCCTACGTACCTATCGCCGCCCCGTCGCGAATGATACATACGTACCTATTGCCGCCCCGGTGCAAATGCTAAATACGTCATTATTGCCGGCCTGATGCGAATGCTAAATATGTTCCTATCGCCGCTCCGGTGCGCGTGCTAAATACGTACCTATCGTCGCCCTGGTGTGCGTGCTATACACGTACTGATCGCCGCCCCAGAGCGCATGCTAAATATATACCTATAACCGCCCTGGTGCGCATTCTATATACATACTTACTGCCATGCCTGTGCACATGCTATATAGTACCTATCGCCACCTCTATGCACTACTATACACGTACCTATTGCCACCCTGGTTCACATACTATATATATACCTATCGCCGGCCCGGTGCGCATACTATATTCGTATCTATCGCCGCCCCGGTGTGCATACTATATATTTTCCTACGAAACATTTTTAGTTTAAAAGACAAAAACTTTCGCCTGACCCCCTAAAAAGTTTGGCCTGACCCCTACAATTTTCCTCGACCCATAATATCTCAAGCCGCACCCTCCAATTTTGTTTTACTCTCCCCCAACCCTGAGAAATATTTTGAGTTCAAAACAAAAAAAATTTTTAAAAACTAACTTGACCCCTAAAAAGTTCGGTCTGACCCCTAAAATTTTCCGTGACCCCTCAATCTCTCCAGCACCTTACATCTTAACTGGTTTTTCACTCTCCCAAACCCTGAGAAATATTTTGAGTTCAAAACATAAAAAAATAAAAAAATTTTGCCTGACCCTTAAAAGGTTCGGCCTGACCCTTAAAATTTTCCCCGACCCCTCAATCTCTCCAGCCCCCTAATTTTTCACTCTCCCCCAACCCTGAGAAAACTTTTGACTTACAAAATCAAAAAAAACAAAAAAATTTGGCCTGAGTCCTAAAAATTTCCCCGACCCCTCATTCTTTCCAGCCCCCCATCCCAACTAATTTTTAACTCTCCCCCAACCATGAGAAGTATTTTGAGTTCAAAACAAAAAAAAACAAAAAAATTTGGCCTGACCCCTAAAAAGTTTCGCCTGACCCCTAAAATTTTCCCGACCCTAAATCTCTCCAGCCCCCTAATTTTTCACTCTCCCCCAACCATGAGAAATATTTTGAGTTCAAAACCAAAAAAAAGAAAAAAATTTGGCCTGACCCCTAAAAAGTTCGTCCTAACACCTAAAACTTTCCCCGACCCCTGAATCTCTCCAGCCCCCTAATTTTTCACTCTCCCCCAACGATGAGAAATATTTTGACTTCAAAACAAAAAAAAAAACAAAAAAATTTGGCCTGACCCCTAAAAAGTTCCGCCTGACCCCTAAAATTTTCCCCGACCCCTAAATCTCTCCAGCCCCCTAATTTTTCACTCTCCCCCAAACATGAGAAACATTTTGAGTTCAAAACCAAAAAAAAGAAAAAAATTTGGCCTGACCCCTAAAAAGTTCCGCCTGACCCCTAAAATTTTCCCCGACCCCTAAATCTCTCCAGCCCCCTAATTTTTAACTCTCCCCCAACCATGAGAAATATTTTGACTTCAAAACAAAAATAAAACAAAAAAATTTGGCCTGACCCCTTAAAAGTTCGGCCTGACCCCTAAAATTTCCCCCGACCCCTCAATCTCTCCAGCCCCCTAATTTTTAACTCTCCCCCAACCCTGAGAAATATTTTGACTTCAAAACAAAAAAAAAACAAAAAAATTGAGCCTGACCCCTAAAATTTTCCACGACCCCGCATTCTCTCAAGACCCAAATCCCAACTAATTTTTAACTCTCCCCCAACCCTGAGAAATATTTTGAGTTCAAAACAACAAAAAACAAAAAAATTTGGCCTTACCCCTAAAAAGTTCGGCCTGACCCCTAAAATTTTCCCCGACCCCTCAATCTCTCCAGCCCCTAATATTTCTACTCTCCCCCAACCCTGAGAAATATTTTGAGTTCAAAACAAAAAAAAACAAAAACATTTGGCCTGACCCCTAAAAAGTTCGGCCTGATCCCTAAAATTTTCCCCGACCCCTCAATCTCTCCAGCTCCCTAATTTTTCACTCTATCCCAACCCTGAGAAATATTTTGACTTCAAAACAAAAAAAAAAAAAAAAATTTGGCCTGACCCCTAAAAAGTTCGGCCTGACCCCTAAAATTTTCCCTGACCCCTCATTCTCTCCAGCCCCAAATCCCAACTAATTTTTAACTCTCCCCCAACCCTGAGAAATATTTTGAGTTCAAAACAACAAAAAACAAATAAAATTGGCCTGACCCCTAAAAAGTTCGGCCTGACCCCTAAAATTTTCCCCGACCCCTCAATCTCTCCAGCTCCCTAATTTTTCACTCCCCCAACCCTGAGAAATATTTTCAGTTCAAAACAAAAAATAACAAAAAAATTTGGCCTGACCCCTAAAAAGTCCGGCCTGACCCCTAAAATTTTCCCCGACCCCTTATTCTCTCCAGCCCCCCTATCCCAACTTATTTTTCACTCTTCTTCAACCCTGAGAAATATTTTGAGTTCAAAACAACAAAAAACAAAAAAATTTGGCCTGACCCCTAAAAAGTTCAGCCTGACCCCTAAAATTTTCGGGTCATTGTAAACGTTTACTTGTTAAATTCTTCTTTTTTCTTTTCTTATACATATGTAGAGTGGTTATGACTCAACGGGTCACTGTAAACGTGTACTTGTTAAATTCTTCTTTTTTCTTTTTTATACATATATAGAGTGGTTATGACTCAACGGGTCACTGTAAGCGTGTACTTGTTAAATTGTTCTTTTTCCTTTTTTTATAAATATATAGAGTGGTTATGACTCAACGGGTCACTGTAAACGTTTACTTGTTAAATTCCTCTTTTTTCTTTTTTTATACATATATAGAGTGATTATGACTCAACGGGTCACTGTAAACGTGTTCGTGTTAAATTCCTCTTTTTTTCTTTTTTCTATACATATATAGAGTGGTTATGACTCAACGGGTCACTGTAAACGTTTACTTGTTAAATTCTTCTTTTTTTCTTTTTTTATACATAAATAGAGTGGTTATGACTCAACGGGTCATTGTAAACGTGTACTTGTTAAATTCTTCTTTTTTCTTTTTTTATACATATATAGAGTGGTTATGACTCAACGGGTCACTGTAAACGTGTTTTTGTTAAATTCCTCTTTTTTCTTTTTTCTATACATATATAGAGTGGTTATGACTCAACGGGTCACTGTTAACGTTTACTTGTTAAATTCTTCTTTTTTTCTTTTTTTATACATATATAGAGTGGTTATGACTCAACGGGTCACTGTAAACGTGTACTTGTTAAATTCTTCTTTTTTCTTTTTTTATACATATATAGTATGGTTATGACTCAACGGGTCACTGTAAACGTGTACTTGTTAAATTCTACTTGTTTCTTTTTTTATACATATATAGAGTGGTTATGACTCAACGGGTCATTGTAAACGTGTAGTTGTTAAATTCTTTTTTCTGTTTTTATACATATATAGAGTGGTTATGACTCAACGGGTCATTGTAAACGTGTACTTGTTAAATTCTTTTTTTTTCTTTTTTTATACATATATAGAGTGGTTATGACTCAACGGGTCACTGTAAACGTGTACTTGTTAAATTCTTCTTTTTTCTTTTTTTATACATATATAGAGTGGTTATGACTCAACGGGTCACTGTAAACGTGTTCGTGTTAAATTCCTCTTTTTTCTTTTTTCTATACATATATAGAGTGGTTATGACTCAACGGGTCACTGTAAACGTTTACTTGTTAAATTCTTCTTTTTTTCTTTTTTATACATATATAGAGTGGTTATGACTCAACGGGTCACTGTAAACGTGTACTTGTTAAATTCTTCTTTTTTCTTTTTTTATACATATATAGAGTGGTTATGACTCAACGGGTCACTGTAAACGTGTTCGTGTTAAATTCTTTTTTTCTTTTTTTATACATATATAGAGTGGTTATGACTCAACGGGTCACTGTAAACGTGTACTTGTTAAATTCTTCTTCTTTCTTTTTTATACATATATAGAGTGGTTATGACTCAACGGGTCACTGTAAACGTGTTCTTGTTAAATTCCTCTTTTTTTCTTTTTTCTATACATATATAGAGTGGTTATGACTCAACGGGTCACTGTAAACGTTTACTTGTTAAATTCTTCTTTTTTCTTTTTTATTATACATATATAGAGTGGTTATGACTCAACGGGTCACTGTAAGCGTGTACTTGTTAAATTCTTCTTTTTTCTTTTTTTATACATATATAGAGTGGTTATGACTCAACGGGTCACTGTAAACGTGTACTTGTTAAATTCCTCTTTTTTCTTTTTTCTATACATATATAGAGTGGTTATGACTCAACGGGTCACTGTAAACGTTTACTTGTTAAATTCTTCTTTTTTTCTTTTTTTATACATATATAGAGTGGTTATGACTCAACGGATCACTGTAAACGTGTACTTGTTAAATTCTTCTTTTTTCTTTTTTTATACATATATAGTATGGTTATGACTCACCGGGTCACTGTAAACGTGTACTTGTTAAATTCTACTTGTTTCTTTTTTTATACATATATAGAGTGGTTATAGCACAACGGGTCATTGTAAACGTGTACTTGTTAAATTCTTTTTTCTGTTTTTATACATATATAGAGTGGTTATGACTCAACGGGTCACTGTAAGCGTGTACTTGTTACATTCTTCTTTTTTCTTTTTTTATACATATATAGAGTGGTTATGACTCAACGGGTCACTGTAAACGTTTACTTGTTAAATTCTTCTTTTTTCTTTTTTATACATATATAGAGTGGTTATGACTCAACGGGTCACTGTAAGCGTGTACTTGTTAAATTCTTCTTTTTTTCTTTTTTTATACATATATAGAGTGGTTATGACTCAACGGGTCATTGTAAACGTGTACTTGTAAAACTCTTCTTTTTTCTTTTTTATACATATATAGAGTGGTTATGACTCAACGGGTCACTGTAAACGTGTACTTGCTAAATTCTTCTTTGTTCTTTTTTTATACATATATAGAGTGGTTATGACTCAACGGGTCACTGTAAACGTGTTTTTGTTAAATTCCTCTTTTTTTCTTTTTTCTATACATATATAGAGTGGTTATGACTCAACGGGTCACTGTAAACGTTTACTTGTTAAATTCTTCTTTTTTTCTTTTTTTATACATATATAGAGTGGTTATGACTCAACGGGTCACTGTAAACGTGTAGTTGTTAAATTCTTTTTTCTGTTTTTATACATATATAGAGTGGTTATGACTCAACGGGTCATTGTAAACGTGTACTTGTTTAATTCTTCTTTTTTCTTTTTTTTATACATATATAGAGTGGTTATGACTCAACGGGTCACTGTAAACGTGTACTTGTTAAATTCTTCTTTTTTCTTTTTTTATACATATATAGAGTGGTTATAGCACAACGGGTCACTGTAAGCGTGTACTTGTTACATTCTTCTTTTTCCTTTTTTTATACATATATAGAGTGGTTATGACTCAACGGGTCACTGTAAACGTTTACTTGTTAAATTCTTCTTTTTTCTTTTTTTATACATATATAGAGTGGTTATGACTCAACGGGTCACTATAAACATGTTCTTGGTAAATTCTTCTTTTTTTCTTTTTTCTATACATATATAGAGTGGTTATGACTCAACGGGTCACTGTAAACGTTTACTTGTTAAATTCTTCTTTTTTTATACATATATAGAGTGGTTATGACTCAACGGGTCATTGTAAACGTGTACTTGTTAAATTCTTCTTTTTTCTTTTTTTATACATATATAGAGTGGTTATGACTCAACGGGTCACTGTAAACGTGTACTTGTTAAATTCTTCTTTTTTCTTTTTTTATACATATATAGAGTGGTTATGACTCAACGGGTCACTGTAAACGTTTACTTGTTAAATTCTTCTTTTTTTCTTTTTTTATACATATATAGAGTGGTTATGACTCAACGGGTCATTGTAAACGTGTACTTGTTAAATTCTTCTTTTTTCTGTTTTTATACATATATAGAGTGGTTATGACTCAACGGGTCACTGTAAACGTGTACTTGTTAAATTCTTCTTTTTTCTGTTTTTATACATATATAGAGTGGTTATGACTCAACGGGTCACTGTAAACGTGTACTTGTTAAATTCTTTTTTCTTTTTTTATACATATATAGAGTGGTTATGACTCAACGGGTCACTGTAAACGTGAGTGGTTATGACTCAACGGGTCACTGTAAGTAAAATAAGTTTTGAAGAGAAAAAAATGTAAAAACCTATAACGATGACGTCATATACCTATTACTGTGACGTCACGTGCACAAGAATAAGTTGGTTGAAAATAAAATTATTATTACATAATTACATTGGCTGATTTCCAAATTACTACTGAATAACATTAGAAAAGTTTGAAAAAACCAGACCCGCTGCCGAAGACTGGCCCCGTTGACCCCCAGCAACATTTTTTTTTGTTGTAATTTTGAGATATTATGATCCCAGGTGTTGTACGGTGCTGAAGATATAAACTTTTTGACATGTCGTCGCGTAGTTTTTGAGGAGAAGCTTCACATACAGACATACATACATACATACATACATACATACATACATACATATAGACAAGTGCCCTTTATATAAGAGACTAGCGGGGCTACCCGGCGTTGCTCGGGGTCATAAAAACATAATTGAAGAAAAATCGCGTGTGTAACATCTTTATATTAAAACTTCTATTTCTCTCCCTCTCTCTCTATAGCTGTCTCTTTATCTTTCTACTTTTATCTACCCTGGTCGCTACTTTTAAATTTTGCCTTTTGCGAAAGCTGTTTCTTCCCCACCATTTCATCCTACGTTTCACAGGGCAATAGTATGACTTATTTCTATAAAAAGTACCACCACTGTCTGCGCCTTCTATATAGGTACTTATAACCGCCCCGGTGTTCATACTATATATTTTGAATCCCCTCATGATATCCTTCATCATTTTAACTCCCCTCGTTGTATTCATCATTTTCGATCTCCTCATACTATTAATCATTTTCAATCCCCTCATAATATTCTTCATCATTTTCAATCTCCTCATACTATTAATCATTTTCAATCCCCTCATAATATTCTTCATCATTTTCAATCCTCTCGTAATATTCCTCATCATTTTCAATCCGCTCATGATATTCTTAATAATTTTCAATCCTCTCATGATATTCTTCATTTTTTCAATCCTCTCATGATATTCTTTATTATTTTCAATCCCCTCATGATATTCTTCATCATTTTCAATCCCCTCATGATATTCTTCATCATTTTCAATCCTCTCATGGTATATTTCATCATTTTCGATCCCCTCATGATATTCTTCTCATTTTCAATCCCTTCATGATATTATTCATCATTTTCAATCCTCTCATGGTATTCTTCATCATTTCCAATCCTGTCAGTCTATTCTTCATAATTTTCAATCCTCTCATGACATTCTTCATCATTTTCAATCCTCTCATGACATTCTTCATCATTTTCAATCCTCTCATGACATTCTTCATCATTTTCAATCCTCTCATGACATTCTTCATCATTTTCAATCCTCTCATGACATTCTTCATCATTTTCAATCCTCTAATGACATTCTTCATCATTTTCAATCCTCTAATGATATTCTTCATCATTTTCAATCCTCTCATGACATTCTTCATCATTTTCAATCCTCTAATGACATTCTTCATCATTTTCAATCCCCTCATGATAGTCTTCATCATTTTCAATCCCCTCATGATAGTCTTCATCATTTTCAATCCTCTCATGATAGTCTTCATCATTTTCAATCCCCTCATGATATTATTCATCATTTTAAATCCCCTCATGGTATTCTTCATCATTTCCAATCCTGTCAGTCTATCCTTCTTCATTTTCAATCCTCTCATGAAAGTCTTCATCATTTTCAATCCTCTCATGACATTCTTCATCATTTTCAATCCCCTTATGATAGTCTTCATCATTTTCAATCCCCTCATCATAGTCTTTATCATTTTCAATCCCCTCATGATAGTGTACATCATTTTCAATCCTCTCATGATAGTGTACATCATTTTCAATCCTCTCATGATAGTCTTCATCATTTTAAATCCTCTCATGATAGTCTTCATCATTTTAAATCCTCTCATGATAGTCTTCATCATTTTAAATCCTCTCATGATAGTCTTCATCATTTTAAATCCTCTCATGATAGTCTTCATCATTTTCAATCCTCTCATGATAGTCTTCATCATTTTCAATCCTCTCATGATAGTCTTTATCATAGCTCTATCTAGGATATTGAGCACATTTCTCTCGGACAACACTGAGTACTTTGAAAATTAAGGAGGCGTCATGAGTACTACTGAAATCACTTAGGTATCCTCTCTCCTTCTGATCTGCGAAATAGTCCAAAGGGGAACAAAGATGGCGTTAAAATATTTTCCAAACCTATCACTACAGTAGCTCTATCTAGGACATTGAGCACTTTTCTCCCTGCAAACGCCGAGTACTTTGATAATCAAGGATGCCTCCTGAGGACTACTGAAATCACTTAGGTATCCTCTCTCCTTCTGATCTGCGAAATAGTCCAAAGGGGAACGAAGATGGCGTTGAAATATTTTCCAAACCTATCACTACTATAGCTCTATCTAGTACATTGAGCACTTTTCTCCCGGACAACGCCGAGTACTTTAATAATAAAGGAGGCCTCCTGAGGACTACTGAAATCACTTAGGTGTCCTCTCTCCTACTGATCTGCGAAATAGTCCAAAGGGGAACGAATATGGCGTTAAAATATTATCCAAACTATCACTACAGTAGCTCTATATAGGACAGTCATCACTTTTTTTCCCGGACAGCGCCGAGTACTTTGAAAATACAAAGAAGCCTCCTGGGGACAACTGAAATCAGTTAGGTATCCTCCCTCCTTTTCATCTGCAAAATTGTCCAAAGGGGAAAGAAGATGGCGTTAAAATATTTTCTAAACCTATCACTACAGTAGCTCTATTTAGGATATTGAGCACTTTTATCCCGGACAACGCCGAGTACTTTTAAAATCGAGGAGGCTTCATGAGCACTCCTGAAATCCCTTAGGTATCCTCTCTCCTTCGGATCTGCGAAATAGTCCAAAGGGGAACGAAGATGGCGTTAAAATATTTTCCAAACCTATCACTACAGTAGCTCTATCTAGGATATTGAGCACTTTTCTCCCGGACAACGCCGAGTATTTCAAAATCAAAGAGGCCTCCTGGGGACTACTGAAATAATTCTTATCCATTCCCCCATCCTTTTCAGCGTAGATGCTGTTAAAATATTATCCAAACCTATCACTACAGTAGCTCTATCTAGGACATTGAGCACTTTTTTCCCGGACAACGCCGAGTACTTTGAAAATCAAAGAGGCCTCCTGGGGACAACTGAAATCAGTTAGGTATCCTCCCTCCTTTTCATCTGCAAAATTGTCCAAAGGGGAACGAAGATGGCGTTAAAATATTTTCTAAACCTATCACTACAGTAGCTCTATCTAGGATATTGAGCACTTTTCTCCCGGACAACGCCGAGTACTTTTAAAATCGAGAAGGCTTCATGAGCACTCCTTAAATCCCTTAGGTATCCTTACTCCTTCGGATCTTCGAAATAGTCCAAAGGGGAACGAAGATGGCGTTAAAATATTTTCCAAACCTATCACTACAGTAGCTCTATCTAGGATATTGAGCACTTTTCTCCCGGACAACGCCGAGTATTTCAAAATCAAAGAGGCCTCCTGGGGACTACTGAAATAATTCTTATCCATTCCCCCATTATTTTCAGCGTAGATGCTGTTAAAATATTATCCAAACCTATCACTACAGTAGCTCTATCTAGGACATTGAGCACTTTTCTCCCGGACAACGCCGAGTACTTTGATAATCAAGGAGGCCTCCTGGGGACTACTGAAATCACTTTGGTATCCTCTCTACTTCTTATCTGCGAAATAGTCCAAAGGGGAACGAAGATGGCGTTAAAATATTTTCCAAACCTATCACTACAGTAGCTCTATCTAGGATATTGAGCACTTTTCTCCCGGACAACGCCGAGTATTTCAAAATCAAAGAGGCCTCCTGGGGACTACTGAAATAATTCTTATCCATTCCCCCATCCTTTTCAGCGTAGATGCTGTTAAAATATTATCCAAACCTATCACTACAGTAGCTCTATCTAGGACATTGAGCACTTTTTTCCCGGACAACGCCGAGTACTTTGAAGATCAAAGAGGCCTCCTGGGGACAACTGAAATCAGTTAGGTACCCTCCCTCCTTTTCATCTGCAAAATTGTCCAAAGGGGAAAGAAGATGGCGTTAAAATATTTTCTAAACCTATCACTACAGTAGCTCTATCTAGGACATTGAGCACTTTTCTCCCGGACAACGCCGAGTACTTTTAAAATCGAGGAGGCTTCATGAGCACTCCTGAAATCCCTTAGGTATCCTCTCTCCTTCGGATCTGCGAAATAGTCCAAAGAGGAACGAAGATGGCGTTAAAATATTTTCCAAACCTATCACTACAGTAGCTCTATCTAGGATATTGAGCACTTTTCTCCCGGACAACGCCGAGTACTTTGAAAATCGAGGAGGCTTCATGAGCACTCCTGAAATCCCTTAGGTATCCTCTCTCCTTCTGATCTGCGAAATAGTCCAAAGGGGAACGAAGATGGCGTTAAAATATTTTCCAAACCTATCACTACAGTAGCTCTATCTAGGATATTGAGCACTTTTCTCCCGGACAACGCCGAGTATTTCAAAATCAAAGAGGCCTCCTGGGGACTACTGAAATAATTCTTATCCATTCCCCCATCCTTTTCAGCGTAGATGCTGTTAAAATATTATCCAAACCTATCACTACAGTAGCTCTATCTAGGACATTGAGCACTTTTTTCCCGGACAACGCCGAGTACTTTGAAGATCAAAGAGGCCTCCTGGGGACAACTGAAATCAGTTAGGTATCCTCCCTCCTTTTCATCTGCAAAATTGTCCAAAGGGGAACGAAGATGGCGTTAAAATATTTTCTAAACCTATCACTACAGTAGCTCTATCTAGGATATTGAGCACTTTTCTCCCGGACAACGCCGAGTACTTTTAAAATCGAGAAGGCTTCATGAGCACTCCTTAAATCCCTTAGGTATCCTTACTCCTTCGGATCTTCGAAATAGTCCAAAGGGGAACGAAGATGGCGTTAAAATATTTTCCAAACCTATCACTACAGTAGCTCTATCTAGGATATTGAGCACTTTTCTCCCGGACAACGCCGAGTATTTCAAAATCAAAGAGGCCTCCTGGGGACTACTGAAATAATTCTTATCCATTCCCCCATTATTTTCAGCGTAGATGCTGTTAAAATATTATCCAAACCTATCACTACAGTAGCTCTATCTAGGACATTGAGCACTTTTCTCCCGGACAACGCCGAGTACTTTGATAATCAAGGAGGCCTCCTGGGGACTACTGAAATCACTTTGGTATCCTCTCTACTTCTTATCTGCGAAATAGTCCAAAGGGGAACGAAGATGGCGTTAAAATATTTTCCAAACCTATCACTACAGTAGCTCTATCTAGGATATTGAGCACTTTTCTCCCGGACAACGCCGAGTATTTCAAAATCAAAGAGGCCTCCTGGGGACTACTGAAATAATTCTTATCCATTCCCCCATCCTTTTCAGCGTAGATGCTGTTAAAATATTATCCAAACCTATCACTACAGTAGCTCTATCTAGGACATTGAGCACTTTTTTCCCGGACAACGCCGAGTACTTTGAAGATCAAAGAGGCCTCCTGGGGACAACTGAAATCAGTTAGGTACCCTCCCTCCTTTTCATCTGCAAAATTGTCCAAAGGGGAAAGAAGATGGCGTTAAAATATTTTCTAAACCTATCACTACAGTAGCTCTATCTAGGACATTGAGCACTTTTCTCCCGGACAACGCCGAGTACTTTTAAAATCGAGGAGGCTTCATGAGCACTCCTGAAATCCCTTAGGTATCCTCTCTCCTTCGGATCTGCGAAATAGTCCAAAGAGGAACGAAGATGGCGTTAAAATATTTTCCAAACCTATCACTACAGTAGCTCTATCTAGGATATTGAGCACTTTTCTCCCGGACAACGCCGAGTACTTTGAAAATCGAGGAGGCTTCATGAGCACTCCTGAAATCCCTTAGGTATCCTCTCTCCTTCTGATCTGCGAAATAGTCCAAAGGGGAACGAAGATGGCGTTAAAATATTTTCCAAACCTATCACTACAGTAGCTCTATCTAGGATATTGAGCACTTTTCTCCCGGACAACGCCGAGTATTTCAAAATCAAAGAGGCCTCCTGGGGACTACTGAAATAATTCTTATCCATTCCCCCATCCTTTTCAGCGTAGATGCTGTTAAAATATTATCCAAACCTATCACTACAGTAGCTCTATCTAGGACATTGAGCACTTTTTTCCCGGACAACGCCGAGTACTTTGAAGATCAAAGAGGCCTCCTGGGGACAACTGAAATCAGTTAGGTATCCTCCCTCCTTTTCATCTGCAAAATTGTCCAAAGGGGAAAGAAGATGGCGTTAAAATATTTTCTAAACCTATCACTACAGTAGCTCTATCTAGGACATTGAGCACTTTTCTCCCGGACAACGCCGAGTACTTTTAAAATCGAGGAGGCTTCATGAGCACTCCTGAAATCCCTTAGGTATCCTCTCTCCTTCTGATCTGCGAAATAGTCCAAAGGGGAACGAAGATGGCGTTAAAATATTTTCCAAACCTATCACTACAGTAGCTCTATCTAGGACATTGAGCACTTTTCTCCCGGACAACGCCGAGTACTTTGATAATAAAGGAGGCCTCCTGGGGACTACTGAAATCACTTAGGTATCCTCTCTCCTTCTGATCTGCGAAATAGTCCAAAGGGGAACGAAGATGGCGTTAAAATATTTTCCAAACCTATCACTACAGTAGCTCTATCTAGGATATTGAGCACTTTTCTCCCGGACAACGCCGAGTATTTCAAAATCAAAGAGGCCTCCTGGGGACTACTGAAATAATTCTTATCCATTCCCCCATTATTTTCAGCGTAGATGCTGTTAAAATATTATCCAAACCTATCACTACAGTAGCTCTATCTAGGACATTGAGCACTTTTCTCCCGGAAAACGCCGAGTACTTTGATAATCAAGGAGGCCTCCTGGGGACTACTGAAATCACTTTGGTATCCTCTCTACTTCTTATCTGCGAAATAGTCCAAAGGGGAACGAAGATGGCGTTAAAATATTTTCCAAACCTATCACTACAGTAGCTCTATCTAGGATATTGAGCACTTTTCTCCCGGACAACGCCGAGTACTTTGAAAATCGAGGAGGCTTCATGAGCACTCCTGAAATCCCTTAGGTATCCTCTCTCCTTCGGATCTGCGAAATAGTCCAAAGGGGAACGAAGATGGCGTTAAAATATTTTCCAAACCTATCACTACAGTTGCTCTATCTAGGATATTGAGCACTTTTCTCCCGGACAACGCCGAGTATTTCAAAATCAAAGAGGCCTCATGGGGACTACTGAAATAATTCTTATCCATTCCCCCATCCTTTTCAGCGTAGATGCTGTTAAAATATTATCCAAACCTATCACTACAGTAGCTCTATCTAGGACATTGAGCACTTTTTTCCCGGACAACGCCGAGTACTTTGAAAATCAAAGAGGCCTCCTGGGGACAACTGCAATCAGTTAGGTATCCTCCCTCCTTTTCATCTGCAAAATTGTCCAAAGGGGAACGAAGATGGCGTTAAAATATTTTCTAAACTTATCACTACAGTAGCTCTATCTAGGATATTGAGCACTTTTCTCCCGGACAACGCCAAGTACTTTGAAAATCGAGGAGGCTTCATGAGCACTCCTGAAATCCCTTAGGTATCCTCTCTCCTTCTGATCTGCGAAATAGTCCAAAGGGGAACGAAGATGGCGTTAAAATATTTTCCAAACCTATCACTACAGTAGCTCTATCTAGGATATTGAGCACTTTTCTCCCGGACAACGCCGAGTATTTCAAAATCAAAGAGGCCTCCTGGGGACTACTGAAATAACTCTTATCCATTCCCCCATCCTTTTCAGCGTAGATGCTGTTAAAATATTATCCAAACCTATCACTACAGTACCTCTATCTAGGACGTTGAGCAAAAAAGGAGGAGATAATGCATGGGAATAGTGCATCATGACAACGGAACCGATACAACCCTACCTCACACTTCTCAAAAAAGGAGGAGATAATGCATGGGATGAGTGCATCATGACAACGGACCCGATACGACCCTACCTCAACACTTCTCAAAAAGGTTAGCACTCTGGCCATTCAAAATTGCCTGGGCCGCCCCGTCGGGATTCCCCCGGTAGAGGCGCCTCAGTAAGCAATAAACTTACTCCTCCCCAAAGAGGGGAGGCAAAGCCTGGGAGTGTAGACCTCTTAGAACTGCACAGGACAGACCCATAGACCGGCGGAATGAAGCCCCGAAGGCCAAGACGATACCAGTCTATGGAGTGCAGTATCAATCGGAACAGATACTACACCTTGATCTTAGCCAAAAGAAGTGAATTAATGTAATTTTCGGTTAAAAAAAAATGGCGTCTAAAAGCTATGTTGAATTAGAGAAAAACGGCCTGGGGAAGTCTAAAATTATTTGTTGATATTCAAAATTCATGTAATAAGTTGTTAAATAGTATTATACAATGTTTGTTGAAAGAAAACCATAGTTATTATTACTTGTTAATTTATTAATGTAATTTAAAGTGTATAGTGGATAGACCGCTGTACTGTGGTAGATTCGTTATAAATACTGATAGAAATCGTTCCAAAAATTTTAATTTCGGATGCTTTCCCGGCCTTTTGGCTAAGATCAAAGTGTAGTATCTGTTCTCGGCATTTTTGCCTTGAGATCAAGTGTATTATCTACTCCTATCCAGTAGGTGTCGGTTTTACACTGTCGAATCAAAAATCAGATTATCATTTATTTATTTTTTAATCCCTTTTCCTTTTGGGCATTTCTTCTCCCCTAAAGTACAGGCTGAGGTCGTTATCTCACCGATGGATACTCATACTCCCCCCCCTCCCCTGAATTTCACCTGGGCCGTTCACACCTGCAAATGCTGGCACTCCACCTCCCCAAGTATCGCCTGAGGCGCCCCACTGGCGAATACAGATTTCGCCTGAGGCGCTCATACCGGCGAATGCCGACAGTCCCCCTCCCCAAATTTGGCCTGAGGCGCTCACACCGGCGAATTGTCGACACTCCCCCTCCTTAAATTTGGCCTGATGCGCTCATACCGGCGAATGCCGAACCCCCCCCCATCCCCCAAATTTGGCCTGAGGAGCCCCGCAACCGAATACCGAGACTCTCCCTCCCCCCTAAATTTGGCCCGAACGCCGACACTCCCCCATCCCCAGATTTGGCCTGAGGCGCTCATACCGGCGAATGCCGACATTCCCCCTCCCCAGATTTGGCCTGAGGCGCCCCATCGCCGAATGCCGACACTCCCTCTCCCCAGATTTGGCCTGTGGCGCTCACATCGGTGAATGCCGAAATTTACCCCCCCCCCCTATTTGGCCTGAAAGGAGGAGGTAATGCCTGGAAGTATTATTTCAGGATAACAGAACGGCCATAGTGAGGAAGGGAGGGGGGAAGGAATATTAGCGTCTATTAATAATTAAGAAAGAAAGGTAGAAAGTGTGGGAGTGAGAGGGGAAGAAGAAAGAAAGAAAAAAATGGTTGTAGTGTGAGTGAATTTCTACCCGCCACTCCCTTACTCTGACGTCATATCTAGTTTATCGTGACTTTGCATTATTTTTCTTCTCAAATTAGTATAAATAACGTTGAAAAATGGAGTTAAAAGCCACCCCCCATGGGAGAAAAGTGCTCAGTCGACCCCGGAAGAGTCAATTTTTTTTTCCGGTTCCGAGATATTAGACGCGCCTGGGCTGGCCGGTCGGAATGATGTCACCCGTGTGACCGTGTGTTGGGTACTTTCGGAGGAGAAGCTTTACATACATACATACATACATACATACAGACAGGTGGGATTTATATAATAGACTAGCAGGGCTACCCGGCGTTGCTCAGGTTATAGAATAGAAGAAAAATCGCGTGTGTAACATCTTTATATTCAAACTTCTATTTCTCTCCCTTTCTCTATAGCCGTCTCTTTATCTTTCTACTTTTCTCTTCTCTGGTCGCCCAATTTCACAGCTACTTTCTCATTTTGCCTTTTGCGAAAGCTGTTTCTTCTCCACCATTCCTCTTACGTTGGCCAGGGCAAAAGTATGACATATTTCTATAAAAAGTACCACCTCTGTCTGTGCCTTCTATATAGGTACATAATATATAAGTACCTATCGCCACTCTGGTGTGAATGCTAAATCCGTATCTATTGTCGCCCAGGTGCGCATGGTATGTACTTACTTATCACCATCCCTGTTCACATGCTATATACGTACCTATTACAGCCCCGGTGCGCACTATATACGTACCTATTGGCGTTGCACGGGGATCACTTCTCCAGTCGCCCTCCTTCCACAGTTGCCAGGAGTAAAAGATGTCACGTACATGGTTGCCAATTCACCCTGGCTACACTATCTCCGGCCTCCCCAAAACTCTGCACTACCTCTCCATTCCCTTGAGTAAAAATGTAATATTTCTATTAAAAGTACCATATTTGTCTTCATTATTAATGTTAATAAGGGTGTTTGTTTATTTACTTCTTCATGTCCGTGTATGTTAGATAAAATAACCTAGGTCAATCAGGCCCCTCTGACAGCAGTCTTTGTTAATGATAATAATGGTGTCTATTTACTTCTTTCATGTTTGTGTATGTTAGATTAAATAACCTAGGTTGATCACCGATTAAATATTTTATATGAATATAATAAATGGTATCAATGGGGAAGAATAATTTTTTCTTTTAAATTCACCGATCGAGACATTATTTTATATGAATATAAATAATAGTGCTAACAATGGGGACCCTTCCTATTACATTCTACTCAGACTCCGTAATATACCATTCGGGTTGAACTCCAGGCCTTGACTCTTTCCTGAACATCAGGCTCTGACTCCTACCCGAACAATTAGGACCTGACTACTTCCTGAAGAGCTGGCTCCGACTCCTTAAACATCAGGGTGACTCTTTCATATACTGCAAGCTCTGAATCTTTTCCCGAACTTCCAGCTTTGACTGTTTCACTGTTTCACTGCTCCCCGAACATCAGTTTGTTTTTTTTAATCCTGTGCTATGGTGTGTATAATAAACACATCTGCTCTATCTAGGATATTGAACTCTATTTAATTAAACACTCGTTCTATGTAGGATAATGAGCACTTTTAAAATAAGGAGGCCAAGAGAGCACTATCACAATCAAGCGCCTAGAACTTGTTAAATTTCAATGTAAAAAAATGATGACTGATTTGCTATTCTCTTTTACTGGATAACATTAAAAGCAGTGTTTAATTATAACATTAAAGGGAAAATGCCAATGTTACCTTACTGTAAAGAATTTACTATTTTATGTTAACCTTCCACTATTTTCAGGCCTCCCCAAAACTCTGCACTACCTCTCCATTCCCTGGAGTAAAAATGTAACATTTCTATTAAAAGTACCATATTTGTCTTCATTAGTATTGTTAATAAGGGTGTTTGTTTATTTACTTCTTCATGTCCGTGTATGTTAGATAAAATAACCTAGGTTGATCAGGCCCCTCTGACAGCAGTCTTTGTTAATGATAATAATGGTGTCTATTTACTTCTTTCATGTTTGTGTATGTTAGATTAAATAACCTAGGTTGATCACCGATTAAATATTTTATATGAATATAATAAATGGTATCAATGGGGAAGAATAATTTTTTCTTTTAAACAAATGTCTTAGCTGGAGAAACATAGAAATATTAATTTTTTTTCATATGTTAGAACAATGATGACCGACGACACTCTTTCCCACACTTCTGATGGTCTTGTGTCTAATTTGTGTTATGAGTAAATGTGGTATTGTGGTGACTAACATTCTAGTTATAGTAGGATATACATTTTTATTACTTTAGAACACTTTTGAAAGCCTTGTTTTGAATGTAATTTTTTCATATTTTCTGCAAGTAAATAATTCAAAGTTTAGTATTTGTTCAGATGGATGGTTAACGTCCGTAAAAACTAAAAAGAATGAAAGTTTACAACTTGTTCAATAAAGCAAAAAGCAAATATACGGTTATGAGTAAATGTGGTATTGTGGTGACTGATCATTCTAGTTAAAAGTAGAATAGACCGAATTTACAGAAAGCTGCTGTATTTAGGGTAAAGAACACCGACAGATTAAGCAGGTACACCTTACCAAGTTTTACACTGTTCTATCTAACATATTGAACAGTTACTGATTTAGTATATATCCATTAGTAAATTACACACATGCTATCTCTATGATATTGTGCACTGTTAGATTCACCATAAGACATACTAAGAGTCACACTATATTATAACACATACTTGCTCTATCTAGAGTATTAAATACATCCGAATGCAGCATTTACTATGTTTTGAGTGTCCTACTGCATTATTGCACACATCTGTTGCATCTAGGGAACTGATCAGTGTTTTCTACAAAATATAACATTTAGAAAGTGTCCTAGTGCAGTAATAATGTATTGCTCCTGAGTTTGTTTCAGATTATAAACCTAGGCATGAACAACAAAACAATAGTAAAAAAATGTGCTTAAAATATTTATGAAAAATGATTAGTTTATTGCTCAATATATTGAAACGCATTTATTTTAAGTTTGTTCACCACTTTCAAGCAAGAATATATTGTAAAAAAACAAAAACAATTTTATATTTAAATGGGTGATTTTTATTTTAATGTGTCTTTTGAGAATGTGTAATTGTGTCAAAAGATAAAAACACAAATTTAAAAAAGGAACTGCAGCACTTAATGATATCAATCACAGAAACACATTGTTCAACCGTGATGTTTTAGTAATAAAACGTTTTTTTAACCGTTTGATTATTTGTAATAAGATTTTTGCTATAGTCTTCATTTTATATAAAAGAATATAAAAATAAATTTCAATCAACCTGGAGATTTCGATGATGACAATGTAGCTTGTGTGGTTAATGAAACTAAGTAGGCAAATTCACTTAAATGAAAGATGTAATTGGGAAAAACAACCAAATTGTCTGAAATGGAAGATGAAATTAGAAAATATACTATTCAATTGAATGAGTACAGTAATCAAAATGATGTGGCTAAAAATGTACATCATTAATAATCACTTTTTAAAACTCAAAATATGAAAGTACTGAAATGTTTGTGTTAAGTTCTTATTAGTGACTTGCTATCATCAAGAATCCACCCCAAAGAATGTTCTTTCTTTTATGATTTTGAGGAATAGATAATTAAAAACATGAGAGCTATGACGTAGTTATTATTGCAAGAAAAGAGTCCTTCGTTTGTGATGATCACTGATCTTTTTTTAAAATTTTTTTTTTACTAATCATACATCAAACTAAAGTCATGTATTAAAAAGAAATTGTTCATAACGATTACACACAAACACAAAAAATAACTGAAGCAGTGAGTCCTGTGTTTATAAGAATAAATGGTGTCTATTAATCCATGCATAAGATAATGGGTAGTCTGAATTTCTCTTAATTCAAATTGTGGTAAAGCCGGACTCTGATAATCAAATCTGAAGGAAAGAAAGCATCAAATATATAGAACATAAAGGAATCTATTTAAAAGGTGTTCTGAATTGTGAATAGAAAAGGATAAAATGCAGTTTGTTTAAAAATAGATAGTTTTGTAGTAAAAGATATATAATTACAAAGAACAAATGCTGTACTCTATTGAAAAAGGCTGCTTCAATTGAGATTTTCTGGTACTGGGGGGTCTCAGGCTGTTAAGCAATTCCAAACTGAAACAGAACTAAGATATTGTTTAGTAGTAAAATAGCTTGGCCATTTTGCTAAGATCAAAGTGTGGTATCTGTTCTGATGGGTGCTGCACTTCATGGATCGGTGTTGTTTTGGCCTTCGGGGCTTGGTTTCCGCCGGTCTGTGGGTCTGATCTGTCCTGTGCAGTTCTAGGAGGTCCACCCTCCCAGGCTTTACCTCCCCTCTTTGGGGAGGAGTAAGTTAATTGCTTGCTGCCTGAAACGCCCCTGCCGGGGAATGTCGACAGGGTTGCCCAGGCAATTTTTAATGGCCAGAGTGCTCACCTTCTCGAGCGCTGGCTTTTCAAATCCCACTGTCAGTCCTTGTGTCACATATTCCTATTGTGGGTGGGGGTTAAATAACGCCTTTTGGCTAAGATCAAAGTGTAGTATCTGTTCCGATGGATACTGCACTTCATAGATCGGTATTGTCTTGGCCTTCTGGGGCTTGGTTTCCGCCGGTCTGTGGGTCTGATCTGTCCTGTGCAGTTCTAGGAGGTCCACCCTCCCAGGTTTTACCTCCCCTCTTTGGGAAGGAGTAAGTTAATTGCTTACTGCCTGAGGCGCCCCTACCGGGGAATGCCGACAGGGCTGCCCAAGCAATTTTTAATGGCCAGAGTGCTCACCTTCTCGAGCGCTGGCTTTTCAAATCCCACTTTCAGTCCTTCTGTCACATATTCCTATTGTGGGTGGGGGTTAAATAACGCCTTTTGGCTAAGATTAAAGTGTAGTATCTGTTCCGATTGATACTGCACCCCATAAACTGGTATCGTCTTGGCCTTCGGGGCTTGATTTACGCCGGTCTATGGGTCTGTCCTGTGCAGTTCTAGTAGGTCCACCTTCCCAGGCTTTGCCTCCCCTCTTTGGGGAGGAGTAAGTTTATTGCTTACTGCCTGAGGCGCCCCTACCGGGGAATGCCGACGGGGCTGCCCAGGCAATTTTTAAACCCCATTTTCCCAACCCGACTTGTGGGAGTAAGATAAAAACTGGCCTTGTGCCTAACTCCTGGAGAGGAGTAAATCAATACTCTAGTGTAAATTTGTGTTGACGTTTTCCTTTGTGTAACTTTCTAATAGGAGATGTATTTACTATTGCCTGTTGGGTGAGGTGCTTTACTATATTCACGAGGGAGTCTCAATGGGACTATACAGTCATTTCACTTCTCACCAAAGTGCCATTGTTTTCACTAAGTTTCAGTGCTAATAGTTTTCAAACATTTACTTAGAAAGTGAAAATAATTATAAAAAAAAGAATGTGCACCAAAAAAGTAAACAAAAATATTTTCTCTGATAATGACTGTTTTCCCCTATCTGTCTGACTGTCTCCCTTGCTTCATCTGTGTGCATGGTTTGGTTTATATCATGTAGCAGTATTTATATGGTGTTGCATAGTTAATAGAATAATACACATGCTGTTTATTGAATGTAACATCGACAGACTAATAGATTAAATAGCAAGCAAATAAAAATACTTGTTTGAAACAAAATAGTTGAAGAATACATTACCAGAGCCTTGTTAGCCAGGGTTATACAGAGTGAAACGGGCTATAATAACTGGTGTAAAGTTACATCCATAACCTCCTAAGCATTTACACTGTTTTACCCTGTTACCACCTCCCAGAACGGGGACCAGAGGTTGGATTTTGGGAGGCATGTTTGGATGTTAAACAACCAAAACCATGTTCTTTTAGTCAATTCTCAACTGTCATTCATTTTTAAGTTATTCTCAACTCTGGAGAGGTGTCATTCATTTTTAAGTCATTCTCAACTCTGGTGGATGTGTCATTCATTTTCTAATTATTCTCAACTCAGGGGGGGGGCATCATTCATTATTTAATTATTCTAAACTCTGGGAGAGTTGTCATTTTAGAATTGGTAATTTGTATAAACAAAATGTAGTTAAAATGAGTTTAGAATTCTGAAAACTCTTGAGGAGTTTGAAATTGGTGACTTACTGGAAAAGAACATGATGACAATTAATATTGGAATTTTTATTGTGTTCTACACATTTCAGTTGTCAATTTTGTTTTGTTTATCTGTTTGTTTTAGATTCTTACGTACCTATTACAGACTCGGTGCGCATACTATATACGTACCTATTGGCGTTGCACGGGGATCACTTCTCCAGTCGCCCTCCTTCCACAGTTGCCAGGAGTAAAAGATGTCACGTACATGGTTGCCAATTCACCCTGGCTACACTATTTTCAGGCCTCCCCAAAACTCTGCACTACCTCTCCATTCCCTGGAGTAAAAATGTAACATTTCTATTAAAAGTACCATATTTGTCTTCATTAGTATTGTTAATAAGGGTGTTTGTTTATTTACTTCTTCATGTCCGTGTATGTTAGATAAAATAACCTAGGTTGATCAGGCCTCTCTGACAGCAGTCTTTGTTAATGATAATAATGGTGTCTATTTACTTCTTTCATGTTTGTGTATGTTAGATTAAATAACCTAGGTTGATCACCGATTAAATATTTTATATGAATATAATAAATGGTATCAATGGGGAAGAATAATTTTTTCTTTTAAATTCACCGATCGAGACATTATTTTATATGAATATAAATAATAGTGCTAACAATGGGGACCCTTCCTATTACATTCTACTCAGACTCCGTAATATACCATTCGGGTTGAACTCCAGGCCTTGACTCTTTCCTGAACATCAGGCTCTGACTCCTACCCGAACAATTAGGACCTGACTACTTCCTGAAGAGCTGGCTCCGACTCCTTAAACATCAGGGTGACTCTTTCATATACTGCAAGCTCTGAATCTTTTCCCGAACCTCCAGCTTTGACTGTTTCACTGTTTCACTGCTCCCCGAACATCAGTTTGTTTTTTTTTAATCCTGTGCTATGGTGTGTATAATAAACACATCTGCTCTATCTAGGATATTGAACTCTATTTAATTAAACACTCGTTCTATGTAGGATAATGAGCACTTGTAAAATAAGGAGGTCAAGAGAGCACTATCACAATCAAGCGCCTAGAACTTGTTAAATTTCAATGTAAAAAAATGATGACTGATTTGCTATTCTCTTTTACTGGATAACATTAAAAGCAGTGTTTAATTATTGATAACATTAAAGGGAAAATGCCAATGTTACCTTACTGTAAAGAATTTACTATTTTATGTTAACCTTCCACTAACCTTGCTCAGCAAAAAATGTCTTAGCTGGGGAAACATAGAAATATTAATTTTTTTTCATATGTTAGAACAATGATGACCGACGACACTCTTTCCCACACTTCTGATGGTCTTGTGTCTAATTTGTGTTATGAGTAAATGTGGTATTGTGGTGACTAACATTCTAGTTATAGTAGGATATACATTTTTATTACTTTAGAACACTTTTGAAAGCCTTGTTTTGAATGTAATTTTTTCATATTTTCTGCAAGTAAATAATTCAAAGTTTAGTATTTGTTCAGATGGATGCTACAACCCTTAATTGGTAACTGAAGTCGGTACCAGTCTAAGTGTTTGGTTAACGTCCATAAAAACTAAAAAGAATGAAAGTTTACAACTTGTTCAATAAAGCAAAAAGCAAATATAAGGTTATGAGTAAATGTGGTATTGTGGTGACTGATCATTCTAGTTAAAAGTAGAATAGACCGAATTTACAGAAAGCTGCTGTATTTAGGGTAAAGAACACCGACAGATTAAGCAGGTACACCTTACCAAGTGTTACACTGTTCTATCTAACATATTGAACAGTTACTGATTTAGTATATATCCATTTGTAAATTACACACATGCTATCTCTATGATATTGTGCACTGTTAGATTCACCATAAGACATACTAAGAGTCACACTATATTATAACACATACTTGCTCTATCTAGAGTATTAAGTACATCCGAATGCAGCATTTACTATGTTTTGAGTGTCCTACTGCATTATTGCACACATCTGTTGCATCTAGGGAACTGATCAGTGTTTTCTACAAAATATAACATTTAGAAAGTGTCCTAGTGCAGTAATAATGTATTGCTCCTGAGTTTGTTTCAGATTATAAACCTAGGCATGAACAACAAAACAATAGTAAAAAAATGTGCTTAACATATTTAAGAAAAATGATTAGTTTATTGCTCAATATATTGAAACACATTTATTTTAAGTTTGTTCACCACTTTCAAGCAAGAATATAATGAAAAAAACAAAAACAATTTTATATTTAAATGGGTGATTTTTATTTTAATGTGTCTTTTGAGAATGTGTAATTGTGTCAAAAGATAAAAACACAAATTTAAAAAAGGAACTGCAGCACTTAATGATATCAATCACAGAAACACATTGTTCAACCGTGATGTTTTAGTAATAAAACGTTTTTTTAACCGTCCTCATTTTGATTATTTGTAATAAGATTTTTGCTATAGTCTTCATTTTATATAAAAGAATATAAAAATAAATTTCAAGCTACATTGTCATCATCGAAATCTCCAGGTTGATTGTGTGGTTAATGAAACTAAGTAGGCAAATTCACTTAAATGAAATATGTAATTGGGAAAAACAACCAAATTGTCTGAAATGGAAGATGAAATTAGAAAATATACTATTCAATTGAATGAGTACAGTAATCAAAATGATGTGGCTAAAAATGTACATCATTAATAATCACTTTTTAAAACTCAAAATATGAAAGTACTGAAATGTTTGTGTTAAGTTCTTATTAGTGACTTGCTATCATCAAGAATCCACCCCAAAGAATGTTCTTTCTTTTATGATTTTGAGGAATAGATAATTAAAAACATGAGAGCTATGACGTAGTTATTATTGCAAGAAAAGAGTCCTTCGTTTGTGATGATCACTGATCTTTTTTAAAAATTTTTTTTTTACTAATCATACATCAAACTAAAGTCATGTATTAAAAAGAAATTGTTCATAACGATTACACACAAACACAAAAAATAACTGAAGCAGTGAGTCCTGTGTTTATAAGAATAAATGGTGTCTATTAATCCATGCATAAGATAATGGGTAGTCTGAATTTCTCTTAATTCAAATTGTGGTAAAGCCGGACTCTGATAATCAAATCTGAAGGAAAGAAAGCATCAAATATATAGAACATAAAGGAATCTATTTAAAAGGTGTTCTGAATTGTGAATAGAAAAGGATAAAATGCAGTTTGTTTAAAAATAGATAGTTTTGTAGTAAAAGATATATAATTACAAAGAACAAATGCTGTACTCTATTGAAAAAGGCTGCTTCAATTGAGATTTTCTGGTACTGGGGGGTCTCAGGCTGTTAAGCAATTCCAAACTGAAACAGAACTAAGATATTGTTTAGTAGTAAAATAGCTTGGCCATTTTGCTAAGATCAAAGTGTAATATCTGTTCCGATGGGTGCTGCACTTCATGGATCGGTGTTGTTTTGGCCTTCGGGGCTTGGTTTCCGCCGGTCTGTGGGTCTGATCTGTCCTGTGCAGTTCTAGGAGGTCCACCCTCCCAGGCTTTACCTCCCCTCTTTAGGGAGGAGTAAGTTAATTGCTTGCTGCCTGAGGCGCCCCTGCCGGGGAATGCCGACAGGGCTGCCCAGGCAATTTTTAATGGCCAGAGTGCTCATCTTCTCGAGCGCTGGCTTTTCAAATCCCACTTTCCGACCTTGTGTCACATATTCCTATTGTGGGTGGGGGTTAAATAACGCCTTTTGGCTAAGATCAAAGTGTAGTATCTGTTCCGATGGATACTGCACGTCATAGATCGGTATTGTCTTGGCCTTCTGGGGCTTGGTTTCCGCCGGTCTGTGGGTCTGATCTGTCCTGTGCAGTTCTAGGAGGTCCACCCTCCCAGGTTTTACCTCCCCTCTTTGGGGAGGAGTAAGTTAATTGCTTACTGCCTGAGGCGCCCCTACCGGGGAATGCCGACGGGGCTGCCCAGGCAATTTTTAATGGCCAGAGTGCTCACCTTCTCGAGCGCTGGCTTTTCAAATCCCACTTTCAGTCCTTCTGTCACATATTCCTATTGTGGGTGGGGGTTAAATAACGCCTTTTGGCTAAGATCAAAGTGTAGTATCTGTTCCGATGGATACTGCACCCCATAAACTGGTATCGTCTTGGCCTTCGGGGCTTGATTTACGCCGGTCTATGGGTCTGTCCTGTGCAGTTCTAGGAGGTCCACCTTCCCAGGCTTTGCCTCCCCTCTTTGGGGAGGAGTAAGTTTATTGCTTACTGCCTGAGGCGCCCCTACCGGGGAATGCCGACGGGGCTGCCCAGGCAATTTTTAAACCCCACTTTCCCAACCCGACTTGTGGGAGTAAGATAAAAACTGGCCTTGTGCCTAACTCCTGGAGAGGAGTAAATCAATACTCTAGTGTAAATTTGTGTTGACGTTTTCCTTTGTGTAACTTTCTAATAGGAGATGTATTTACTATTGCCTGTTGGGTGAGGTGCTTTACTATATTCACGAGGGAGTCTCAATGGGACTATACAGTCATTTCACTTCTCACCAAAGTGCCATTGTTTTCACTAAGTTTCAGTGCTAATAGTTTTCAAACATTTACTTAGAAAGTGAAAATAATTATAAAAAAAAGAATGTGCACCAAAAAAGTAAACAAAAATATTTTCTCTGATAATGACTGTTTTCCCCTATCTGTCCGACTGTCTCCCTTGCTTCATCTGTGTGCATGGTTTGGTTTATATCATGTAGCAGTATTTATATGGTGTTGCATAGTTAATAGAATAATACACATGCTGTTTATTGAATGTAACATCGACAGACTAATAGATTAAATAGCAAGCAAATAAAAATACTTGTTTGAAACAAAATAGTTGAAGAATACATTACCAGAGCCTTGTTAGCCAGGGTTATACAGAGTGAAACGGGCTATAATAACTGGTGTAAAGTTACATCCATAACCTCCTAAGCATTTACACTGTTTTACCCTGTTACCACCTCCCAGAACGGGGACCAGAGGTTGGATTTTGGGAAGCATGTTTGGATGTTAAACAACCAAAACCATGTTCTTTTAGTCAATTCACAACTGTCATTCATTTTTAAGTTATTCTCAACTCTGGAGAGGTGTCATTCATTTTTAAGTCATTCTCAACTCTGGTGGATGTGTCATTCATTTTCTAATTATTCTCAACTCAGGGGGGGGGCATCATTCATTATTTAATTATTCTAAACTCTGGGAGAGTTGTCATTTTAGAATTGGTAATTTGTATAAACAAAATGTAGTTAAAATGAATTTAGAATTCTGAAAACTCTTGAGGAGTTTCAAATTGGTGACTTACTGAAAAAAAACATGATGACAATGAATATTGGAATTTTTATTGTGTTCTACACATTTCAGTTGTCAATTTTTTTTTGTTTATCTGTTGATTTTAGATTCTTACCTATTTAGACTTTAGGTCATGTTGGGAGTTAAAATGAATTTAGAATTCTGAAAACTCTTGAGGAGTTTGAAATTGGTGACTTACTGAAAAAGAACATGATGACAATGAATATTGGTATTTTTATTGTGTTCTACACATTTCAGTTGTCAATTTTGTTTTGTTTATTCGTTTGTTTTAGATTCTTACGTACCTATTACAGCCCCGGTGCGCATACTATATACGTACCTATTGGCGTTGCACGGCGATCACTTCTCCAGTCGCCTCCTTCCACAGTTGCCAGGAGTAAAAGATGTCACGTACATGGTTGCCAATTCACCCTGGCTACACTATCTCCGGCCTCCCCAAAACTCTGCACTACCTCTCCATTCCCTGGAGTAAAAATGTAACATTTCTATTAAAAGTACCATATTTGTCTTCATTAGTATTGTTAATAAGGGTGTTTGTTTATTTACTTCTTCATGTCCGTGTATGTTAGATAAAATAACCTAGGTCGATCAGGCCCCTCTGACAGCAGTCTTTGTTAATGATAATAATGGTGTCTATTTACTTCTTTCATGTTTGTGTATGTTAGATTAAATAACCTAGGTTGATCACCGATTAAATATTTTATATGAATATAATAAATGGTATCAATGGGGAAGAATAATTTTTTCTTTTAAATTCACCGATCGAGACATTATTTTATATGAATATAAATAATAGTGCTAACAATGGGGACCCTTCCTATTACATTCTACTCAGACTCCGTAATATACCATTCGGGTTGAACTCCAGGCCTTGACTCTTTCCTGAACATCAGGCTCTGACTCCTACCCGAACAATTAGGACCTGACTACTTCCTGAAGAGCTGGCTCCGACTCCTTAAACATCAGGGTGACTCTTTCATATACTGCAAGCTCTGAATCTTTTCCCAAACCTCCAGCTTTGACTGTTTCACTGTTTCACTGCTCCCCGAACATCATTTTTTTTTTTTTTAATCCTGTGCTATGGTGTGTATAATGAACACACCTGCTCTATCTAGGATATTGAACTCTATTTAATTAAACACTCGTTCTATGTAGGATAATGAGCACTTTTAAAATAAGGAGGCCAAGAGAGCACTATCACAATCAAGCGCCTAGATCTTGTTAAATTTCAATGTAAAAAAATGCTGACTGATTTGCTATTCTCTTTTACTGGATAACATTAAAAGCAGTGTTTAATTATTGATAACATTAAAGGGAAAATGCCAATGTTACCTTACTGTAAAGAATTTACTATTTTATGTTAACCTTCCACTAACCTTGCTCAGCAACAAATGTCTTAGCTGGGTTATTTAACATATATATATATTTTTTTTTTCATATGTTAGAACAATGATGACCGACGACACTCTTTCCCACACTTCTGACTGTCTTGTGTCTAATTTGTGTTATGAGTAAATGTGGTATTGTGGTGACTAACATTCTAGTTATAGTAGGATATACATTTTTATTACTTTAGAACACTTTTGAAAGCCTTGTTTTGAATGTAATTTTTTCATATTTTCTGCAAGTAAATAATTCAAAGTTTAGTATTTGTTCAGATGGATGCTACAACCCTTAATTGGTAACTGAAGTCGGTACCAGTTTAAGTGTTTGGTTAACGTACGTAAAAACTAAAAAGAATGAAAGTTTACAACTTGTTCAATAAAGCAAAAAGCAAATATAAGGTTATGAGTAAATGTGGTATTGTGGTGACTGATCATTCTAGTTAAAAGTAGAATAGACCGAATTTACAGAAAGCTGCTGTATTTAGGGTAAAGAACACCGACAGATTAAGCAGGTACACCTTACCAAGTGTTACACTGTTCTATCAAACATATTGAACAGTTACTGATTTAGTATATATCCATTAGTAAATTACACACATGCTATCTCTATGATATTGTGCACTGTTAGATTCACCATAAGACATACTAAGAGTCACACTATATTATAACACATACTTGCTCTATCTAGAGTATTAAGTACATCCGAATGCAGCATTTACTATGTTTTGAGTGTCCTACTGCATTATTGCACACATCTGTTGCATCTAGGGAACTGATCAGTGTTTTCTACAAAATACAACATTTAGAAAGTGTCCTAGTGCAGTAATAATGTATTGCTCCTGAGTTTGTTTCAGATTATAAACCTAGGCATGAACAACAAAACAATAGTAAAAAAATGTGCTTAACATATTTAAGAAAAATTATTAGTTTATTGCTCAATATATTGAAACACATTTATTTTAAGTTTGTTCACCACTTTCAAGCAAGAATATAATGAAAAAAAAACAAAAACAATTTTATATTTAAATGGGTGATTTTTATTTTAATGTGTCTTTTGAGAATGTGTAATTGTGTCAAAAGATAAAAACACAAATTTAAAAAAGGAACTGCAGCACTTAATGATATCAATCACAGAAACACATTGTTCAACCGTGATGTTTTAGTAATAAAACGTTTTTTTAACCGTCCTCATTTTGATTATTTGTAATAAGATTTTTGCTATAGTCTTCATTTTATTTTATATAAAAGAATATAAAAATAAATTTCAAGCTACATTGTCATCATCGAAATCTCCAGGTTGATTGTGTGGTTAATGAAACTAAGTAGGCAAATTCACTTAAATGAAAGATGTAATTGGGAAAAACAACCAAATTGTCTGAAATGGAAGATGAAATTAGAAAATATATTATTCAATTGAATGAGTACAGTAATCAAAATGATGTGGCTAAAAATGTACATCATTAATAATCACTTTTTAAAACTCAAAATATGAAAGTACTGAAATGTTTGTGTTAAGTTCTTATTAGTGACTTGCTATCATCAAGAATCCACCCCAAAGAATGTTCTTTCTTTTATGATTTTGAGGAATAGGTAATTAAAAACATGAGAGCTATGACGTAGTTATTATTGCAATAGAGTTATTATTATAGAGTCCTTCGTTTGTGATGATCAGTGATCTTTTTTTTTTTTTACTAATCATACATCAAACTAAAGTCATGTATTAAAAAGAAATTGTTCATAATGATTACACACACACAAAAAAAATAACTGAAGCAGTGAGTCCTGTGTTAGTCTGAATTTCTCTTAATTGTCGTAAGTGTTTATTAAAAAATTTCAGCAATTGTTTTTTTATTTTTTTTTTGTGAGTTTAATTTTTTTTTTTTTTAATTTATTATAATGGAAAATATCCGAATTTGTCAATTGTTTTTTTATCGTGTAAAGTTCTAATGCCTTTAAAAGAAGTGTATCATATTTAATTATCGACGTTTACGAATGCATATGTGATTATGTCGGATGAGTTTTTATACTTAAAAATATTGTAATATTATTTATAAAAATATTGTAATATTATTTATAATGGGTGGCACGTTATTATGTAGTCGCTGTCTCTTATATATTTAGGTGGGGGTGGGTGGGGGAACATTTAATCAGTTTACACGGATTTTTCATTTTAAAAAATAAAATAAAAATAAAACTTTAAACTCTAAAAAATAAGAAAAAAAACAATACAAAAACTTTAACAAATTCTGATATTTTATTGTAATAAGTAAGGGTAGTTCTGCATTTCAAACGTCACTTGGACTTAATAATTGAAGAGTTCCATTCATTCCACCGAGTCAACCGGAAGTGCCAGACTGAATGTAAAGTCATCGATTTATCTTATTGTATGAATGAAAAGTTTCTGAAAGTAGGCAACAGTAATGTCTGAAGTGAAAATTTATCAATGAAATGAGTAGTTAGTGATTTTTTTCATTGTAAGAATTCAAATTCTATTGACTATTTTGTCAATAGTGATCGTTTAAAACGATTTTAAGAAAGTTCAAATTCTGTATAAGTAACAGTTGTTTTAACTTCATGTAAATAAGTAAAACGTAAAATTATTATATTAATTGTTAGGTGATTTTTTTTAAAAATTATTATAATATGAAATATCGGATTATTCATACGAGAGTTGAGATTCGGTGGACCAGAAATGCGTGCACACTTTACGTATAACTTATATAGGAAAATACCCCCCTCCTAAATTATAAAATAATAACAATTTTCATAAATTTTTTTCTTAGCAGATATTTTTTTAGGCTGTTTACATGTAATTTGCCAAAAAAAGTAGAAACTTTTTTTTTTAGGGGTCGAAATACGAAAGGTGCACTTCTATAAATTTACCAAAAAAAAAAAAAAAATGATATAGTGTTTTTTTTTCTTACGATACGTTTAATAAACAAAAAAATTAAGTTATAGAAATATTTGTAAATAAAATTAGCGATCTTAATTGTTGATTATGCCTAATGTACGGTTATGTTTTAAAATGTATACATTTAGTTTATTTATTAAAATATATTGCGTTTCACGTTGCGAAACTAAACAAACATGTTTTTGTATCAGTATTTACTTGTCTCCCCACGAGGACAGAATGCATAATAAACTCATATATATATTTTTTTTTTACGATACGTTTAATAAACAAATAATATTAGCAATAAATATATTTTAATTTGTTGTGTTTTTTTTTGGGGGGGGGGGATGAACACTTGTCAGTCAAATGTATTTAGGTGGGGGTGGGTGGGGGAACATTTAATCAGTTTACACGGATTTTTCATTTTAAAAAATAAAATAAAAATAAAACTTTAAACTCTAAAAAATAAGAAAAAAAACAATACAAAAACTTTAACAAATTCTGATATTTTATTGTAATAAGTAAGGGTAGTTCTGCATTTCAAACGTCACTTGGACTTAATAATTGAAGAGTTCCATTCATTCCACCGAGTCAACCGGAAGTGCCAGACTGAATGTAAAGTCATCGATTTATCTTATTGTATGAATGAAAAGTTTCTGAAAGTAGGCAACAGTAATGTCTGAAGTGAAAATTTATCAATGAAATGAGTAGTTAGTGATTTTTTTCATTGTAAGAATTCAAATTCTATTGACTATTTTGTCAATAGTGATCGTTTAAAACGATTTTAAGAAAGTTCAAATTCTGTATAAGTAACAGTTGTTTTAATAAACTTCATGTAAATAAGTAAAACGTAAAATTTTTATATTAATTGTTAGAGGTGATTTTTTTTTTAAATTATTATAATATGAAATATCGGATTATTCATACGAGAGTTGAGATTCGGTGGACCAGAAATGCGTGCACACTTTACTTATAACTTATATAGGAAAATACCCCCCTCCTAAATTATAAAATAATAACAATTTTCATAAATTTTTTTCTTAGCAGATATTTTTTTAGGCTGTTTACATGTAATTTGCCAAAAAAAGTAGAAACTTTTTTTTTTAGGGGTCGAAATACGAAAGGTGCACTTCTATAAATTTACCAAAAAAAAAAAAAAATGATATAGTGTTTTTTTTTCTTACGATACGTTTAATAAACAAAAAAATTAAGTTATAGAAATATTTGTAAATAAAATTAGCGATCTTAATTGTTGATTATGCCTAATGTACGGTTATGTTTTAAAATGTATACATTTAGTTTATTTATTAAAATATATTGCGTTTCACGTTGCGAAACTAAACAAACATGTTTTTGTATCAGTATTTACTTGTCTCCCCACGAGGACAGAATGCATAATAAACTCATATATATATATTTTTTTTACGATACGTTTAATAAACAAATAATATTAGCAATAAATATATTTTAATTTGTTGTGTTTTTTTTGGGGGGGGAATGAACACTTGTCAGTCAAATGTTTTTATTTAAGTGTGAAAATACCGTTTTATTTCGCTTACGAAGAGAAATGTAAATATTTACTTGCGTCCCCACGAAGGGAGATTGCATAATAAAGTCATATCGTGTTTTTTTTTTTACGATACGTTTAATAAACAAAAAAATTAAGTTATAGAAATATTTGTAAATAAAATTATCGATCTTAATTGTTGATTATGGATGGTGAGGCCAATGTACGGTTATGTTTTAAAATGTATTTATTTTGTTTATTTATTAAAATATATTGCGTTTCACGTTGCGAAACTAAACAAACATGTTTTTGTATCAGTATTTACTTGTCTCCCCACGAGGACAGAATGCATAATAAACTCATATATATATATATTTTTTACGATACGTTTAATAAACAAATAATATTAGCGAATTTTTTTGTTTAAATAAAAATTAAGTTGTTTATAATTGTTGATTACAGAAACAAATAAAAAAAGTACGTAAACTTACGTTTTTCATATTTGGCGCGTTCAAAATGGTCTTGACATATATTTCACGCATGCGCAAATCGTTTTTGTACTATGTCTTGATTTTTTAAAACATCCTCCCCCCCCTCAACGTTTCGAGCCATTTCTATACGAAAATATGAACGTTTCCCCCCAATTTTCAGAGATTGCACGTCTGGGGGCTGGCTGGTTTTAATAAAGTCATCTGCGTAAGTGTCTGTTGGGTAGTATCGGAGGAGAAGACCAACATACATACATACATACATACATACATACATACATACATACATACATACATACATACATACAGACAGGTGACGTTTATATAATAGATTACACTACGTACACATGTATGATATACTCTTTGCTTGGTTGACAGTGGAAACACTGTGATGCTTAGTAATAACAGAAAGTAAGCCGAATAAATAGAGAATATTATATGGTGCGCCTATTAAATAGAAACCCAAAAAAACGGCTACAAATGAATAAGAAAAAATGCTAAATCCACTGTGACATGTCGATACCAACGATGGCAAAACTACATGAATTACACTTCGAATTTCATCCGCACTTACTGTATTTATCAGATCTGATCGTTAGCGACTACTGGTTGTTTGCAGACCTCAAAAGAATGCCCCAGGGTAAGAGATATGGCTCCAATAAAGAAGTGATAACAGAAACTGAGGTAAAGACAAATACTGCAACAAAAGGAATTGCGTTCCCATTTATGTCAGCGAAACACATTGATTACACACACATACGTGTATGCATATATATATATATATATATATGTGTGTGTGTGTGTGTGTTCGTATGTATTTATTTCTCTGTCTCTGTCTCTCTCTCTCTCTCTCTATATATATATATATATTAGTACTTCATGTATCCACATAAAATATTATAAGGAGATATAATAGACGACCCGTGTAGATTGTTAACAAACAATAGGATTGACATAGGAGCGTCACCAACAAAGCCTTTGTTCGCGGGAAGCCCAACGATTGGCTGAGGGAACAACAAAGAATCTGATTGGTTAACTAGCAAGCCATGTATATAAAAACACCTGACAAAAATAACTCCATGCATTTAGCCTGACGATTCCCCCCGGGGATGAAACACAGGAGCCTCTGTGTAGCTTGATTGCCATATATATTTTCATTGCTTACTATATATATATATATATATATATATATATATATATACATATATATATATATATATATATATATATATATATAGATAGATATATATGTATATATTGTGAATGTTTTCATTTAATGCGTCTTCAATGGATATACGCATGTATAAATGTATTTTGTCTCACCCCGACAGGTCCAGAAGACCCATAATTGTCCCCTAGCAATATGCAATGCTCGTACGACGGGTGAACGACAGAGATTACAACTTTAAGCTGATGGAAATATATGGAAATGATTTTGGGACATTACAGGAAATGCAATGGAAGAAAAATAAAGAACAATCGAAAGAAAAGGTTATTTTATGTACACACACATACACACACCTATATATATATATATATATATATATATATATATATATATATATATATATATATATATATATACATATATATATATATATATATATATATATATATATATATATATATATATATATATGTCAGATCTGGAAACTGAAGTTCTCAGTTTCTGTCTGAAATTTGCGAGTGGAATACACTCAAATATCCCCACCAACTCAATTTTAAATAACTACAGACATGAGGACACTTATTTAAAAAAAGGCTTCATCAAAGGAATCATTTCAACTACAGCCACTCTACCCAACGACTCAGCTCTTTTTAAAAGGTGTATAACACTTTAAGACGTTTAGCCAATAACAACAACATTAACACATCACCATCAGACTAAAGAGGGGGGATAGTAATTATAGATAGAATCTCATGCCTAACAAAAATAACTACATTATTATCAGACGAAAACACATATGCCAAAACAGATTTAAAAATTATTGAAAAGAATATCAGACATTTAAACAAATCCTTCAAGAACCTCACAAAAAACGATAAAAATGGGCATCGAACACCACCCAATAATCCCCACATTATATTGCCTACCAAAAACTCATTAACCGAACCTCCCCATGAACCCCATCATATCTGGCATCGGTAGCACCACATACAAGATCGCACGAGCCATGGCCACCACTTCCTCCCTACTAATTTATTTATTTATTTATTTGTTATGCCCTCTTGGGCATCTCCCATTTAACTATCTTCAAAATTCAACTTAAATAAAATTAAACTCTTAGTACAGTATCGATATCCAGATCAAATTCTGTTAAATATTTCATTTCTGTTAAATATTTCATGAGTTATCAAACTCCCAAAGGTGCCCCCTCAATTTCTCCCTCCTACCACTTTCTCTATTTCTGTTCTTAATCTGATCTGGCAACTTATTCCAAAAACATATTACTCTGTAAGCAAAAAAAAACTGAACTGGTTAACAGATCTAGTTTTTGAAAACTGCCTTGACAATAACTTTCCAGATCTAGGTGAAATACTAAAAAAAATGCCATTTATTATCTTGAAAGTCTCAATCTCAATTATATCACCTCTCATCTTTCTCTCCAGCAAAGTAGCCAATCCAAATTTGTCCAATCTCTCCCTGTAACTGCACTCCTTTACTTTACTTATTAGTTTTGTACGAACAGATTGAAAAAGCCTTGCTAGTACACCAGCTGTTTCTACTGGTGTGTCTGTTAAATGCCCTGCCTCATTATCTCTTACTGTACTCACAGATTTTTTACTTTTAGTTTTTGCTTGAACATATTTGAACAATAGTTTACAGTTGTATTTAATATTCCTAACAATCTTATTTTCGTGTTTCAACTTTTCTTTTACTTCTAGTGTTTCATATTACTTTTTTTGCTTAAAGCATATTTATAATATTCCATACTTGGTATAATTCCAAATTTCCTCTAAGCTTTATCAATTTCCTTCCTTTTACGAGATAGACGATTACTGTCCCAAGATAATTCTTCTAATGGATCCCCTCGGTTGGAGAATTTTATAATAACTTCTAGAATATTTTCTATCATAGATTTTATCTTTCCATTTAATTCCTCCCACATTTCATTAACATCAGTTGTTTTCGAGCTATAATTCCAATCGATATTTTCTCCTTTCTCTGACACAAACTCTTTTGTAATCTTAGACCAGTTCCTCTTTTTTCTGTTTATATAATCAAACTCTGCCTTCATTTTAACTTCGATTTCAATACATGCATGATCAGATTTACCTAACGGTGCTTTCAAATTTACATCTCCTATTATGCATTCACTATTTGAAAAGATCTGATCTAATGTACCTTTTTCTAATCTATTTCCCACTAGTTTATATCTAGTATCTTCTTCTATATACCAATGCAAACCGTTTGTTGTAAAGAACTCCAAATATTCGTTCTGCATTCTAAAGTGTTGACTAACTGAATTCATAGGAGACACAACTAAACCCTTTGCCCAATTTACATTTGACAAATTGAAATCCCCGACCATTATAATATCTTCAGATTCATCTGATGTAAATGGAATCTCACTCATTTGTCCTTTTAATCCATAATCTTCCCCTATGGACAAATTCGGAGATCTGTATATACATAATACGACAAAAACTCTGTTATTAGCATCGATTATTCCTAACACCGAAGATTCAGTTTTATCAAACCAATTCAATCTAGAAGCCTTTAATGCATTATGTACATAAATAGCAGACCCCCAAACTTATTATTGTTTCTATGTATTATTGTTTCTATCTTCCAGTATTAATCAAAATATTGGTATTGCCAACTCTGCCTCTTCTACACTTCCCGTAGACAAATGTGTTTCTGTAATACAAATTATTTTATATTAGTTAGCAATCAGTTTTAGTTCCGATATTTTGTTTCTCAATGAGTTTGCGTTAGTTTGATACACTATCTTCTCTATTTTTTTGCGTTAGTATACAGTATCTTCAAATGTTCTCTATTTTTTTGCGTTAGTATACAGTATCTTCAAATGTTCTCTATTTTTTTGCGTTAGTATACAGTATCTTCAAATGTTCTCTATTTTTTTGCGTTAGTATACAGTATCTTCAAATGTTCTCTATTTTTTTGCGTTAGTATACAGTATCTTCAAATGTTCTCTATTTTTTTGCGTTAGTATACAGTATCTTCAAATGTTCTCTATTTTTTTGCGTTAGTATACAGTATCTTCAAATGTTCTCTATTTTTTTGCGTTAGTATACAGTATCTTCAAATGTTCTCTATTTTTTTGCGTTAGTATACAGTATCTTCAAATGTTCTCTATTTTTTTGCGTTAGTATACAGTATCTTCAAATGTTCTCTATTTTTTTGCGTTAGTATACAGTATCTTCAAATGTTCTCTATTTTTTTGCGTTAGTATACAGTATCTTCAAATGTTCTCTATTTTTTTGCGTTAGTCTACAGTATCTTCAAATGTTCTCTATTTTTTTGCGTTAGTCTACAGTATCTTCAAATGTTCTCTATTTTTCGTTACTCGTTTAATTTGATTTCCTTGGACGCTTTTTCGTTTTTTTTTGTTCTCAGGGGTTTTGCTTTTACCATTTTCTTTTCGTTCTGTTATCTACTCTTTTTTCCGAAAGCAGCATCCCTTTCTGTTGTCGTCAAATCTCGATTCATCCAAATAAGTTCTTTTCTTTCATTTTGTATTTTCCCTACAATATTTGTAGTTGTACAACCATTTTGCATCTTCCCCATGTCTTAGCGTGACCGTTATTAATCTGTTTTTGTTATTAACTTGTTTTCGAAGCCTAACCGTTCTGATAATGTCTTTTGTGGTATTCCCTTCACTTTATTTATTAAACAGAAACCCTTTTCATTTAGGTGTTCTTCCTTTTCTTCTTTCATGTTAGAAATGATGACGTTGTTAGTACGTTTTTTTTTTGTTCTAAAATATTTGTTTCTATTATGGATACTTTTTATAACATTTCCGATGTACTTTCCATTATTTCTTTTTGATCCTTTTTGGCTATATCAGCCCAAGTTCTATTCATTTCGTTCTTTTGTTCCAACAAACTGTTTGTTAGAGACAACTCAATTTTTTTTTAATTATCTATGTTATGAGCTCCTCTCACATAAAAACCAAGGTCACTTATTAAACAAGATAAAAATCATTGATGTAGAAAACAAAAGTATACACTAATGACTCAGTCAGAAAATGTTTAAACTTACTCCAGATGCACTTAGAAAATATCTTACCATTCCCCCAATAAAACTCAATAGAAATAATCAAACTTATTACTAACATGACATATTTCCAATTTGACAATAAATTCTATAAACAAAAATTGGGACTCCCCATATACAACCCTCTAAAAGGAGTAATTCCTGCCATTTCCTGGAGCCCCTAGAATCTGGTCCTTAATAATTTAAATTACCCTGTAACACTTAGTATTTTGGATATATTGATGACATACTAATTTTTCTTCTCGATGACACAGAAATTGAAAACATTAAAAACAAATTGAATACAGTTGAACCATAAAATTTACATATGAAACAAAAAGGTATTGAGTTATTCATTTCTAAGACGCATTCATAATAACATTCACTAACAAACTATGTTTCAAAGTACACCGCAAAACTTCCCACAAAAACGACTATATACGTTTCTACTCACACTATAAAAGCAAGAAAGAGAGTGGATACATGTTTCCAGAACTGGAATCGCTAAAGTTCTAATTCAAAGAGTTTTCAGAAGTCGCAAAGACTAAGGAAAAGTAAGATGATTTGTCTTCAAAGTGAAATTCGAAGCAAATAAGACATTTTGTGGAAATTTTAAGATGGGCTCCAAAATCAGAAGTTTAAAATTGAAAATCTGGAAGATATCATATCTGAATTTGATAAAGCCCCTCAGTTCTTTCATAAAAGACATCTAATCCAAATTAGAGGACGACTATCGGAAGACACCCACAGGAGAAAGTTATGGTTAGCAGATAACACATTTTTGACATACAGGTATACCTCAAGCAGCCTCAGAATAGCGTCAGTTCAAAAAGTAAACGATACTATGACACCTCGGGAGATAAGGCATGGGAGGGGGTATTATGGTTCCTTATCTATAAAGACTATAGAACTCTTCTACTCACCATACATACTCTCAGTGTTGAATCAACACCAGTCTATACTGACAGTCAGGACTGACGTACCATCACTCTTGTTTCTCTGTTGTATTATATTTTCTCCAATATACTTGTTTTCTCTAAACCCAGAGTTCGTGTTTTCATTCCACCCCTTTTACAGGGTCACAACAATAAAGAAATAAATATATATATATTTTTTTTTGTTGATGATTATTTTATTCCATTACTTGCGACAAAACATATTCTGTTTCGTCAACTTCATCAGGCTACAATGGAATTTGTCGCAAGTAATGGAATAAAATCATCAACAAAAAATATTTTGCAATGAATTTTCATTGAGCACTCTCATTGAAACCCGGTTTCAACTTCCTTCGGATTCACACCCCCTGGATATTGGTAACAAGTTAATTATATATATATATATATATATATATATATATATATATATATATATATATATTATGTTTGTTTGTGTATTTAGGCACTATTCGTTTTTATTTAAGCAAACATTGTTAAAAATAAAAGGACTCTACTGCTTAATCATACCTTTTTAATTTTTCAATCTTTCTAATGAATTTGTTGTTGATAAAATTAAAGTACGTTCCATATGCATCACTGTCGTTTTCGATTCTTCGTCGAAACATCTTCAAGTGACAAAAAAAAAATGAGTCCGTTCTTTTGTCGTCTCACTGACTTGACGTGCTCGGTATCCGCTTCTTTTAAAAAGTATCTTCTTCCTCCAGCGTTTTTGTTCATTTGATTTATTTTGTTAATAAGAAAATTCATTTTGAGTTGAAATGGTCCATAGTAGATAAAGCGAACAAATATATACGTAACAAAAATAAATATGTAACCTGTGCAGTTTAGAACCTTACGATATAATCACTTCGATGGATAATTTACTAAATAGTAGGCTGGAGATTCTACATAATTGTCTGCACCGGAAACGTTACATGCTATCTAGCTTAAGACTTGGAATGTGGTTTGGGTACCAGTAAAACTTTTATAAAACAGAAATCTAATTATATTATCTCTAGAATAGACTATAACTTTTGGAACCGATCATGTCTCCTAACAATTCTGACTTATCTTTATTTACATTTAAAATAAAGAAATGTGTGTTCCTGCAATCATCAATCAATTAGATGCACCAAATAAAAGAGAATTACGTAGGATTCTGGATAAGCCATGAACAATTAAACAATAGTCCAGATATTAAGCATATTTAATCGTTCTATTATAAATAAAATTGTTATTATTAGAATTGTTCAGTAATACTAGTAACTCTAGAATATTAATATTTTGCTCGAAAAAATAAAACGAATAAATAGATGCAACACTGCATATAAGTCTTAGATAAAACTCACAGAAAATTTGTCGATGCTCCGAATTGAGTCCCGACACATTAGATAGATGAGTTAGCGGCTAATAGAAAAAGTATTTTATCATCAAAACTACGCTTCATAACCAAACTTGGAATTGAGTAGTTAAGCTTTCTCTATTATTCACTGGGTTGGGGGTTTAACACATTTATTGATACAGTGGCATCCTGATTGGTAATTATAGTGTATTGTGTTGGTTCGATTTACTCAATAATGAAAGGGTTGAGTTCCTTCTATGTTTCATCGGGGTCTATCATGGATTTTGGGAGAGAGATATGGGTAACTTAAGATGGGTTTTCGCAGTAGATTTAGTAAATCAACAATCAATGTCATCCGTATAAGTGGCATGACGATTCAGTGAATTCCTAAATACTATTAATGTCACTGTCTTGTAACAAGTAAATTAACTCTTCAGCGAATTAGCAACAGAGTCCGTTTATATCCTTCTGGGGTTGAATTACATTTCTGAACAAGGGAGAATAATCCATTAATTAATAAAATAAGAGTTACTTCCCTTTCTTCGTGTGACTAAAAATCTCCATGTGTTTATGATCGAGTTTTATATCATATAATATTTTATAAATAAAACAAACTATCGTTATAAATCCAAATAGATATCATTTTGTTTTTCTTCACTTAAAAACAAAAAATAAAATGTTTAGGAGGGTTTTTTTTAAGACTTTACTCCCCCAATACTAATGTGTTTTCTACATTTGCACTCGATTTGCTGCGGGGCTGTTCATTCTCATAAAAACAATGGAGGTTTCGCACTTCATCTCTGGTCTTATTAGACACGGTTAGATTGTTGAATAATAATAATACAATAATAATAATAACGGCTAAAATAATTTACTAGTTGTCTCAGAAGCTTCGAGAGGGTTTTTTTCTAATAGAGTAAAATCGATTTACTAGCATGAATTAGGTTAATTTCCTAAATAATAGCTTTGAGGCCATCGTTGAGAAATCTGATTCGTGTGTTTACTCGCGTGTGAAAATCTTATTGAGGTGGATTTTTTTGCTTCTTTATTTTTTATTTTTTCTGAAATGGTCACATTTTCCAAATGAGTGTTTTGACTTTATATACTTCAGTTTGCCGAATTTTTATCAGAACTCAACCTGGATTTTCACCGTAATTCGTCTCCGATCTTTTTTTTATGACATGCTTTTTCGCTATTCAACAATACATACTGCAACCCTCTGAAGATCGACAAAATGGTCCTAATAAATAAATAATACACTTATCCGATTTTTGCCATGAAGCGAGCGTAAGGGATAGGAAGTAATAGGAAAGTTAAATAAATTACTTTTGTGTCTATAATGAGAGGTGTAATTACACACTCATCGAAGTACCAAAATAAAGAAGTTGTTAAAACCAATGAAAATTATAATTTCGGATTAATTTCACATTGTCTATGGAATGCATATATATATATATATATATATATATATATATATAATGTGTGTGTGTGTGTGTGTGTGTGCGTGTGTGCGTGCGTGTTTAATATTCAAACCTCTCGCGATCGAGGTTTTTCTGTTATTAATGGTATTATTTTAAGCGCAAAATGTCTGTCGAACTGGACATAAAATAAAGTCAGTTCAGAATTCCGATCGTTAAAAGCTTCGATTAATATTCATGTCAGTTGGAAGTTGTTACGTAATGTGGATCCCTCGATTCTGGAAAAGTATGGAAATGAGCTTGGAAGCCAGAATAAAATAGGATTGTGATAAAATAAAAAATTGAAAACACCAGAAAAGAGTTTAATATAAAAGAAAAGAAAAGTGTCAGATGAAGATGGAAGAGAAATGTAAGGATGTGAAATCGATTAGTGGGAGAAGTGAACGGGTGGGGGGTTGGGGGGTAACAATAGAAGTGGGAAGGAAAAGAGCGGGAAATTGATACGGGGATAAAGGGAATTTCGGAACAAAGAAGCGCAAGTAAAATGAAGTTGTTGAAGAAGAAAGAAAAGAAGGAAGGAAAGAAAGAATGGAAGAACAATCTATGAACGTCTTAAATAGAAAGAATATCAAAATAGATCAGAAAGAGGAGAAATAGAATAGCGGGGAAAGTAGAAGAGGGGCGTAGACATGCAGGTGGGAAAAGCACGGATAAAGAAAACGATAATATGAAGCAAAAGGTGTAGACGAATGTAAAGTAGAATGAGAAGATGTTGAATACGAATAAAAAACGGAAGAAGGAGGAGGAAGATGTGAAAGAAGAAGAAGAGAGGAAGTACAAGACGAGAAAAGTAAAGACAAGAAGAGGATTGTAACATCAAGGAGAAGGGAAAGAGAAGGAGGAGAAGGGAGGAGAAGACCAAAGAGAGAAAAACTAAAAAACGAAGTATTGGAAAATTTGCTAGAAAAGAAGGATTGAATCATGATGATGATGATGATGATGATGATGATGATGATGATGATGATGACGATGACGACGATGACGATGACGATGATGATGATGATGATGATGATGATGATGACGATGACGATGATGATGATGATGATGATGATGACGATGACGATGATGATGATGATGATGATGATGATGATGATGATGATGATGATGATGACGACGATGACGATGACGATGATGATGATGATGATGATGATGATGATGATGATGATGATGATGATGATGATGATGATGCGAACGACGTGAACGAACCACGAAAAACCCGACCAAATAAAAAAAGGCCATAACATTTTTACTGTAAAACGAAAAAAAAAATCACAAACATGATGAATGATTTTGCGAAAAGAAAAAGTTACGAAAATAATTTTAGAACAACACATTCATACCAAACAGAAAAGAATATCCAAGAATTGTTACAAAAATAAGAACAACGGAAATAATGTTTTTTTTTTTACATAAGACAGACAAAGAAATAGATATAAATCGCTACGGCATACGAAAACAAAAAGTATAAATCTGGTCAATTGACCTTTAGAAAGTAGCGGTCATGAGGTTAGAACCTGCTCGGCTGGACATCACGTCTGATCCTTTGCTAAATCCAGAGATGATAAAAAGGAGGACCCTTCTTTCGGGTCGATGATCTCAGAATATTTATTCCATTCCAAACTAATGTGATTCGCGAAGGAATCGAAAAGTTAACGACATTTAGAATAAAGAATCGGTCATAGTGCATTTTTGGCAAATTAAAAAAACAGTCTTTGCATTCGAGAGTGCCTACAGAATTATATATTTATATTGTATTAGCATATTTCTTGCCAAATAAGACGTTCTAATCGACAGGAGACGTTTGTCATAAATGAATGCTTAGCCGAACTCTCGGTGACGTAGATGTTTTTTATGAGAAGAGAAACGCATCAAATGTGCAGTGAACTATTGTATTTCTGTTTGGGAAAAATAAATCTCCATATTTACCCTCACATTTAACCTGAAAGATGACGAATTAAAGAATCATTCAAATTTGATTTCGATTACCATAAATGGTGCATTTGATGCATTTGGTACATTTGATGCATTTGATGCATTTGGCGTAGTTGATGTATTTGATGCATTTGGTGCATTTGGTATATTTGATACATTTTATGCACTTGGTGTATTTGATGCATTTGATACATTTGGTGTATTTGATGCATTTGATGCATTTGGTGTATTTGATGCATTTGATGCATTTGGTACATTTAATGCATTTGATGCATTTGATGCATTTGATGCATTTGGCGTAGTTGATGTATTTGATGCATTTGGTGCATTTGGTGTATTTGATACATTTGATGCACTTCGTGTATTTGATGCATTTGATGCATTATGTGCATTTGATGCATTTGATGCATTTGATGCATTTGGCGTAGTTGATGTATTTGATGCATTTGGTGTGTTTGATGCATTTGATGCATTTGATGCATTTTGTACATTTGATGCATTTGGCGTAGTTGATGCATTTGATGCATTTGGTGTATTTGATGCATTTGATGCATTTGATGCATCATGTGCATTAGATGCATTTGGTGTATTTGGTGCATTTGATGCAATTGATGCATTTGGTGGATTTGGTGCATTTGATGCATTTGATACATTTTGTACATTTGATGCATTTGGAGCATTTGATGCATTTGATGCATTTGGTGCGTTTGGTGTATTTGATGTATTTGCTGCATTTGATGCATTTGATGCATTTAGAGCATTTGATGCATTTAGAGCATTTACTCGTTATCAATTTCAGTACAGAAAAATATTTCTTCCGATGAAATAGATTAATCAAGTCTTGTAACCAAACCGAAATGGAACAGATTTGTTTCTTCAAGAAATGGGAAAATATGAAATTAGTCAAAAGACTGTTATCTACACTGATAAGACATATAAATAAATCAAAAAGATATCCATCCTAAGGCTGGTATAAGAAAGGTGTATTGCATTAGTTTTTAATTTAAATATTTTTTTCGGGGGGATATTCCCTAAATAGTAAAGTGAACAAAAAATAATATGCCCCAGTTACTCACCTCGTAGTCTATAAAAAGTATTCCACAATTCATAATGATATATTTTATTAGCTAAGGAGTTTACACCGCACATACATATTGATGACGCTTATGCGCACCAATCCGGTTTTGATTTTATTACATATAACTCTCCAGATTTGATGTAGAGCAATTCTCTTTTCTATTACTTAACAACTCTGTAATGATAAACTTTACAAAGCAATAATGTGCCCGTGCTATTCACTGTCTCGTAGAGGAAATATATTACATAGCTCATAATGATAGATTCATTAATTTAAGAGTGAATCCTACGTAGAAGCTATATATATTTAAATGTTCAATTAAATTAAAGATAATTGAATTATCGTTTAATAATAATCTATTGTGATAATATAAAGCTCAATATATTGAATAGAGACATCAATTCTATAGATGAAAGATGAGGATAACAAATTGTAAAGATACAACGTTCATTAGAACATAAGAAGTTCAACACAAGGATATGGAGTTCCTTACTCTGAACTTCTGATGTTCTAATAAATATTGTACCTTTACAATTTTTTATTCTCATCTTTAATCTTTAGAAATATATATATATATATATATATATATATATATATATATATATATATATATATATATATATATATATATATATATATATATATATATTTAGGGGCATCTCTGCACTAAATAGTAGTTTACAAAAAATAATGCGACCAACTTACCGTGTTTCTTAGAATATATATTCCATAATTTATAATGATCGAGTGATTTTTTAGGAATGAATCCGATATATATATATATATATATATATATATATATATATATATATATATATATATATATATATATATATATATATACTAACAGGACCCAGTTCCAGCTTTGTTCGGGAGAGATATAAATTACATTTTAATAAATAGAAGTATTACAGTATACATTTATTAGAAAAAGTTGAAAAAAAACCTGTAAGTAATTTAGGTGACTTTTAATCAAACAAAATAGATGTATCTATGTTTCGGGTGACTCTCCCTCTGCGATTGTAAGTAGCGAGTTTCTGATCCAAAGAAAAACCACTGTCTCCCTAGCCAAAAGTAAATGTGATCTAAGAATAAGTGTAAAGTTTTATCGAAGTAATTGAATGAAAATACTTATAGATTGAGGCAATTTTTATCTTAATTCTGAGTCGCCATTTAGGTGGGAGATTGAATTTACCAACGTTAAAAATTGACCTTTATTTCTCGGTTGTTAACTAATCTGCACTTTTACCATTTACAATGGTAGTATATGATGTGTTAGAAAACAAATTTGCCGCAATCTACTTTTCTGTTGTTTCAGGCTGTGAACACTAATTTCCCTATGAACGCTTTTAAAACATTGAGAGGGTTATTCGATTCAGTTAAACTAAGACTCGTCATAATAATTAAGAAATCGTTCTATACTCAAAACTTTATTTAACACAAGTTGAACATCAATAAAGAAACACAAATTGACTGTTCAATGAAAATTCAGGATAATTTTTGTCAGTTGAAGTAAGACTCATCAAAATATGCAATATAATTTTTATACGCGAAACGGCGGCACAACGCTGTGAAAATGAGTTTGTGATCCAAATAAACCCCGTGACCCAAACAACCCGAGTTCTCTGATAATATTTTGTATACAAATGATTATTTCATTGAATAAAATGTGGAAATGTGTTTTTGGGGGAGGGGCGAAGTATAATATATAGAAAAATAAATTAAAATAGGTTTTCTTGTGTAAATATCCGTTTTCTTTATATATATATATATATATATATATATATATATATATATATATATATATATATATATATAGTGTGTCAGGTTGTATATGAAAAGAAAACAAATAAAGTGCTCGATCATATAAGAGAGCTAATATAATTTATTTAGATACTGTATATTACATATTTCAGCAATGTACCGCGGTTTCATCCAAAACGGCAGATTTAGACATATTTAGTAAATCTCTGTGCCCAGTGGAATCATCGGCAAGCTGAAATGATTGAAGTCACGTCCCGATATGGAATGGCGTCAACAATGACAGAAAACGGTGTATCTCTCACACTATATATATATATATATATATATATATATATATATATATATATATATATATATATATATATATATATATATATATATATATAGTGTGTGTTCGAGTGAAATAAATTTCAGAAGTAAATTCGGGTATGAGAGGTCAATGTAGTAAACAGAGCAAGAATAAAATAGAATAAAGTAACACAGAATCACAAAATCACCGGTGCAATAATTTATTTCGACCCTATGGTCTTTTCAAGGATGCAAAGGGAGGTGATATATATATATATATATATATATATATATATATATATGTGTTACTATTTCATGTATCCACATGAAATTTTATAAGGAGATATTATTGTTATGTATCAATTTTGAGTATTTACTTCAACAGTGCTCGATACGTAAGTAGAGCTAAGTAGTAAGCTATGAAAGCATATTTATTGCAATTAAGCTACACAGAAGCTCTCGCGTTTTATCATCGGGAGAATCTTCAGGCTAAAATGCAGGGAGTTATTTTTTTATGTACACGGCTAGGTCGTTAACTCATTAGATTCTTTGTTGTTCTCTCCGCCAATCCTTGGGCTTCCCACGAACAAAGGTCTGGTTAGTGTTACTTCTGACATCCTGTTCTATTGTTCTGTTATTATGGCGTAGCCTATATCCTGTTTCTCTGTTGTGTCAATATAATGGGGGAACTTATTGTAACACGTGGTCTCTTGTATTTCTATTTTAAGTTTTAGTTTGATAAATTGTTAGGTTTTAGTTTAGTTTGGTTTTTTTTACTTGTTTTTACTTATTTGTTTTTTAATTATGTATTTATTTATGTATTGTTAGCCTAAGATAAATTAATTTCTGTGCAGGCAGCTGTTTGCTATCTCACTTCTACAGTGTAATATGGTTTTGGGTTCTTTAAAGTTTAGGATTTCAAATTTTTCATATATATATATATATATATATATATATATATATATATATATATATATATATATATATATACAGATTGGTTTTAGAACAATGACACAGACTAACATGTAAACATTATATTAAAATATACATAATATGAAAATAAAATATAATTATGTCAGATTGCGAAATGTCGGTGTCTTTTAAAAGACTTCTTCCTCTCCAAATCAATGTTAATCAAATAAGTATAATCACAGTCTATTTTATAGACGTTATTTGCCAATCGTTTAATTCAATTTCGATTATCGATTTTTAGAATAACAATGTTTGTGGAAATTATAAAATTTTGTTTTCATTTTCTACCATGACATATCATTCGAACGCATTCAAATAGTTTAAATGTTAAGTAAAAATATATATTTGATTTAATAATGTGCTGCTTCTATTTCAAATAAAAAAGAAATAACTTCGTAGAACAAATGATATAGACAGAGAAATAATTTGTGAATTTTTGTGACTTTTTCAGATTTTTTAAATGTTCGAAGGAATTCTTATGATTTTTTCTATCTTTGTGATTTGGATTTTTTAATCATTTTGCGATGTTTCGATTTAATATTTTCCCTAAATTAACAAATTTTAGAGTTTTTTCAGTTTTTATCACATTCTTATTTTTTCGAGTTTTCGTTTTGTGGTGTTTAGTTTCTTGCGACATTGTGATAATTTTATGATTTTTTAAAATTATTTGATGAATGTTTATCGTTTTGTTATTTTTATCGATTGCTTTTAAGTTTTGATCTATCTTTGATTCTATGCCTTTTGATCGTTTTGTAGATTTTATCAAATATTTGCCTGATATATCGTTTTGTGATTTTTAATGTTGTTTGGAATATTTTCATCCTTGTGATATTTTTAAATTTTGCGATTATTTTACAGTTTTGTGAATTTTACGTACGTGTTTTTTTAGTTATTGACGCGTCGTCGTAGACGAAGCAAAGTGTCTTCGGATTAAACGCGAATCTACATTTTTCTGTATGATCCAGACAAAAGCGAGGCTTGGGTGCACCATCAGATTGTATTTATTTTCTAAAATATGGAATGTGAATAACCATTATTAAAAAAACAAACAAACACAAAGTAATGAATTCAGATTTGTATTACTTTTCACTTTGGTTCACACCAAACAGGCCATATTGCGACTAGGACGTAAGCAGCTTCTGCGATAGAGGCCCGCTATTTAGGTGGCACTTAATCGAGGAGTTTTGCAGCAACCAACCACACGAAAGTTAACTGGTCAATTTGTAAGAGGAAAATTAATGTTCTTAACGCCTGAGAGGTGAAAGAAGTACTTTAATGGAATATTCGAATATCTATGTATCTCATATAGATATCAAGTGTTAGCTCCAGGAAGGGCCCCTTGATTTCTGAGAACTTCGAGTGTAGTACAATGAAACTGTTTTCGAGTATGTGACAAAGCTCGCCGGGGAATACAGATAGATAGATGATAGATGCAATGCCGTTGCGCAGGCCATGGAAAATAACATAATACTTAAAACAAGTGTGTAACATTTTTGTTCAAAACATTTCTTTCTTTCTCCGACTGCCAAAATCTATCTCCCTCCCCCTCTCTCTATCTCTCTCTCTCTCTAAACCATAATTTAATATTATATATATTTTCCAACTGCCTTCTTTCCCTCTTTTTATATTTCTTTCTTTAGCATAGTAAGACAAAGAAATAGTTATTTCACTCTTAAACATGACAGACCAAGGATAATGCTATTTCAAATTTAAACATGACATACAAAGGATAATGCTATTTCAAGCTTAAACATGACATACCACGGATAATGCTATTTTAAACTTAACCATGACACACTGACTGATGCGAATAACGCGTGGACGCATATCTTAAACTTATTATTTACTTTTATCTGATGTTATTCACATTAAAAAAGGCTCATCTAAATAACCACGTACTATTTGTTAGCACTGCAGCACCGGTACCTTCGACGATAGATCGACGAAGACTACGTAGGGAAAATGATAACAAAAGTTTAGAGGGAATTGAATATGGAAATCGTCCTTTTGATTACTTCAATATTTGTAGGCATTTCTAACCCACATTTTTTACACACATTTACAGGGTTAGTCTGTCTCGCTTTCTACATATTTCAAGAAGCCTAACACCAATAACAAACACAGTTATATCAATCAAAACTAAGTACGCAAAGTGAAAACGGAATTTAGCGGAAATTGAACAAGAAAACCGTTCTTTGGATATCTTTAATATTTATGGATATTTATGACCAAATATTTACACGCATTAACAGAGTTTGTCTATCTACTGACGTACACATTTTCATCACCTTTTCACCGTTAGTTTCGAAGATATACTAATCAACACTAAATGCCCGAATCGATCAAAGTGTAGTATCTGTTCCGATGGATACTGTACCCCATAGACTGGTATTGTCTTGGCCTTCGGGGCTTGATTTACGCCAGTCTGTGGGTTTGTCCTGTGCAGTTCTAGGAGGTCCACCCTGCCAGGCTTTGCCTCCCCTCTTTGGGGAGGAGTAGGTTTATTGCTTACTGTCTGAGGCGCCCCTACCGGGGAATGCCGACGGGGCTGCCCAGGCAATTCTTAAATGGGCAGAGTGCTCACCTCTCGAGCGCTGGCTTATCTAATCCCACTTTCCCGACCTTGTGTCACATCTTACCTTGTGGGAGGTAGATAAATAAATTCAGCGTGACATACCAACGCAGAGATCGTTCCACTGACAGACAGAGCCTCTACTAGAGATGCGTGGATGCATCTATCGAAGGCGACCTACAGACTGAAATGACACAGACTAAATGAATTATAATTATTTGTCAAATAAACCCGAATGACTATGTTTAAAAATTACCAGCCATCCTTAGCTCTCTCGATGTCATTGTGGAAATGAAAGCGAGATGCGTTCGACTGATTTAATTTAATTTTTAGATAAATTGTTGTGCACTAAAGTATAATTTTCCTCGTGATAATTCAATTAGACACTCAGAATCTCGCAGACGTATATGAAATCACACGCTACAAATACTAATATATAACTAAGAGAATCAATACTAAATCACCAATACTACTACTACTGCCACTACTACTAATATTACTATTAATTATTATTATTATTTATTTGTTTAAAATGAAGAAATAAATAATAAAAAAATATTTTTTGGAAAAAAGAAAATTTATTTTTTGCTTTTCGTTTCAATTGCTTTTTTAAAACTTGTCATTTAAATATCAGTATTCCCCCGCTACCCAACATCAGAATAAGCGCTTCGAGTTCTTCAATAATTCAAATTATGCTATCAATATTATGAATAGTACTGGTGTGAAAAACCTACAAACGTCCTAAGGCATAGTTACCTAAGGCAGACTCATTTTCTTTTAATTTTAAGTGACTTCTTAAGGAGAATTGCATGATGGGAATAAAGAAAATTAATAGGATCCAGCCACACTTAATTATGTCATCGCGCATCCAGCGATCTTAGTTCTCATCACAATTGACTCGGATGAATAAAATACTTTTAATCTTTCTTCTTTTTTGTCTATAATTTGATTCTAGCCTTACAGAAACACCCAAACCACACACACATTCTCTCTCTCTCTCTCTCTCTCTCTCTCTCTCTCTCTCTCTCTCTCTCTCTCTCTCTCTCTCTCTATATATATATATATATATATATATATATATATATATATATATATATATATATATATATATAAATTAATAGTACTGTTCCAGATGACGCGCCTAATTTCCGTGAATTTGTGCCGACAACAATCGGGCAGGTCGCGGTGGCGCCCGAGTGTTGCCGGGACAAAAACGCCAAGCGTTAATGGAAGGCTTGCAGACGATAATATAAGACGAATAAATTCAAAGAAAAAATACATAGATAAAAAGATAAAAACCGAACAAACTGTAGGGGGTGGGGGTGGGGGGTTCAAATGAAGCATTTTCAATCAAATGTGTAGATAGAATTTTTTTTTTTGGGGGGGGGGTGTCAATGTTTTCTTTTTCATTTGTTTCGCTGTTTGTCTTTTTTTTCTTCTTTCTAACATAAAACAAAGAAAGAAAGAAAATCAGTTAGGTTTAGGATTAGTGTTAGGGCTCTAGTTCTTAGCGATAGCCAAGCCCTGCATTCAAACTGCCATGCTCTAACTGAAAGACTGGCAGACGATAATACAAGACTAATAATTTTTATAAAAAATGCATGGATAAAAATCATTTTTAATGTGTGAAAATAATGTTATTTTTAGGGAGGGGTAAAATTGTGTCAATGTTTTTATAAGATAAAAGAAAGACAAAAATGATATCATTCCGTCAGCGCTCGGGCGCTTCCGTGACATGCCCGATCGTTGTCGACACGAAGTCACGGAAATTAGGCGCGTCATCTGGAACAGTACCAAATTAATAATATAAAAGGTATTAATAATGAAAATGTGGCGAATTTTTTTTAGACATTATTTATTTCTAAAAAGAAATACTCCAAATAAATAAGGATTATTTTTAAATATAGGTAAACATTTTTTTACACATATATGCACACACATAAAACGAATGTCAAACATATGCATAGAGACCGATCAAATGCCAACGGTGCAGTTGGGTCTTTTAGACGTTGAATTATAATTGGTTTAATGTTAAAAATATTGAAATAACTTGCATTTAATTTACGAATAGGCTATATTGCCGGTCCCGGCAAAATAACGATTCCTGCGTTATTTTGCCGTGACCGGTAATATAACGATTCCTGCGTTATTTTGCCGGTTCATGTACATTTAACTAAATTGTTAAACATACAGTGACGCCCGGCACAATAATGAGTCTTACGTTATTTTGCCGGCTCGTGTTTATTTAACTATAAAATCCTTTTTTTTATTATTTAAATTATTTTATTTGTATTACTTAAAACTTTATCAAACGAAATTTTATTTATAATTTAAAACTTTGCCTGATTGTTTTGTTTTTTTTTTAATTTAAAACTTTGCCTGATTGATTTTTTTTGTTTGTTTTTAATTAATCTTTGCCTGATTGATTTTTTGTATAAGTTAAAACTTTATTAAGCGACAATATATTTTAAAATAACGATAAAATTAATTTTTACTTCCGGTTGATTCGATTAGGAGTGAACTCTTAAAAATTACGACTTATTTTATGATTTCATTGAAAGAACATTTTAAAATAGAAACTGTTTAAATCCAGTGATTTTCTGTATATTTTAACATTATCGAAGTTTTTCTTCATAAAGAAAATCAGAATTTTACATTAAAATATTTGGGTATCTTTAAGAATGATCAGTACAGTCGCAGACGGGGTCCAAAATACTAACGAGAACGGGGTTATAAAAATAAATATGCAACAAGTGAGTTTAACCTACGTCGAGAAGAGATATTTGTCTGTATTTTTACGTACTATAAATGGGTTTTTATTAGATGTAAAAAAAAATTTCTTTTTCATTTTTTACTCGTACTTTTTTCTAGACAAAATGGCGTCTTCTTACTTCCTTACGAGCAAGCGCCATTTTTTTGCAATGTTCGTGTGACAAAACTATTGATTTCTAATAAATAGCAGTTGGAACGGTTTAAAAATACAAACAAATATCACAGGTCAGATTTAAATTAACTTTTATCGACGACAGTTACTTTTATTTGTTGTATATTTGTTTTTTTGAGCGTTTTCAGCGTACTGATCATTCTTAAAGATACCCAAATCTTTCCTTTGTAAAACACATTTTTAACAAGTAAATGTTACCAAAGGCAACATAAATTATTCTTCTACCTGTATAAGTTTATTTGTTTATTTGATTATTTGTTTTTATAAAAAAAAATCATTTATCAAAATAAATAATAAAATAAACAAATAAACTTATACAGGTAGGTAGAATAATAATTTATGTTGCCTTTGGTAACAATTATTTGTTGCTTATTTTTTTCTTTATACATAACTTATATATAACTTAAGGAAAATTTCAATTACTTAAATCGAGAGCAGACTTAGTAATGTTGGGAAAATTCATCAACATTAATTCTATTATGAAAAGTAAGCAGATATTTCTTTAACCGACACAATAGTGCAGGTCGATTTTTTTAAATTTCTTTAACCGACACAACTGATGATGAAAACAAATTGTTTTTAAATATTTGCCCTTATTTATTTAATTACCCTTTCTTTCGCAAGGCCATAACAATTAGGTTTAAAAAAAAAAATGAACCGGCATAATAACGATCCCTTTACATTAGTAAATAATTATTGTGCCGGGCGTCACTGTATGTTTAACAATTTAGATAAATATACATGAACTGGCAAAATAACGCAGGAATCGTTATTTTGCCGGGACCGGCAATATAGCGTCTTCCTTTAATTTAATAGTGAAACTTTTGATAAAAAAATAAATTCAAGATAAAATGAATTTTTGAGTCTAAACTTATTTTACATTTTTATTTGCAGAAAATCAACAGCTATAACGGATACATTATGTGGAAAATATTCAACGAGATATCATATATATATATATATATATATATATATATATATATATATATATATATATATATTAGTAGTAAGTTTTTGAAAGGCTGTGGGCAATGCAAGTTCCGGGTAAGATGCAAGTTGTAAGGAACAAAAACAATAAATCGAATACGATATATATATATATATATATATATATATATATATATATATATATATATATATATATATGTATATATATAGGTATTAATCATTTAATATTTATTTATAAATAGTTTTTTATATACTCCCTCCCACAGCGGTAAGATGTGGCACAAGGTCAGAAAGTGGTATTAGAAAGCCAACGCACATGAAGATGAGCACTCTGGCATACAAAAATGCCTGAGCATTCCTCAGTAAAGGCGCCTCAGACGATTACCTATAAACTAACCCTTTTTCGAATGGTGAGAAGGCAAAGCCTGGGAGGGTGGACCTCCTTGAACTACACAGGAAAATTCCTCAGACCGGCGGACACAAGACCCGAAAGCTAATACGGTACCGGTCTATAAGGGTGTAGCATCCATCAGAACAGATACTTCACTTTGATCTTAGCCAAAAGACCATTTCAGAGTTATTTCATTCTATCGTATTTATTGCCACTGATTTTAACTACCTTTTAAGCAAACATGGCGGTCATATGTACTTTCGGATCTTCGTTTTGGATTCATTATGCATTTTTATCTAAAATTTAGTTTTTAATTGATTGTAATTAATTACTGGTGAGGTACAAGAATGTGCGCCATTATTTGCGGGATTTGTACCTCCCTACATTAAAGATGACTTGTACCTTACGTTTTCTGCAGTCGTAAGGATTTACATTACGCTAGCCGACTTCAACTCGGTATTGTAATAATGTAGTGGATCACTGGGTGACAGCCTATAAATCAACAACGTACGTTGGCGGTTGCGGGTTAAAGGTCAAACCAACTGTTGGCTGAGAACATCAGGGAATCTAGTCTTCTTCTCTGTATTTTTTTCTTCTTTTTGATGTATGTTCGTGTCTCTTTCTTTCTCTTGCAGACGTCTTAACCTCTCTCGGTTTTGTCACCGCGAGAGAGAATTTAGCAGTTTGTAATTTCTTCTTCATATGAGACGTACGGAACAAACCAGCTCTGCCGAATTGTCGAGTTTTTTAAAATGTTTTTCGGAATGTGAAAAATCGATTATATAATTTGATACAAAAATATAATTCGCTTCTATATTGCAACGCGTTCAAATTTCAGCCGATGGTCCTCCAGCATAACATCCTTCGTAAGTCCAGATAATTAATGGTCTGGAGAAAATCAACGATACTTCAAAACCCGTTATATCAAACAACGAAATAACCCCTTAATGAAAGGAAATGTGATAATCGTGTAACCCCTATAGTGAAAGGCCTTCCAGTAAGACTCCCCAGCCACCGATAGAATTACAAGGGTTCCATACCCACAATAGTGTTACACTGAGATACTTATATAGAAGGTGTTATTGTGATTGTAATTTCTTTTTTGTGGGAGTTTCAATTTTATGGATGTGTATATTGAATGTGTTTGTTTTGCATGATACTTACGATCTTTCTCTTTTGAAAATAGATTATTTTATACTGAGGAAACTCAGTATTTATTATTTCATGATTTGTTGTACGAATTAAGTAAATGGTGCTTTTAAACTACTGTAAAAAAACATATTACTTTGGTGTATGCCATTCATTTTGGACTTGATTTACAAAATGTTTTGAATCAAGGAAATCTCTCTTTTTCTATCCCTCTCATATATATATATATATATATATATGTATATATATATATATATATATATATATATATATATATATATATATATATATATATAAAGAATTGTGGTTACCAACGCTAGTAACAAAATGTTTCAATAATTATTTATTATCTTATCATTTTAACATTTTAAGTTTTTTTAAATATAATTTCATAACACGTTTCGAGCATTTATCGTTTATCCATTATGCTCTCTTCAGATGTAAATTCCATTTGATAAAAGTGTTTCATTTGAGAAAACATATATATATATATATATATATATATATATATATATATATATATATATATATATAGAGAGAGAGAGAGAGAGAGAGAGAGAGAGGGAGACAGACAGACAGACAGACAGACAAACCGACAGACAGAGAACGAAAGAGGGCGATACAGATAGAGAGACAGAGAGATTTGGTCTATTTAAAATCGGCGCTACGTCTGAATATAAACACGTGGTTTGTTTTGAAAATGATGTACCCACAGAAATGTTTACAAATTTAAGTTTTTTTCTTCCGGGATTTTTATATTGCTTCAGAAAGAATATTCATAAGACAAAACGATCACTAGATCGTTTTGTCTCATGAATATTCTTTCTCAGACATTCAGAATATGTTTGTAGACCTTGTTTGTCTGAATGTATCATGCAACGACCGTAAAGAATGTATCTCTTCACAGATAAATAGAGATACATTCGCTGTAATCTTACTTCTATTGTTTATATATATATATATATATATATATATATATATATATATATATATATATATATATATATATATGATTATTTTTATTTACACAGACATGTATAAAATCATCGACACTGGCATGTCGATGTTATCGATCAACACTTATTAAACTGAGATCTCATCAGGCAGAGTTAGAATCCAATCTTAACCTCAGATCATATTTGGAGAGAAATATGATCTGAGGTTAAGATCGGATTCTAACTCTGCCTGATGAGATCTCAGTTTATAATAACTGTTGATCGATAACATTGACACGCTAGTGTCTCAGATTTTGTACATGTCTGTGTAAATAAAAATAATCATATATAAAGCTCTATTTGATATTGAGCACTTTTTATAAACCCGGTTGAAATTCTTTGGATTACTACCCTGTGGATGTTTTTACCTGGATTATTACCATTATTATATATATATATATATATATATATATATATATATATATATATAGTTAAGGTAGTACTATCTGTCATATAGGACAGAAGAAATGTTATATTTTTTGGGGAATACTTTTTAAAATATTTTATAATTAAAAAAATTAATTAATTCAGTCATTCTGGAGAGCACTTAGTTATAAAAAGTAGGGTAGTTAGATTGGAGATGTGGGTGGACTAATAATATAGAGATATGTTAATGAAACAACATATATATATATATATATATATATATATATATATATATATATTATATATATATATATATATATATATATACATATATATACATTCACTTTATGGATGTGCCATGGAACAAGTAGTACTAGTTTTAATGGTAAGACAGGAGACCTCCCTTTATTTTATTTGTTATACATGAAGATAATTTGATAATGTAAATTAAATATGTTGATATGGACACATACGGTATTTTTACATTTAAGTACTTGATATATCAAGACTTGACGGTTTGCGTCGATCATTTGTTACTGAAAACAGCACACACCTTTGTAGCTGTAAAAATGTATCATATGGACAGAATAGATTTACTCTGATCGTTTGTTTCGTAACCACTAACAAAAACCTCCGATTATCGATTAAAAAAAACATGAAACTCTCCGTAGAGACGTACATTTAAGATATTTTTAGACACGCAAATATTTCGATCACCAGAGAGAGTAACATTGATTTGGACGCAGGTTGAAACTAACTAGTTTTTACCCACGCACTTCTCACACACTCTCATTGCCTTCCTCTTCTTTTTTCTCGCTTATAGTATTAGAATGTTTACAATTTACCCTTCTCTACGATCGAAACATCTTGATATGAGTCATATCGACGCACCTCTCTTTCTGACTGATTCTGTGACTATGCTCTGTTATATTTCAGATTATTAATCATTTAGATAAGAAAACAAATAATGCAATTTTAACTGTTTAATCTTCTTATTAAATTACTGCACGTGTACATTTTCTGTTTGTTTTGTATGTGTATACGATTAGTTACTCCAAGTGCAAAAATCACTGTTACTTTTAAACTTGTCTTAAGATGGAATGCTGGGTTCTGACGTCTGGCCACCGTTTCTCAATCTTAATAATGTTCTGGTCCGGTTGTTTAGCGATGTTCTTTACTGCCCACACTTATGTATCTTTCAAGATTAATTTCGCTTCGATTGTGATTCAACTGTTTACATATGTAGATAGTGACGTCTCAGGAAATACTAACAAATCCATGTATTAGTATTTCTTATGCCCATCACCAATGATCGCTCATTTGGAAAAAAAAACAGGTGGTACTCCGTGGAATCTGAGTGACGAGTCACAACAGCTTTTCTCTACGCTTTGCTTCTTTCGGTTACTTTGCGTTATCACACCAGCTGTTTACCACTGCTAACGGCCGATGTCTTTCTCTAAAATTTGAATGGATTTCAATACTTTCCATAGTCTTATAGTCACGGCCTGGATACGCCTTTTCGGTCTTTCTATCCTCTCAGAACCTGTACGGCCATTTTCTGTGGTACCAACCAATGTATGATCTTTTAATGCGGGAGGGTGGTATAGAATTTTTCTTATACATCTACCCGAGTAGTCTCGGTCGCCTTGGAATCGTGTTAGCATGTTCCATCTATGCTTCTAGTTGTGTTTACGAAATACTATTTTGTTTAATTTCAACTTGCCGTTGGTGAGTCAGTTTCACCTGGTTATGTGGATTGGTTTCCGCCCTCAATGATTTTTCTTAATATTTCAGATGTTTTCATCAATGCCGTGCTTTGTATAACGTCAATCCTCTCTCATTGATTCTAATTTCGCCTAGTCTTTTACTTTCAGGTCATTCGGAACTGTTCCTAGTGCTCATACAATTATTGGTATAGCATTATTATACTTCAGGTTCTATCCAGCTACCCAACAAGTTCTGTGTATTTACTTAGTTTTTCTGCCTCCATAAAACAAAACCTTTTAACATAATCTATTAACGGATTTTTAAGGTGAAAATTCGTTTGAAGATATACTTTTTAAGAGAATCATTTTTTTAAAAGATTGTTTTTTTTATTGATTATTGTTGATTCGTTATAATAAGCCTCAATGTCCTTTTTAATATATTTCGCTTTTTTATTTGTGTATATATATATATATATATATATATATATATATATATATATATATATATATATATATATGGGAAATGAAAAAGGAAACTAAACAAGAGATATTTTTTTAATATATTCTTCAACGTTTCGTCTTTATTGTAAGACTTCGTCAGGATGATAATTTAAAGAAAAATGTCATACAAGTACATCGAGATTTTGGGTTGATATGATGGGTTAATACTCTGAGCGCTGGAGGAGAGCCCAGGCTGTGACAAGTCAGTAGTGGTAGTACTTTTCCTTATTAACCCATCATGTCAACCCAAAATTTCGCTGTACTTGCATGACATTTTTCTGCAAATCATCATCCTGAGGAATTCTTACAATAAAGACGAAACGTTGATGAATATATATATATACAAGTAAACAAGCACTCCTTATCTATTGGATGGATCGAGTGACTTAAGCCTTCCTCGAACCCTACATACATTTTTCAGACACTTACACACTTCCACTGCAGACTTCTCGTTCTACGAACCTGATCACAACCCTTTTTTCCTTTCTCCATTTTTCCCTCTTTCTTATTTAAATTTTTAAATTTTATATATTTTTTTATATTTTTATATTTTTTTATATTTTTTTATATTTTTATATATATATTTTTTTTCTTTTTTTTAAATATATTTTTTATATATTTTTATATTTTTAAATTTTCAATTTTTTAATTTTATTTCTCGAATCTTTATTTATTTATTTATATATATATTGATTTTTATTTATATATTGATTTTTATTTATATATTGATTATTGATTTTTTATTTTTTATTTATATTTATATATTGATGATTTTTTATTTACACATGCATGTGTTTGTGTGTGTGTGAGTGTGTATATAATATATATATATATATATATATATATATATATATATGTATATGTGTATATATGTATATATATATGCATATATATATATATGTACGTGTGTGTGTGAGTATGTATGTGTGTATGTGTACATGTGTATGTGTATATTTATTTTTGATTTTTTATTTATATATTTATTTATATATTGATTGATTATTTATGGTTATATATTGATTTTTTATTTTTTATTTATATATTGATTTTTTATTTATGTATTTGTATATATATATTTTTTTGTCTATATATATATATTTTTTATCTATATATGAATTTTGAATTTTTATATATTGATTTTTTATTTATATTTTGATTTTTGAATTTTTATATGATTTTTATTTATTTATATATTGATTTATTTATATTTCGATTTTTATATTTACATTTATTTTTATTTTTATTTTTATTGTTATTTTCATTTATTCATGTATAATTATATATTTATATTTATATTTTTATTTATATTTTTATTTTTATTTTTATTTACATTTTGACTTTTGATTCTTTATTTACATATTATGATTATATTTATATATTGAATTTTTTATTTATATATTGATTTTTTTATTTTATTTTAATATTTTTTCTATATATAGATTTTTTATTTTTTATTTATTTATTGATTTTTTTTTATTTATATATATATATATATATATATATTTATTTTATTTTTTTTTTATTTATATATATTTTATTATTTATATAGATTTTTTATTTATATTTGTTATCTATATATTGATTTATTAATATATTGATTTTTCATTTATATATTGATATTTTAATTATATATTGATTGATTTTTTTATGTATATATTAATTTTTTATTGATGTATTTATATATTTATCTATATTTATATTTTTTATTTATATATTTATCTATATTTGTGTTTTTACTTTGAATTGAGAATTATTAATTGAAATGATCGAAATTCATAAAAACATATATATATATTTTATATAATAATAAATAGTTACCTCCCCTTTTTTAGATAATTTAATTAATTAGAGTTGCGTACCTTAATTAATTATTTTCTACATATATATATGTGAAGATAATATATATAAATATAAAAGTAATATTTTATAATTATGAATTTAATTTTTTTATTTTTCCCCTCCTTTCTTTCTTTCTTTCTTTCTTTCTTTCTCTCTTTTCTTTCTTGCTTTACTTCTAAATATAGAATCTTTTAACGGCTTTTTCTGACCTAAGCGTTTATCGTCGGCTCTCCATTTCAAAATTCTGTGTACATAGCGTTTCATAACAGTTAGATGTTTTTTGAAGAAATTCCATCATTTACTATTTCAGACTATGCTGAAGACGACGGAATCGGGAATTCAACCCGGTTCTTGTCAGAAACCACTGGTCCATGTCTGATTAAAATCTGTATTTAAAAATAAAAATAAAATATATATATATATATATATATATATATATATATATATATATATATATATATATATATATATATATGTATGTGTATATATATATTTCTGTATATATATATATATATTTTTTTTTTTCTTTTTAAGACGATCAATTTCTCTCATTATTTGTTTTTTTTGACGTGGTTGTCTATACATCTGAGGAGACCTAATTAAAGGGGTCGAAATAAGTTATTATGTGTACAACCTTAATGTGCGTATAGTTTTTCTTTTTATAATTCTATATATATATATATATATATATATATATATATATATATATTTGTAACAGTGTGTATGTATATATGTTCAGAGAATCTACAAAGACTGATTATTTCTACGAACCATGTTTTTGTACGATGTAGAGGTATTGATTTATTTGGTAGTTGCGTTTTAACTGCGATGGCTTTATATTTGCGTAGAAGATTGTTATTCAATAAATATTCGTCTCGAAAACATTCGTACGAATACACTTTTCTGAAACTGATTCATTAAATAATGGTTATGTGATAATTTTGTTTATTTCTAAATTAAATTATATATATATATATATATATATATATATATATATATATATATATGTATATATATATATATATATATAAATAAATTTACCGCAAAGAAGGTATATTCCACCGCAGGCGTAAAGGTCTACGGTGATAGGGGTATATTTATAGAGGGTGCGTTGACGTTCATTGTCATAGTCAGGAAAGTAAGTAAAGCATTGGAGTCTTTGAAGTTTCCCTGTGATGGTACCTCTGCGTCTGATTAATAAACACATAAGAAGTGCAATTCGAGAAATAGGCGAAGCGTATCTACCCCTTAAGTAATTATAGGTTTTCAAACTGGATATCTTAGTTCGAGTTTCCAACTTTAAAACTGTTTTCCTTTCTCCCCGTGTTTCAGTTACAAGATGACCAAAGTCAGGATGTAGAACGCAGGTTTTGCATCAGAGTTGTAGTTCTACATAAATTATTTGACACGATCTACCAGTCTATCCTGCTGAGTGGGGTAATCCTGCGCATGGGTACTATAACAGGTATTTCTACACCGCGCCTTGGTATTAAGAAATAGCACACATTAAATATCAACTGAAAACTTGAAGATAGTTCTCATCTCATATAGGCTTTCAAAAAAATCAAATAAAAAAGTTTTCATATCTTGATTTATTCAGTCATTTATTTACAACGATATTTTTGCTTAGACCTCGACGAGTAGAAGTGTGACAATGAAGAGAAACCCTTACCAGCTAAAAAGAATGAAATGCTTCGCATGTCGTTAATGCCTATGTACCAGAATATAAAAATGGCTTCTCTCACAATTGTAGACTTTTATATTTGGGACTTATCTGCAAATGCGAATAATTAATTTGCATGTGTTGAGACTCAATTGAAAGGACGAATGGAAAGAAGTGAGTCGATTCACAGAGAGCAGAGAAAAGAGCAGCGAGAAAGTGGTGGTGCTGGAAATCTGTTTAAAAATTCACTTGCCTTCTTGTAACATTTCCTTCTTACGGTTAGATTACAGGGGGATTTGTTTTGAGCGACTTTATAAGAGCGTTGGAGTATTAAGTTTAAAACGAATAGCTTTAAAACGTATTTGAAATTAAGTAATTAATATTATTTTTAAAGAAACGAAACGACACTTGGTCGTACGATTATAAATTTTATGGAAATTCTTCAGTCAGAATATATTTACCTTCAAGTTAAATCTGTTGGCAAGATCGTATACAGCCATAAGGTGAAAGTAACTTATATGCCTTAAGATCAAGGATGACTTTCGTATCATTCATTAAAACTACGAGTACCTAAACGTACAGAGAGGCGGCGCTCGCTCAACCCCTTCCCCGTTTCTCAGGCAGAAAAGGACACAGAGTAATATTACTAGAAAAATAATAAATGTTATGAAAAAGTTATTACGTAATATGTGACTTGTTAAAGAATCTCACCAGAGCTTCGACGGTTGAAGAGGCACGTGAACTGATGGCGCATTTCGTAATGGTAGAGAAGTGGTAATTAAGGAAAACTAAACGAAAAGATCATGGGTAATTCAATGAGTTATTCCGCATTGAAGTCATGGTGATTGATTTGGTCAGAGGATTTGGCGGAAACATTTATTACTGTTGGATGTTTGGGAACGAGGCGACCGGGAACTCGATTATTAGTTAGATAATTTATCTTCGCCCGTAATTTGTCGAGAAAAATAATTTCTTTGTTGTATATATTCATTCTGCTTTAGACACACTAAAATCGTGTAGCGAGTGAGAGGATTAAATGCATCTTTGTGATCCCTGTTTGGAGATCAACCGGTCAGTTGTTTTTTTTTTGTTTATGGTCGCCTATCATGTCTCTACTACTTAGTAGATTATGTAATATGAATTTATGAACTGTTTTGTAATTAATGTAATATGAATGTATGATTTTTACTTTTTAATTTATGCAATAAATGGCAAGTTAATTATGGGAGGTGTGAGAACTACGGACAGACCCCCAAACACAGCCAAGACCCCGGAGAATACTGAGTTGAAGAATCATTCACAAAACGAAAAGTGATAAAGAATTAAGATAGATTAGCTAATATATTCTTA
>OY744517.1:210736930-210771930 GCA_963556195.1 Sepiola atlantica
AGAAGGTGGTAATGCTCGGGAGGATTACTACCGTTATGTTAGCAGCTAAAGAACACGACAGCGCTGTTAGTTTATTAATGAACAGTTAAACGTCCGTATTATTTCATAACTACGAAAGAGCATCATCGCAGCAACGTGTTTAATTAATTTTAAATAATTGTAGCTATATATATATATATATATATATATATATATATATATATATATATATATATATATATATATGAAGGAGAGAGGAAAGGAATAGAGAAAGCAAAAGCCAAATCAAAATTCAATTCAAAAGTTCAAAGCAAGGTATATTCCGCAAAAAGGCAATTTATTCAAGTTAAATTTTCCTTAAGCCAGGCTTTTCAAAGATCAAAATCTTATCATCAGAGGAAGTCGCTGGGATAGATAAGTTGGCAAAGGCCAAGATTTAAAATTTGAAAAAATGAAATAAAATAAGAGTTGTAGGGAAGGAAACGTAGGGCAAAACTGTGCCAGGGTGCAAGCAAATGTCCGATTGCCAAACAGTCCGGTGTCGAAGAGTCCAGCGGAGAGGATACGATGTACATAGGTAGGTCGTTAGAGGCACGAGAAGTAATGAGAGAAGTTTGAAAGTTAAATTCCAAGAAGCCACAACTTCAGGTACGGCGAAAATGGAAAATCCAGGAAGGGTAAAAAGTCCAATAAGAGGTACATTCGATGATGCAGGCAGGCGTCAGAGGAGATTAAGATGTAAAATATTCGCCATTAAAGAAACTTCCCGGGCAGAGATGACAAAGGAAAGTGTTTTAAAGTGGAAAAAGGGGCAGAGAGAATATTTAAAGTCTGCCCAGTTGAGAAAGCCGGCTATAAATGAAGAAAAGCAGAGACAGTGAAAACAAGAGTATAATATGCGACCAGTGGGCAAGGGAGGAAACGGGTAAGTGGAATGTGGGAGGAGAAAGGGACGGGTACGAGGAAAGAGAGGGGGGAGGAGAAAGGGAGCGATGCGGTGAAGGAATGCGGATAAAACTAAGAGTGTGAAAGTAGGGGGGTGAAACATAAAGTTGAAATTGGAAGTTAGGCGAATTAGGATTCAACTAGAAAAGGGGAAGAAAGGAGTGGGGGTAAGTTAACGAATGTTAGGATAAGGGGTTGAAATATCAGAATATGTATAAGAACAGAGTTCGGGGGTTTAGAAGTTTAATCAAATGACCTTAGATATAAACAAAGAGGCAAAATATATATCAAGGGTAGGACTAGGAAAATGAGTTAAAAATTAAAAGAGTAAAGATAAAAAATAAAGATAAAAATAGTATAAAAAGTAGAAATAAGAAAATAAAAGAGTAAAGAATGAAAAATAGATAATAAGATTAGTCTTAAGCTCGCAGGGAAAATTGAGGATTGACCGAAAGAATAAAAAATAAAATAAAATAAAATTAAAAAATAAAAAAATTAAAAAATAAGATACTAATAATAGAATGAGGGAAAAGTCGATAAGATTGGAGCTCAAGAATGAAAATTAGAATAAGGAAAAAGAAAAAGGAAAACAAGACCTAGAGAGGATATCGGGAATGGGAGTCTCCAAGGTGGAAAAAATTATGGGTTAGTAAATAAGCAGTTACGGGATGCTAGTTCAAATAGATATGGGAAAATATAAACTTTGAAATTTTATTTTAAAAAAGTTATATGGAGGTTAATTAAGAAAATTGTTAAATAGGTTAGTGAAGACCGGAAGAAGTAAGAGATATACAAGGTTAAAACTAAGGGAAATGCGAAGTTAACGAAGTTCATGGGTAATTTCATTAAGTTAAGAGAAGGTTAAAGGGATGAGGGAGATATAAGTAGAGATTAAAGAACAACAGGAATTAGAACTATCAGAAAGGGGTTTCGAGATGTAAGGAGGGAAAATCCGAGATGAAGGGAGGGTATTTAATCAAATGGGGGAGGGGTGTCTGGGGGATTATTATGGTTGCTATACCTAAATTTACGTTTATGCCTGCAACTGGAGATAAGTTCATTCTTAGAATTTATAATATTTTTAGATTTAGTAGCAGTAGCTATCATAAAGGTTTCCAGAGTACAAAGTTGGCAATGGGATGCTCCAGGGGTATATGATTTGGACTTTTTAAGTATTGACCAGTGAAGTGAATAGGGAGTATTTTTGAGATTGAGGTTTCTAATTAGATTGGAAAGTGAAGTGCCTGTGCTGTTATCGCTGCTATTTTTAAAGGAATATATATGGTTAGAGATCCGGGTCTTTATGGGGAAAGAGGACGCCCCAATGTATGTGTGTATCTTGAAGGGTGGTGCTATAGTTGCATTGAGATTACTAATGGTATTAGAAGAGATTTGGGTTTGGAGATCCAAGTTATGCGAGGAAAGTTGTTTGGAGAAGTGGGGTGGAGCGGATATGGGGGAAATGTGAGTTGGCCCATGAGCACTATTTATTATTGGGGGTGCTTGGATAGAGGTATGGCTGTATAAGCGGGAGTTTAGAGTAGAAGCGGATTGGGGTTGCGGGGAGATCCGGAGTTCGGGTGGAGTATGGGAACTGTGATTACTCACAACATTGGTGGAGCGAGAGAATTGTTTAACAGTACAAGCGTATATTACGTCCTTCTGTACACAGTTGTTGTTAAGGGGACAATCTCTAGGTTTACGGCAGTTACAAGTGGTGAGGGATGTGGTGGGTGGTTGCTGTTGGATATGTTTGATTTTCCTATTGTTAGAGGTTATGATAGTTTGTTCAATATTGGGCATAGTAGAGTATGATATTTTAATAGAGTTTTTGTTAAGGATAGTGCTATATCTGTGGGGATGCTTAAAAGATCTGTCTAAGATTTGGAAAAATTCTTTAGGTATATTGGTTTTAACATTACTGCTGAAAGGCGGATTAAACCAAATGTTATTCTTTCTTCTAAGTTTTTTTCTTTGTTTATGCGAATGTGGGTCTACCCGATTATCAATATCTTTAGTTCCTATGGGCTTATTAGAGTGTGTTTTGATTATCTTAGGTGCTGATGAGTTAAACTTTTTATTTCTGTGTGTGGTCATGTTGTGAGTAATAATGCCTGAAGATTTGTTAACTTGAGTAAGGGGGTTGCAGTTATATTTAATTTTGTGATTGTAGCCTGAGTTAAGCAAAGCATTATTGTAAAAGCTAGAATTTTGATCGAAGATAGATTTATTCGCAGATAGCTTAGAGATTCTATTAGATACTGAGGGGACTATTGAGTTTATGATGGATTTAGGGTGGTTAGATAGGCTATGTACGTAGAAAAGGGTTAAATTAGGTTTATGGTATGGGCTGAAGGTTCCCGAGTTAAGATCTAATGTAAGGTCAAGAAAGTTAGATATTCTTTTCTCAGGTTCCACTGTAATGGTCAAACCAAAGTTTTTAAAGAAGTTATGCAGGTTTTTGATAGTGTTGTTATATTGTCTCGATCTCTCCCCAGATACAAACAGGGCATCGTCCCTATACAACCCACCCTGTAAGTGTCCAAAATTAAACCCCAATTCTCTCATCACGTACAAACCTACCAGGTCAGTGACCTAGGCAGAGTCTGAGGCCCCCATGGTAATGTCAAAGTTATTGGGGGTGTCCTTCCTAGTCCAAAGCTTATTATCAAATTCTAGTAGGGATCTTCTGGCTAATATTATTAGTTTAATCTCTATGTCAGTAATGTCAGAATTATTTTTGGCGAAGATTAATGCTTTGTTAAGTAAGATAGGGGAAATGGATTGGTAATAATTATTAATGTCGAATGTTATGAAGTTCAAGTTAGGTTTAGACTTATCAATGAGGTTAAGGAACCAGGTAGTAACCTCATCAGAGGATTGCCAAAGAGTGTAACGAATTTTTTTCTTTCAAGGTAGGGATAATTCTATCCAAGATTTTCTTGCTTATGATGCCTAGGTCGGATTTAGAGGGGCATATTAGTCTGATGGTAGGGTTTTCTTGGAAATTATTTTTGTGGTCCTTCAAAGTAAATCTAGGTATTGCAGGGGTTCAAATTTCTGCGTAGTTGAGGACATTCAAAGATGTTAGTATGGATTTAGCCTCATTGTTTATACTAGCCAGGGTATCGTAAGATGTGCTTTTGTAAGATTTATTTAATTCTTTGTAGATTAAGGATTTGTATTGACTATATTTCAGTTTGTAAAAATTCTTAGTTTTATCCGCTGGGACAATTATATCTGGGTGTTTCTTAATATTGTTAGTAAACTTGTTGATTTTTTTGATGATGGGATTGAGGTGTTTATTGTGTCTTTTGAATTTAATGCGACTAATGAGGTCAAATAGGTCATTTTCGAAATTATTGAGGTGTTCATTTTGTTTAGGGAAAGAGGAGGTTTTGAGACCGTACCTGGAGGCAGCTGATTTTTCCAATTTCTTCAGTTCCCTAGAGGAGTTCATAGGTAGTGTAGATCCAAAGTGGGTAGAAAGTGAGGAATTGCTGGAGTCAGTTTGGTGGGAGGAGGTTTTGTGGTTCATGTCATGGTGAAATGCTTTCCATCTAACGTTAGTGATGAACTTCTTCACAGATTGGATAAGCTTGCAGATATAGGTTTCATTTGAGGGAATGGGTATATTTTTTGCCGAAAGCGGGAGGAATTCCTTGTTGAACATATCACAAATAGGAGGAAAAAGCTCAACTAAGTAGGAGCTTAAAATAAAGAGGTGTACTAAAAGCGAACTTTTAGGAAAGGTAAAACCCTATTGTGAAGAGTATACAGCTCAATATCCAGGATAGAGCAGGTAGAAATGAAGGAGAGAGGAAAGGAATAGAGAAAGCAAAAGCCAAATCAAAATTCAATTCAAAAGTTCAAAGCAAGGTATATTCCGCAAAAAGGCAATTTATTCAAGTTAAATTTTCCTTAAGCCAGGCTTTTCAACGATCAAAATCTTATCATCAGAGGAAGTCGCTGGGATAGATAAGTTGGCAATGGCCAAGATTTAAAATTGGAAAAAATGAAATAAAATAAAAGTTGTAGGGAAGGAAACGTAGGGCAAAACTGTGCCAGGGTGCAAGCAAATGTCCGATTGCCAAAAAGTCCGGTGTCGAAGAGTCCAGCGGAGAGGATACGATGTAGATAGGTAGGTCGTTAGAGGCACGAGAAGTAATGAGAGAAGTTTGAAAGTTAAATTCCAAGAAGCCACAACTTCAGGTACGGCGAAAATGGAAAATCCAGGAAGGGTAAAAAGTCCAATAAGAGGTACATTCGATGATGCAGGCAGGCGTCAGAGGAGATTAAGATGTAAAATATTCGCCATTAAAGAAACTTCCCGGGCAGAGATGACAAAGGAAAGTGTTTTAAAGTGGAAAAAGGGGCAGTGAGAATATTTAAAGTCTGCCCAGTTGAGAAAGCCGGCTATAAATGAAGAAAAGCAGAGACAGTGAAAACAAGAGTATAATATGCGACCAGTGGGCAAGGGAGGAAACGGGTAAGTGGGATGTGGGAGGAGAAAGGGACGGGTACGAGGAAAGAGAGGGGGGAGGAGAAAGGGAGCGATGCGGTGAAGGAATGCGGATAAAACTAAGAGTGTGAAAGTAGGGGGGTGAAACATAAAGTTGAAATTGGAAGTTAGGCGAATTAGGATTCAACTAGAAAAGGGGAAGAAAGGAGTGGGGGTAGGTTAACGAATGTTAGGATAAGGGGTTGAAATATCAGAATATGTATAAGAACAGAGTTCGGGTGTTTAGAAGTTTAATCAAATGACCTTAGATATAAACAAAGAGGCAAAATATATATGAAGGGTAGGACTAGGAAAATGAGTTAAAAATTAAAAGAGTAAAGATAAAAAATAAAGATAAAAATAGTATATTCATTTCTACCTGCTCTATCCTGGATATTGAGCTGTATACTCTTCACAATAGGGTTTTACCTTTCCTAAAAGTTCGCTTTTAGTACACCTCTTTATATATATATATATATATATATATATATATATATATATATATATATATATATATATTAGTCTCGGAAGTTTATCAACCATTAAAACTATATACGGAAAAAAAAGAAACATTTTAGTCCCAAGTCGTTCAGTAGAAAATCACTCATGTAGGTCAATTTATTTTTTATAGTTACTATATTAGTTTGCTTCCACGAATTTACACTAGTCTTAACATTATTTAAGGGATCATCAGTTGTTTACCATGAAAAACTGTTTCGGGAATTTTAAAACAAAACAGTATTTTATTTCATGGCTTCCCAGCAGAGTTGATCAGACCCCACTTCCTTTAAAAGACAAAAAAACATAAACTTTCCGTATATTAGATTTAAGTTTTGTTACAGATAAATGTTTAGCTAACTTATATTAGTTATTAAAAATGTCATCCTTATCTGTGTTGTTCGTCTGTGTCTAATAGAATGTATCCGTTAATTACACAAATGTTGCTGTATCTTAAAGTGTTCGGACGAATCCATTACACTACTTTTTAGGTGCATGTGTAGTTTAATGTATTTTTATTTTCATTTTTATATCAAAAATATTTAAAAATAATATATATATATATATATATATATATATATATATATATATATATATATATACATGTGCTTTTATTTTTTAATTAATTTTTTTGTAAACTATTTTATTTATTAAATATATAATTAGTATGTGTTATATATATATATATATATATATATATATATATATATATACATTTATACATATTCTACATTATTTTCATTTAGATAGCTTTAGATTTGCTCTATCAATTTATTTTGATTAATTTCATAAGACTTAAAAGCGTCAGGATGACTAGTAATTGCCTTATTTAATTGTCTAAATATTTTATTTTGATCGCCACCTTGTTTAATCATTCTGATTATTAGGTCAGAAATTGGGGGCATAAAATCTTCTAATTTTAAGGTAACACGAGCAATCCTCAAAAATTCGGACATGATACTCCCGTAAAAAAATATACATAGGGCAGGTACTATTTTTATATGGCATCCGCACGATACGAAAAGGGAATGACTGACTTTTATCAAACAGTTTATATATAAAAATTTTATCTTCAATTTTGATATCCAAATCAAGAAATATAGCTTGAGTTCCCGTATGTTCACAGTTTAATTTTAACTCTTTAGGATATATTAAATGTTTAGTATTTGCAAACTCTTCGTTATCATTAATGCATATAAGGTCGTCAATATATCGCCTACATCCATGATAACTATACGCTCTAGATATATTATTTTTTATTAATGATGACATATATATATATATATATATATATATATATATATATATATATATATATATATATATAAGCCTATGTAAATATAGATTTGTCCAAAATAGTGAAGGATCCAAACCCATTGGAATACGTATTGTTTGGAGCAATATTTTATTTCCTATTTGAAAGTAACTCTCTTTTATAAGGTGACTTATAAGCGTTGTCAGACCAGTTTTGGAAACACTCGTCTTACCATTTTTAGTTTTACACCAAAAGGCTTTAGATTTTGCAAAGTCTATGTATTTACATTTACCTCCTGCAAAAACTAAATCTATAGTATTACCTAATTCTTTAATAAGTGCTTTATGTGGTATTTTTGTATATAATGTACTGAAATCATATGTTGAAATTGATTTAGCCTGTTTACAAGAATTCATACGATCTAATTTTTCTTTAACTTGATCTGAATTATTTACCACCCAAAATAGGTTTATATTACTATAGATATTACTTTTTTTATGGAAATTATTTATTTGATTCATAATTAATTTAAAGACTTTAGACACAGCCTTACTTAGAGGTTTAGTGATGCATACTTTTGAGGCAACAATAAAACGGGCGCCAACTGGTGTCTGATGCATTTTTGGTATCCAATACATAGATGGAAGTTTTTTGTACTTTTTCTCTAATTTTAATCCTTATTTTTCACAAATAGCAGTATTGTTTAGAATAATATTATCGATGTTACTATTACTTAATTTATAAGTATCTGAAGCTTCACCTATCATTCCTATTTCTAACAATAAGCGTTGTATATAATATTTTTTACAGGTAAAAGCTATATTATTTGTCGCCTTATCAATAGGAACTATTAGAAACCTATTTTGAAGCATTTCAAGCTACATAATTATTTGTGGATTTCTAAGGAGGGGATTCGTTTTTTTAGGGTGTTTAATTTATATATATATATATATATATATATATATATATATATATTATATATATATATATATATATATATATTATATATATATATATATATATATATATATATATATATATATATATATATATATATATATAACAGCCCCCGAACTGTTCTCCTACCCAAAATGTTAATATAACTGAGTTGGACAGGCTAGATGTATAACTATGCATTAAGCTAATCTTAGTTATTTTTATTTAATTATTTTAATTTTTCAATCATTTATTGATTCATTTATATAACTTTACTTATTCTACTATACTTTTTATAGATTCGGTAGCCATTTTTTTTCTAGAAATTTCAGCTAGTCAACGTTTTTGTCGTCGCCCAAGTTTTGCTTATTACTTTTAAATTGAAGACTTCTTTTCATTGGAATTCTATTTTTAGCACCAGTAACCATCTTCAACTCTCGAATTCCCTTTGTCCCCAACCTAAATCTAGGTTTTATTTACGACTCCTCTTCCCATTTCTCTTTTTTTCCTTCAAATAATATTTTATATTTTACACTCAATGGCATATCTCTTAACTTTTGACCAATCTCGCCCGCACCTACCTACCAATCCTTTATCACTTGAACCCCTCCTACCCCCACCAACCCCGCTTTTCCTCCCAGCTGCTACTGTGGGATTCTCAACTCACCTAACCACTTTACTTCCTCATTTTTCCACTCTTCCCCCCTCCCCAACCAACCCCCTTATTCAGCATAGCTTTTTAACTTAGATTTTTTCTTGGATTCGCTCGCTAACATATCTGTCCAATTATTCCTCTCGCTTTTTTCCACCATAGCCCAGGAAGTTGCATAAAATGGCCGGTTTTCTTACTTCAATTCCATTTAAGTGCGCTCCATCTATGTTTTAATTTCAACATTTCACTTTTGGATTTATTTCTTTTTGAACACCTTCTCACAACTGCTCCTACGAAAAATTTTCTTTTTTTTGTCTTCTCAAAAATCTCCTCAACGGACACTTTTTCAACGGACAATTACCATCTGGACAAACCACATATCCTTTTTACATGAACTCTTTTCACCCCATGTTTATTATTTTTTATATTTTTAAAATATTTGAACTTTGGCTTTTTCTACAGCCAACTTATCTATCTGTATTTCTCCTCTGATGATAAGATTTCGATCTTTGAAAAGCCTTGGCTTAAGGAAAGAATAATAAACACTGGTTTATTACAGAATACACCTTGCATTGAACAATCGAAATTTGAAATAAATTTGGGCATTCGAACATGTTTATCACTCTTATTTCTTCTATATTTATAATTGTTCTATCTCGTATATTGAGCTTAACCTTTTCACTATAGGTCTTATTTACTAAAAGTTTACTTTTGGTTTATATTTGATTATATATATATATATATATATATATATATATATATATATATATATATATATATATATTAACATATTTCACCTCAGTTGTCAGCATAAAAGAAAGCTGTGCGACGTGTGTGATCCTCTGAACACACCCTATGGAAACTATGTAACTGTTGAGGTAAAATATTTGTTTAGATTATTTTATGATGATAATAATAATAATAATAATAATAATAATAATAATAATAATAATAATAATAATAATAATGAGAAGAAGAAGAAGAAGACGACGAAGAAGAAGATACTAGAGAACTAGAAAATTAATTAGCATGCACAACGCACTACATCGAAAAGACGATATTAACAGACTCTGCATGAACAGAAACGAAGAGATGGGAGAACGGCTAAGTATAGAAGACTCTGTGAAAGACACAAAAAGAGCTGGAATAAATACATAACACAGAACATGAAAAGGCTAATACCAGTAGAAAAATACACTATCCTAACCAACAATTTGGGAGCAACAAAACCAGAAAAAAGAGTCGAAAAGAAAAGTAGGAAGAAAAACAACAACATGGACGCTTCACATGAAGAAACCAACGTAAATAGCTGGGCATGGCTAAGAAAAGGACACTTGCACAGAGAAACGGAATCTTTACTGACGGCTTCACAGACAAATGCGAGTAGGAAAATTACATTAAATCTAATAAAAACCTAGGAATACAATAAATGCAGCCTGTATCGACAAAGAGACGAAACAGTAAATCATATAATAAGTAAATGTAGCAAACTAGCTTAAAAGAATATTAGAAAACATGTGTGTGGGAAAAGCAATACACTCGATGTCATGCGCAGATTGGCGCTATTCTATTCTAATCCGTGCTTCAAAGATGTTAACTTCCTTACTTTAAAAAATAGCGCTAATCTGCGCATGACATCGACCAGACTGAACTTCTAACGTCTTAAAGAACTCGACGTATTTTCGACTCCTCGGGATTAATACCGCCATCAAAATGAGGAGGAAGAAAAGGAAAAAAAACTATAGGACAGTCTCGCTTGACAAGGTTGTATTTTACAAAGAAAATTTGCGATAAAAAATTTAAATAAATGAATTTTTCATTTATAAAAATATTGCACGATGTTTGATTTTCCAAATTTTTTAATACATTCTAATCCGTGCTTCAAAGATGTTAACTTCCTTGCTCTCTCTCTCTCTCTCTCTCTCTCATATATATATATATATATATATATATATATATATATATATATATATATATATATATATATATGTATGTGTGTGTATACATATAGTTATAGATAAATATAATTTATACATCTTTAAAAACATTTAAATGTGGTTTCAAAAGGAACAAGGTACATATGTTGTATGCTATACATATGTTCATGTTAATGTTATATAATGGATGGATGTGAGCGATTACATCAGCTAGTATGGATTTGGTATCGAGGTGAACAAGTGCAAAATCTTGACACAAAAATCCGGTGAACAAGTTCGCTCAAAAAAATATAATATACCTGAATTTTAACCTATTCCCTGATCTCTGATTTAACAGGTGCGTGGTGACAGGCTCAGAGTCCCCACGACGGGAAGATATCTCTCAAATAAAGGCCCGTTTAATTTTATACCGGAGTCGCCTTTTTCTCTCTGCATGAACAGTTTCAATTACAGACCCCCAGACGATCACGATAACGACGGTGAAGAGTAAACACACTGCTATTATGATGATATGACGGCGCGTCTGGCGTCAGTGTACAAAGAGAGAATTGTATACGAGAACATTTTGAAGTAAGGAACTTTAGAATAGATAACGTGTTTTAATAAAGGAATACGTTACATAAACATGATTATGTAAAATAAGAAATATTTGAAGTGGTGTCAGACGTTGGTGTCAAAATCATGTCCTCAGTACACGTAATGTAATGCATTAAGATATAGATATGTTAGAACCTACCTCATTCTCGTGGTGATTGCCTAACCAGAATCAACATCAGAATAAATAAATGAAACATAGCTAAAGGCAAACTCGCGCTAGTTACTTTTTTTAGACTTACCGGTCGCAAAATCTGTTACAACATGTAAACTTCTGACCAGTGTGTGTCGCCTTGTATAATGGTGACGTATCGTAGAATTAGTTATATCCGGGCCTGATTGATGTGAAGTTTGTGCTTGTTGCAGGAGCCAACATAGTTGTCGTTATAATATTAGTCGTCTGTGATTATGTCCGCCGTGACCTTATACGTGTCGCAGTCTGCATATTTATATAAGAAAAATAAAACAACGTACTCATTTTAGATTTGCAGGGTTTTTTCTTAGATTTCTCTGCAGAGAATCGTTAAACCCGTTTCATGCTCTTTACAGGTTTCGTGCCCCAATTCCAAATGTCCTTCGCCAAAAGAGGAGCTGGATCGAAACATTCAAAGTCTGTGTCTGTCCCGCGTCGTGTTTTAAACCAAAGAGAGAGAGAGAGAGAGAGAGAGAGAGAGAGAGAGAGAGAGAGAGAGAGTAATCTTTTTCTTCTCTCCACATACTCCCGGGGAGCGACTCTTCTATTTTCTTGTATAACTTGCTAAGAAGCCACGTCAGCACCATATTATTACACTTTGTTCAGAAATGACTACCCCCACCCCCCGAAACGTATCAAAAGATAAAACAATGCAGCATTCATTATCTTGTCGTATCTCTTGTTTTACAATGACAATTTTGAGACATTTTGTCATAAAAATAAGGCTGAATGTATGAAAATATGGACAAATATTTTATTTGATTATTTCACTCATTTGATTTTTTTAAAAGTAACTTAATTATTGATAGAATCGTTCCATGTTCCATATCAAGATTTCATTATGAAATAAATAAAAGAAAGATATTCATAATATATTCATAAGATATTCATAAGTTTCTATAAGGTATTCATAAAATAGGTCCATTTAATCTGCACAATTAGCGATGGAATTTCGCCCGACTTACCAACTGAGAGACATACTATCTTACTTAGATGTGTGAATACATATAAACTGCTATTTCACTTTTAAATGTGACGGACAAACATCTGCTATTTGAAATATAAGTGTGACGGACAAGAAAAAAATGCGATTTCGAACTTTAGTGTGACTAGTAAACGAAAATGCTATTTCAAAATTAAGTGTGACGGATAAGAAAAAATGATACTTAAACTTAAGTGTGACGGAGAAAGGAAAATGCAATTTCAAACTTAAATGTGATGGGAAAAATTAAATGTTATTTCAATCTTAAGTGTAACGTTTAAAAATGTTATTGCAAACTTTAGTGTGACGGACAGAGGAATATCTTATTTTAAACTTAAGTGTGACGGGCAAAAAAATTATGTTTCAAACTTAAGTTTGACGGACAAAAGAAAATGCTATTTTTAATTTATGTTCGAAGGACAAAAATGCTATTTAAAACTTTCATGGCAGATAAAAGAAAATGCGGTTTCAAATTTAAGTGTGACGGAAAAAAGGAAATGCTATTTCAAACTTAAGTGTGACGGAAAAAAGGAAATGCTATTTCAAACTTAAGTGTGACGGAAAAAAGGAAATGCTATTTCAAACTTAAGTGTGACGAAAAAAAGAAAATGCTATTTCAAACTTAAGTGTGACGGAAAAAAGACAATGCTGTTTAAATTTAAATGAAACGAGCAAAAGAATATTTCAATTTTACGTGTGACGGACAAAGGAAAATGTCATTTTAAACTGATGCGTGACATACCGACCTACAGAGTGACCGACCGACGGTGAAAAACCTCTTACAGAGCTGGAAGGCCGCATCTATGAAAACAACGACTTTATTTTGTGTAGTTCAAATCTATACGAATACAAACATATTGATAATTAAAGTTGTAAAGAGAATGTAGCGATTAGACGCTTCCATATTGTTTGCTATTTTGCCCGATCTGCTATGAGAAAATAATTTGATTGCCGGCGTTCTATGGCCACAACAGATTAATGACGATATTTTGAAATCACATCGTTTCAAGTGATTAAGTCTGGCGGCTTGAGTTGCATTTGGAACAGAAAACAAAATAAAAGGAAAAGAAAATCCAAAAGGGGGAGGGCGATGAATCGAATCTTATTTTTCGATGTTATTGTTTTCACAGAGAGACGTGCTCTTCACTCGGACGTGAAAAAAGAATACATTTTGAAATCTTATTATATCATTAAACTGAGCAGATCTGACGAATCCAAGTGAAAGTAATTTAGAAAGTAATATGGTGTAATATTACGTCAATTAAAGAAATATTACAGTTGGATAGAGAAACTGGAAATTGTTCGGAACGAATATTCCGACGAATAATATCAACAAATCTGTAAACAGTCGGTGTCAATAAAAAGAAGATGGCCGATATGAAATATTCGAATATTGGGGAGTATAATTAAGAAAATGTGTGCGTCAAGATGGATGGCAAATAAATGTCAACCAATATATGTCAGTTGCGTTTTCGTTTATTTGTGTACGTCATCTCGCATCTCTAGAAGGGGTGGGGGTGTACGTCGCTTAATGATGTTTAGGTTTAAAATATAATTAAACATACAGGGTGAATAGAAATAGAAGGTCTACAAAAAGTCATCATCTATTTAAAAATGTTAATAACATAAAAGCTATATTTCTGATTACAAAACTTATTAACTAAAAAAAAATGAAAAATTGTTTTACCATCTTGCTATACGCCATATTGTATTACACCATCTAATTTTTATATTTTAGAGGTCGAAATGACCCGTTACGATGGAAATATGCGCCTCCTGATATCTTTTCTGGAGTCTCGGTGAATAATGAAGTCTCAGAAGAAAAGTATAAACATTTATTGATTTATTAAAATCAAATGGTTAAATAAATGACTTTTTAAAACTACATATTACTATAGATGCGTTCAGTGATCTCTATTCAGGCTCTGTGCCGCTGATGATTTAGATAAATCTTTATCTTCGAAAGAAAGTTCAATTCTTGTCCGAGAAAAAATAGTAATTATACTTCAAGATAAGCGCTGAAAGTTTAATTTGAGCGACAGCTTTTGAGGAAAAGAAACAAGAATCGTATATACATATTTAAAAATTTTACTCGGGCAAATAATAAAGAATAATATACAACCAGTAAAAGTTAAGTATACAGAATGAGTATTTGCGAATACGTTCATTCGCGGAACTTATCTTATGTGACTAAGTGTCTTCGGAAGAGGTGCGCACGCCTCGCTCAACAACCGTTGCTGGTCTTTTCAGTCTTCGAATGAAGGTTTGGCTACCAACAACCTTATGGGGATTGTGTCTTAATGCAGTCAACTCTTAACCGACATTAAACGTGTCATTGAAAATAGGAAACAAAGGTGGGACCCGAAACCATTTACATTTCTATGGGCTAGCTCACGTGACCGTTAAAGGGTAATGAGTGGGCATAATTTTTGGCCAACATAGGCGACGTTTAAAAAGGCAAGGGAAGATAACCACACTGATGAAACCATTAATGTCTTATAAATTCAATTAGATTGAAATATAATTTTCTATGTCTATCATAGTAAAGTTGTTAGCCGAGGAGGAGATCATAAAAGCTACGAGTGATAAACGCCATGATCTTGACTAAAGTTAAGGAGAAGCTTTCTCAGCCATGCACAATTCCTTAAACATCTCAGGATACATGGACTAGAAAGTTAGAAAATAATCCACGTAGTGACATGGGACTCCCTACTTCTGACGCCATCTTAGTTCAGAAACACTGTGGGTCCAATGAAAGACACTTAACCGTCAGAGAACATGAATAGAACTATTCAAATTGATATATGCTAAAAAAACGAAACTTTTCTAAAGGTGTATTTAGATTCTGGTTGATGATGTGTGACGTCCCCACGCATAGACCCAAATTGCATTGGATTTGATGGATCGATATTTGATCTTGATTAGCCTGTCACCGACATCATTTTTCTATTTGTGTTTTTCATATAAAATTAAATAAAAATCCCAATCACGTTATATCTGACCAGTTGTTTACATTAGTCGGAAAATATTCTAGCTATAGATCGTAATTTTCATTGCATAATCAGCTAAATTATTAGCCAATGAAATTACTTCGTACTAATACGTAAATTGTAAATGGCTACCAAAAGCTGTTCAGCTTTGAGTAATAACTAAACATCCTTCGCTTTAAGTTTCTATGACTGTGCAGAGAAGGACAATGCAGTTCTTAAGATATCTCACAGAGTGCAAGAAAAATTCAAGGCACTGTATAAAAAATGTGAAACTATAATATATCGTCATGCATCGAAGAAGTCAGATGAAAGAAGTTTAAAATAAAAGTATTCAAAAGAATATGAGTTGATCTGTTTTGTTTAATTTTGAAAGAAAAATGTTTGGCTTTTAGTTTAAAATAACATGTGTGGGTTTTCGAAATCCCAGACGAATCTCTCCAAGCTTGACGTATTTGATTTTACAAATGACATCAAACATTCGATGGGGAAGCAATGAAATGTAATCCGGATGGTCAAAATAATCTCTAATATTATGACTCTTATCTTTTCAACAATTTGAGTCTAATGATATGCTTATTATTTCAGCCAATAAAAAACGTGAATTAACAAATATCTTCTTTGTCAAGTGTTTCTTAAAGAATATGAGAGATGGTTGCACGGTGAACACCAAAAGATTTCAAATCACACTACTCTAACTTATGACACAAGAGCCACGAAATGGTATTTCGAGGAAAAATAAATCACGATTATAGAATGATCAGACAATACCCCAACCGTAATTTTATAGAGAAACTTGACGCTGCGTTTCAATGCAATTTATAAAGATGGGTACAATCAAATACGTTTGATCATATCTTGAGCTTTGAATGATCTTAAATGTCTAGATCTTAACAAGACAAATGAAGTAAAAAATGAAAATCCGTATTTGTAAAATTCTAGTCAACATGGAAAAAAGCAAGCACAGTCCACTGCAGATATCCTCATAGTCATTCTAAACGTATATACTATACACTGAACAAGACAGGTGAAGCTAGGAAGGTAGCGCTTGATATAACCAAAACCTTTGACAAGGTCTTAAATAAAGGTCTTCTCATGAAACTTAACTCATATAGTATGACTGGACGAATATTCAATATGATTAGATCCTTCATATCCAACAGAAAGATCCAGGTTGTCTTCGATCGCCGTTCATTTAAACAAAATGGCATAAATGCAAGTTTACCCCAGTGATCGGCTCTTATACCTTTATTGTTGTTCCTGATGTTTCCTCCCTGATGATATTATGTCTGAGATGAGTATATTTGCTAACGACATTATGCTCTAAACTCGTCATGTGGGTAAAACGGACGAGCACATCTCCGAGGAAATGGCTAGATCCTTACAAAGTGACCTCTAGTCTGTAGTGGAATAGGGTCATAAATTGATGGTAACAATTCATGCTGCTAAGAGAACGTTATTTTCTTTCAACAACTACAAAAATCTGTCAAGCACCGATTGCAATGGCAAATAACAATCTACGACAGCCCAATGTTCAAACTCCTCGACCTAACATTAACAGGTAACATGAATTTGAACAAATACACAGAATACATTTACAACGCTGCTACAAATAAGGTAGACTCCTTCTACCGTGCTACGAAACTTCTCACACCTGACAGTATCCTATATCTCTACAAAGCCACCCTCCGCCTATACATGGAGTATTGTTGTTACATCTGGGCTGATGAACCATCCACTAGTCTCTCCCTCTTAAACAAGCTCTCAAAAAGAATGTCTAATCTTATAGGTTTCTCTCTATCCATTAAGCTCCAGCCCCTGTCCGATCGCTGCATTGTTGCATCCTTTTAAAAAGGATTGTTTAAAATAGTTTAAGGAAATAATTTTTTTATTAAAAACTTAAAGAATTGATAATAGTATGTATTTAATCATGAAAATCAATTAATACAGTATCATGTTTATTTATTTAATAAAATAGACTATTAATAGTTTTATTTTAGTTAATACTTAAAAGAAATAATTAAAGAAGGTTTCGATGTTTCAAAAGATTAACACTGTCCCTGTCTTTCTCTTCCTCTTTGCCTTCTACTCTTTTTCGCGCGAGTACAACCCTTAAATAAATAGGTACTTTAGTCCACGCGGCTGGGAGTAAAGGAAAAACACTATAAATAAAAATCGGAATCGTACTGTGGAATAATTCTTTTATTCTCAGCTCTGTGATTAAACTTAACTTTTTATTTAATGGTACGACTCGCGCAAACACGAGTTCCAACAAGTAAGCTAAAATCTTTCAATCTTTAATCAATCTAGTGATAGTCCGTCATCTCGTTAATGCAAAACTTCTTTCTGATAGCCAGTGCTTGAAAACATCTCACACTTGACAGTATCCTATATCTCTATAAATTCGCAATCCGCCCATGCATGGAGTATTTTTGCCACATCTGGGCTGATGCACAATCTACTAGTCTCTCTTTCTTCGACAAGGCCCAAAAAAGAATTTCTAATCTAATAGAGCCTTCACTATCCACCAAACACCAGCCTCTGTCTCATCGCCGTAATGTTGCATTTTTATGATTGTTTTACATATACTTTAATGGAATGTGCTCCGATAAACTTGATGCCTTGGTGCCCTCTCGACGTAAATACACTCGACCAACCCGACAATCAGCTAAATCCCATCCATTCACTGTTGAGGTTCCTAGATGTCGGAGAGCCCTCTACTCTAATAGCTTATTTCTTCGTGCTGCCTGCCTTTGGAACTCCCTCTCTGCTCTTTGTTTCCCCGACTGTACCGACATGCATAAATTTAAAACTTATGTGAACAAGCATCTCGCTACACAGCTGCCGATTTAGGATGACTCCCAAAACTTTCACTCTAATACTCAGTAGCCACTTACGTCTACAGTGGCAACTTGCCTTGTTTTGGGGTGAACTTAGTTCAAAACAATATACAACCAGATACCTAATATACCCGCGTAAATGAATTCTAATGCATAATATATATATATATATATATATATATATATATATATATATATATATAGATATATATATATATACATATATATATATATATATATATATATATATATATATATATATATATATGTGTGTGTGTGTGTGTCTGTGTGTCTGTGTATGTGTAAATTGTGGAAGTTTATTTTCCATCTATCCTTACTAGTAAAACAGGTTATGCTTATTTAATTCTCTGATACAACGTCAGCTTTTGTAATACCGTATATATAGTAATCTGCCAATACCCACAAACACCTTCGAGTCTTCTTAAATTGAATATTCATTTTATAAACAGATTCTAGAAAAATTAATATTCTGTAATATACAGTTGTGATTTTGCATTGTGATATTTTCTTATATATACCCAATATTTTCGTTTATAGTAACCCGTTCGATTTCACTGGGATGCCGAGAACAGATAATATACTTTGAAATGTATATTTTCAGACAATATAATAATTTACATTTGGAACCAATGAGGCACAAGCCCATCAAATTTACGGTAAAAAAAGAGTCGTTTATCATCATTTGTCTAAAGTGATAAAATGTCTATCCTACTCTTAACTCAACTCATCTCAGTTACAACAATACAATATTTACTCTAGGGGCCATCATACTTAAGATATTCCCAAATCTGTTGGCAATATTATTTTTCAAAAATATATTTATTTAAAGAAAATTCATTGGAATAACATGGGAAGTGGGGAAAAACAAAACAAAACAAAAAGTACGGTTAGTAAGACCCTCCCAACGCTTTTTAAATAATTGACCACCCACTGTTTTCCAGTTTGTTCAGAACTGAAAACATAGAAGTGGTATGTAAGTGAGAGAAAAATTTAACAGAATGAAGGTGTTTTCCCAATATAAATGCACTGTGGGAGAGGCCGAGGACAAAAATTGAAAGTGGGGATCTTGTAGGATTTTTATTACTAGGGTTGTAATTCATTCACTAGACTAGCTGAGAGGCTAAACTTACGTGAAGAGCTGAGGTCCGACAGGACAGCAACTGCGTGCGTCATGCTCCGACACGGAAAAAGGAACCCATACTTGACAACTGTTCGTACATACAAGCTCGAAAGTTGTATCCACATTAAAAAAAACTAGGAATGTAAGCTGGTGCTTGAAACACGCCATCATGTCCTAATAAATAAAAGATTTAACCCCTCGGTCATTTTTCAGACTCAACGTCCACACCACCATTGGGCTACGATCAGGATCGCAAGAGATTCATCTCGTCTTTACCTGTCCTACTCCGACCCGGTGTTATCAACTACATAGGAAACGTTTAGCGCCAGGGGAAGTTCGGGATCGATACGAGCCGTCACTTTGTTGACATACACCCAAACCTGCCGGATTTCGCGGCATTGGAAAAAAGCGTAATTGGGCGTTTTTTCTTCGAGCGTTTCGCAGCGTGTCTTCCATTCCGAAACTTTGTTGTACGGCATTGAGGGGTAATGCGTTCTCTGGCAGATCAGAGAGAACTCACAGTTGTTGAGATGACTTGTACATGGCGCCCAAGTACATTCGGAGCGGATCCTTTCCTCCGACTACCTGAACTGCAGGACGAACGGATCGTCAGCTGTCCACCAAACTAAACATTGTAAAGTTTAATGAACCGAAGAAACTTTCTGAGCTGCTTGGAACTCTCTGAATAACTGCGATTCGCCTCTCAGTCTACGACGATCCTCGAGAATAAAGTCGGGATATGCGCTATCGACCGCGGAATTCAACGCAGATCCCTCTGTCAAAATTCGACTTAGGAAAGCCAGTCTCTCAGCGTGTAAATGACACGTCAAATCGGACATTCAAAAACCTTCCTCACGCATACATTGAATACATACTTCTCTGCGACGCCAGTGCCTCTTCCGATTCCAGAGAAGCGAAAACAGTAAACGCCGGAAGAGCTTTAGGCGGTTCGCAAGCAGAAGTACAGCAAGTCGGTAAAGGTTCAGAGAAATGACGTAAGTTGCGTACACCTCAGCTTTACCCTTTAAAAAGAGTGTTATTTGAAGCTAAATGTTAACCAACGCTACGACCTTTGACTGTACCTCCGACTAATTCCATCTCAAGTTGGAGGCGAACCGGGCCCCCGATCCAGCTAACAGGAGCCAGTCTGATAGTGTCACCGCTGCAGGTATCCAACCGCAGGCCGATTAACTTGCTGCGTTTGAGTTTTGCCCCTGTCATCTGTGAGCGTCTCTGTCACCTTCTCGATGTCTCGGAAGCACGACACAAAGACACACACACCCTGGCTCGCACCCCGCCAGACCAATAGATTTCCTGTATTATATAAGTTGCTTATTAGATTGCCTAGTAACGAATCTAACGCAAGAATATAGAGCAGGGGTGACAGCGAACCGCTCTTACGTACCGACCGGGAGATAGCAAAAGATTGCGAATGCTTTCCGTTTGTTTGCATCAATTCCGTCGGCGAGCAATATAGAACGCAGATTCATCTGCGGAAGCCCGATTTAAAACCGGCGATCACTCCAACGGGTGCAATATCTCACTATCACATCTGATTTTTACTTTTAGCTGATGTTTAAAGTGCGAAATCTGATCGTACTCAGAAGGTGAGATCTCTACTCCATATGTCTAAGTGTGGGGCAAACAGTGCTAGTCTAGCTACGGCTAGAATCATGAGAAACACCGTACGTTACTCCCTAGGCAACGGAGGTATCACATTGTATACTATAGATGTTACATCTAAGGGTACCAACTTCTAAAGGACGATACGCGAAGTCACTTCGTTGACATACTTCGAAAACCTATGCAGCTTGCATCAGTTGAAGAAAGTATGTCTGGCCGTTTCTTCCTCAACATTCGCGCAGTGCAGGCAAAAAGAGTTTAGACGAGTTTAACTTTGAATATTTTTTCATTAAGCGGCTGCGCACCCCGGAAAAATCGCATGGTCAGAGAAAACTGAAAGTTGTTGAGATGACTCTAACCTAGAACCCAACTCCACTAAGAGCGGATCTCCTCCTCCGACAATCCTAGCCGCTCCCCAGGCGGATCCGAAGCAGTCCTCACCACTAGCTCCCGATAAAGGGTCTTTCTAGACAGTGCAAGCTGACTAGACCACGGCAGTTATCTAAGTACAGCTCGGCATTCTTTAAAGAACTTGGTTTACGTCGACCTTCAATCACGTGGTCGGGAATGAGGCTGAAAAGGCCTGCTCAACTTTAGAGCCCGCGCAGACTTTACTACCAATATTCGGATCAGGAATGGCAATCCCTCAGCATCTCGATGACTTTCCTTGGTTGGACCTATAGTACAGACCTCTCAACAGATTATTGGGGCCTTGCCCTGCCACAAAAGTAAAGGAGATGACATGTAAGCACCGCCAGCGGTCCGCAGGCATAGGTAGTACAGCCAATTGATAAAAGGAAAGACGTAAGCGGTGTACGCCTCAGCTCTACCTTTAAAAGAAAGCCCCCTCGAAGCAAAATCATCATTGCCGCTTCGACCCTCCACTGTTCTTCCGACCAGTCCTTTCCAAGCAGAAGGTCTGGTCCGGACCAAACGAAATGGGTATACAACCAGTTGAAAAGGCCCGGCAGCGCAGGCGTCCCGTTCCAGGCCGTCCATTGAATTTGCTTCCAAAAGGCCAAGGAAACATAAAAAGAATATTTTTCATGGCTAGGCAAAACATTCCATTTATTATTGTATTATCTCTTAATGGGAGAACTGTAGTTTAGTCTCGGCTATGTGGTCATGCGACAATCCTCCCAGGACTTACCTCCTCCTTTTTAAGGGGTGGGGTATATCTCCTAGGTATTACATACTTCTTTGGTGGGGTAATGTAGTATCTGGTCTGTTGTCATGAGAAAAATGTTGCCATGAACTATTTTAACCTTCGAATTTTTTTTTTGGGGGGGGGGTGATGGTGATAGTGTAGTATCTGTTCCGTTGCCATGATACCATACTCACAAGCATTACCTACTTTTCCGATGTATTACTTCTTCTTTTGCGAAGACAGCATAGATTATGCTCATTCCTAGTAATACCATCCTTTCATGATCATCTTAACCTTTTTTTTTTGGGGGGGGGGTGTAGTGTACTATCTGTTCTGCTATCATGATATCTTCCGCCAAGGCATTAATTATTCATTAGGGGTCGCCATGAGACCATTATCTTAGTAATTATCTCCTTCTTTGGGAATCAGAGTAGTATATGTTCGTTAACTACAATATCATCCTTTCAGGCTAAAAAAAATATGCGACCGTGGGCTCATATATTTCTTATTATACATATATATATATATATATATATATATATATATATATATATATATATATATATATATATATTATAAATTTTAGTCTCATAATTTTCATTGGGAATAATGAACATTGATACGTAGCTCACCAAATTAAACTAAATACGTAGCTCACTAGCCATAAGTACATTTTATACTATATATGTGAAAGTATATTATCTATAACAGTATATATATATATGTATATATATATATATATATATATATATATGTATATACATATATATATATATATATATATATATATATATATATATATATATTAAAATAAACATAGTTAATATAAATAGCTCCAATATATATTGAGCACTTTCGGAAAATATTGGTTTTGTTCATTTCTTAAATATTTGAACTAAATTAATTAATTATATATATATATATATATATATATATATATATATATATATATATCTTACTGTTTTGTATTATGCATAATATATTATTTGATAATATTAATATAATGAGTAGAGCTTAGTAGTTGCAAACTTAAAGAAATATTTTGCTGGTTTAATCATGTTTTGAATAATCATCATGGTGTAAATGCATTATCACCTGATAAGCCGTTACTATGGACATACAAACACGTATGTGTAACTTTTTATACAATTATATATATATATATATATATATATATATATATATATATATATATATATATATATTTGAGTGACCGCCGGTTTTAAATCGGACTTCCGAAGATGAATCTGCGTTCTATATTGCTCGCCGACGGAATTGATGCAAACAAACGGAAAGCATTCGCAATCTTTTGCTATCTCCCGGTCGGTACGTAAGAGCGGTTCGCTGTCACCCCTGCTCTATATTCTTGCGTTAGAGTCGCTACTAGGCAAGCTAATAAGCAACTTATATAATACAGGAAATCTATTGGTCTGGCTGGGTGCGAGCCAGGGTGTGTGTGTCTTTGTGTCGTGCTTCCGAGACATCGAGAAGGTGACAGAGACGCTCACAGATTACAGGGGCAAAAATCAAATGCAGCAAGTTAATCGGCCTGCGGTTGGATACCTGCAGCGGTGACACTATCAGACTGGCTCCTGTTAGCTGGATCGGGGGCCCGGTTCGCCTCCTCGACGTTGGCCTCCAACTTGAGATGGAATTGGTCGGAGATACAGACGCATCTATGGACATATAAGCACGTATGTGTAACTTTTTATACAATTATATATATATATATATATATATATATATATATATATATATATATATATATATATTCCCCCTATTGGAAAAAGCATCAGCCATTCGTATCTAATATATTTATCTCGGTAGTGAATATTTAAACTTATCGCTTTCAAAATAGGCGGTTGATCAAAACGAGTTAGAAAATCTATTAAACACTCTCCAATGAATACGCTATAGTAAATGGCCAACTTGTACACTTCAACACACTGGTGAACATCAAGCTGAACTTAATCGGTCAATTGAGTTATTACTATAACATAAACTGTTCAGTTTACTTTGCTATATGTATTACTCGATAACAATGAGAATGCCTATTATAAAATATGGTAGCTAAATCTTCAAAGAGGAAAACTATTATATAATTAATATATATATATATATATATATATATAGTTTTGATTTTATGCCAGTTTAAAAGTTAGTTATATACCCATACAATGTCGATCAATATATCTATGTAGAGAAACATCGCCGCGTGATCATATTCTTTGGAGTAATAAGCGAAAAACATGCTGTTCATGCACTTCCATTAAATGAGACATACTAAATCTACTATGAAAATCAATTCTACATTTGAGAAGATGAAAAGTGATTTCTTGTGTACCAAAACGTTTCAGATGTGAGATAGATACGGGCATGATGAAAACATATTTGCACGCGTTCCAGGGCATCAGCTTATATAATAGACCGTATTAACAACTTACAAGTTAATTGTTGTTTGTTTTAACCACTTATACCTCGTCAACCATTCTCTCCCTCAATGCTTGATCATCTGTTATGGCGACTCTCTCTCTCTCTCTCACACACACACACACATATATATATATATATATATATATATATATATATATATATATATACATTTTTATTTAAAGAAACATTATTAGTTACATATGTGCATACATGTTTCAGTTTCCCTCTCCAATAGAGAGTTTACTTCTTCAGACCAAAAGAAAAATCTAAATGCTTGCATTTAAATTTCATTTTTTGGTCTGAATAAGTTGACTCTCTATTAGAGAGGGCAACTGAAACATGTATGCACATATGTAACTAATAATGTTTCTTTAAATAAATAAAATACACTAAAATACAACTCTAATTGTTATCGAGCACTTTCTATAAACATTGGAGTTTCAATGGATTAACAAATATAGAAGCAAATATAGGAAATGCATTATATATATATATATATATATATATATATATATATATATATATATATATATATATATTCTGACGTTTTGGGCCGGTTGAATGTTTAAATAGGAAGTTGTGCTTATGTTATAATGCGTGAACATTCTTTTAAATGCTCCATAGACACTAAATCTGGAAAATATTCATTAATTGATGTCTGATACCTATTTTTTAAATTCCACAAAAATTGGAGGTTTCTTAATTTTCACGAAAGGGTTTCCATCCCCTACTAAATTCCCATTGCATAAAACAAAATTAAACTAAATTTAGGTTATATTACGACCCATTATACCTAGCAGTTGTTCTCCAACATTCATAGTAATCTGTTAATTTAGTCAGAAGTGAATACTGTATATGAAAATATATAAAGATATGCACGCACCTAACTTGGTATATATATATATATATATATATATATATATATATATATATATATATATATATATATATATATATATATAAGTAAATTTCGTGTACAACAGAATGGTAGGATTAATTTTAGAGGAAGCATTATTAAAATCAATGAAACAGACGAGTGGGGAAAAAAAAGAAGAAAATTGTTAAAATTACCTTAAGGCCTTGTCGTCTGACCCTCTGAGAGGAAACGTCAGAATGGTAAATTAAAAACTAAAAGTCGAATTCTGACGTTTCCTCTCAGAGGGTCAGACGACAAGGCTTTAAGGTAATATATATATATATATATATATATATATAAGAATAATATTTTGGAGGCGATAACAATGCGTACACATACGACACATGGAATCGTAAAAACAAAACAAAGTGACAATATTGAAAAGTCAATAATTTTCAAAATTTTAATTTTTATTTACCAGTGTATCGTTGACTATGGTGTTAGGTTGGAGTGTGTCCTTTTCATTATTATTATTTTTTTAATTTCCTCAGAATAAAATAAATACTACCACACGTTGGGGTGTGTTTTTTTTGCCAAAAGCCGGGGCCGGAAATGCTGGTTTGTTTTTGCTACTAAAAACAAACCAGCATTTACGTCACGGAACTTTCTCGTTTGTATATCATGTTCGTAAGGTTCTCAAACCGTCGAGCTATTCCTCTTGTTTCAGGTGGCATTCCGTATAGTACTTCTCCGATTGTTCTTAATTCGGCCATTTTTTTCGAGCGCTTTCGACTTTCATAGCCGTCTTCAGGATTAGTTATTTTTTTAATAAGAAGACTTGAGTTAATGTTTTATAGGTATCGTTAAGGGCGAATGAAAGAACAAACAGGGTGTGTGGTTGAGTTTATTTTATTCTATCGTTTTTGTGTTCATACGGATTGCCACCTGAAATCAGAAGGATAACTCGACGCTTTGAGAACCCCACGAAGAAGATATTCAAACGTGAAAGTTCCGTGACGTCCAACAACGCTTGCTTAGATATATATATATATATATATATATAACATAAAATTTAGCAAACGCCCAAAAGCACAGAGGATGCGGATTATATTGAAAAAAAAAATCAAGAAAGATGTTTTTTCTATTTTTTCATTTCCACTTTCAATAATTTAATTTTTTGTTTTGCGATCATTCTGATAGAAACCTAACCTTGCCAAGCAGATATATTTTATAGAAGCAGTAGCAGTACCTGTTGGTAGCGGTCCGTCAGAATGGAAATGGGACGACAATGTTGTTGTGTTATTACTGGTCTCTTGTTTTTGAATATGGGCAACGCCGTGCAGCGCGGATTGATAACAATTGGGAAGTTCATGTTCTTTTAAAGCATCTTGTAAGAAATTAAGCATAAAATTGAGGCAAACGCCCAAAAGCACAGAGGATGCAGAATACGAAAATATAAAAATAAAAATCAAGACAGATTTTCTTTTCATTTAAACCGTCATGAATTTACTTTTTCGTTTTGCGATCATTTCGCTAATACCTAGCTTTGCAAAGCAGAGGAATTTTGTAGAAATTTAACAATCCTTTCAAAAACATCATAAAAATGTCCACAGAATGGACTTAACTTATAACATACCAGCCTACACTACTATCACTCTACGGTCTCCTAAACATCAACAAGCATAACCCTCCCCTACGCCTTATTATATCAAGTATAACATTGCAAAGTCATTAGCAAAATACTCACTCCATTGCTCGGCACCATTAGCGTCGTACACATAAAAAATTCAAGTCACCTCCTCAAAGAATTACAATATATAAATATACAAAATCACACAATGAATAGCCTTGATGTTACCTCCCTATACACTAACATTCCTGTAAAAATACATACACCTCTTCGTTAACACCTAAACAAAATAAATTTCACTCGCTCCCTCCCTATCAAAAGTATAATAGATATTATCAAAAACATTACATCTCTAACTTTCTTCAATTACAATAGCAATTACTACAGGCAGACATTCGGATTACTCAGTATCTATTGTTGCCTTCTTCCTACCACTGTGTCTCTCACTCTGGAGTTTTTCCTCCTAAATTATATAAACATGTTGAGTATTTTGTTTCAATAAACCAACATCACTAAATGAATATGGTCGAACTCATCGATCCAACTATCTTGGTCTAACTTGAATGATGTATTTGTGTCCTTATTTTTACCAGCATGTTATCTTTCTTGTCCACATTTCCATAACCAATTTTAAATTGTGTTTGAAGTTCTCATTTCATATTTACTCTCTTTATATATATATATATATGCAGGAGAAAAACAAAAACAAGTAATTTGACCGGTTTCGTTCGTGTTAGAAAACGTCTCCAGAAAAAAGTGAAGATTTAGAAATAATTTTATTTTGAAGGCGCACACATGAGAGAAGGAAAAGATGATCCAATTGGGCCATATAAGAATACTTTTAGTGACATTGAAATATGATTTGACAAATGGGTGACACATTCTTCTTTATTTCTTATTCCTTTTTTATATTTTTCTTTTTTTTTCTTTTTCACTTTCACACTTACTGAGCTAGTATAAGGACGGCGGTAGGCTGATGGGGTAAATGCGATAAAAGGGAAGAAGACAGATGAACTAGCCAGGATAAACACACATAGAGTGGAATATATATATATATATATATATATATAAGCATGCATGCAACTATGTATGTAACTATATATAAGTATAAATAAACACAAATTAAACATAACACATAGGATTGGGCATGAAATGTATACACCGAACGCGAGCCCCAAAAATTAATCGGAATATATCAGAGATAGGTCTTCTAATTTGCTCATATTAAGTTTTATAAATCAATAAAAATCTTAAATTGACAGTCTAGAAATATATATATATATATATATATATATATATATATATATCACAAAATCACTATACATTTATATTATTTACATCGACCAAGACTAAATCTTCCATATAATATATATATATATATAATATATATATATATATATATATATATATATATATATATATATATATATATATATATATATATATATATTACAAAATCACTATACATATATTCGATCGATCAGGAATATCTGCGGTTTCAGGGACATAATAGAAATCAGCTAATGAGCTAAAGCATAACAAGTTAGCTAATTGTCTGGAAAGTGATTATTGGAACGTCTTACTATTTGTTGACAGTTGAGTATATCTATTAGATATGCCACGTGCCCTGTTGTGACCTTTTTTATTTAACCAACTTTAATGATTTTCCTGAAAAATGTTATTTGATAATCCCGTCATTGCAAACAATTAATTTCTAAATTGATCTGTAAGATTTGAACATGACCTTTTTAACTTTCATCATCTGGAATCAATATTTATCGTTGTCACTCAAACACGAAGAATATGACCTTCTTAATTATGTGTTCATGCCCCACATTTTATGGACTCCCAATTTTTTGGAATGAATTATTAATCAATTGATATTGCATGAGTAAAATTACATCATTGTTTAAATCCCTCTCCTTCATATCCTCTTATTTACCTCATGTGTAAATAGGAACATAAATGAAAGTACATACTTAAGGAATGAATGACATGATAATTAGTATCTATAGGTATTGTTCTCTTTATTTTTCTAAAAAAAAGAACAATTTACCTTTTCACCATATTTTTAAAGATTTCTTTTTACATACAATCGGTTCTTGCCCTAAATTCGTTGTGAGAGTAAATGCTCCATTGGGAGTGTCTGTGGTGGTTATTGGCCGACGAGTGGGTGCTAATTCTTCACATACTGATACAATTTCATTTTCTTAGTTAATTCAGTTACCTCCGTTTTCCTAACAAACCTGCGAAAATTTATTAGTCGATGAAGAATTACATATTTCTGTGTTTACTACTGATGCATTTACTTTTTCAATAAGGTTCAGTTTATTTCATTTTTAAAAATTACTTTTGAATTAAATAGATTTTTTGGGGGAGTGTAATTTGGAAAACTGTGAGTCGAAGTTCCCATAGATCCGTAGGAGAAATTGCTTGTATCGATTTCTTTTGGACTGGTAAACTGGTGGAAGGGTGATAGCGTCTCCGTTGAGCATGTCGCCTATATGAATCTGTAGAGTGAACAAGGGAGACGTTATTTAATTGCACTTGTACGCAACCCTGGACCGCACGTTCTCATTCAGGAAACATGTAAAGAGAACAAAAATGAAAGTCAGCCCACGGAGCAGCATCCTACGGAAACTGATCAACTCCACAGCACACATTCTAAGATGTACTGCCATAGCCCTGTGCTATTCCTCTGCGAAGCCTACTTGTCCTGTTTCGAAGAGATCGACGCATGCCACACACCTAGACAAAGCATTGAACAACACCTGCCGTTTTATCACTGGCTGCCTACGTTTAATCAACTCAAACAACCGGCATCTCCTCACTTGAAATGCCCCTTCAGATGTGATACGGGAATTTGCCAGCCAAATAGAGATAAAAAAAGGCTATCAGTGATTAACGCCATCTCTTTCATAGACTTGAACTAATGGTGCACTGACTAGCGTCCAGTATAAGCTTCATAAGCCATGTCGAAACTTTTACAACATATCAGGAAGAGATTAGACTACAACTGTGGGCCAGACGGCTAGAGAATGTAAACCTCCTACTGACATGGGTATCCCCACTTTCTGAGGAATCTATTCCAAATAAAAATATTCACCAACGGTTATCATTTTACAGTGTACCCATATCAAACAACGAATAGGTTTTTTATATGTAATTCTTCATCTAGCAAACTTTGTAATCCGAGAGAATAACGGATGACGAATAAATAACAACAAATATATATTTATGTTTATTACTTTTATTAACACTTTAAGTTAACAACTATTTAAATATGCCTACGAATTGCTATAAAGTGTTCTTTTCTTTCCCGTCTATTGTTCCTGTTTAGTATTTGATCTTTTCTTTTCTTTATAAGAAATTTTGATATTTGATACCTCGTTTCCCACCCTCATCCTCTTATGCATCAATTCTTTTGTTTCTTACAATATTCTTTTCTTTTTTGTCCCCTATTTAACCCTTTCATCTTGATAGCTTTTTTTAACTTTTTAATTATTTTAGATTTAAATTCACTTTGAAAAAGGTTTTCGATCTATGAAGACGTACTATTAGCTACGTAAGTTAATTTTATTATATTGTACTGGTTATGTATTTTACACGCCTATCCCAACAGGTCAGCAAAGAAATGGAGATTTAAACTTCTTTATGTTTAATCTAATTAATAAATCTGTCGAACACAATTCATTGTGAACAAAACAATCAGAAGTTGACGTTCCTATCTTTACAATGTCTATAATTTTGTTTCAATATTTTAGATTACTATTGGTTAAAATCAACTTGTCTGATCATACATTAGAAATGTTCAATTTTAAAGAAAATGTGTAAGGGTGTAAAGTTTGTGATGTAAGTTTAATGTAAAATGATGCCTTGTAATTAATATTTCTCGAATAATACTTCAGCAGTTTCTGTGTTTACTTCATTTTTATTCTCCAGCGTATATCGATTGCATTAAACACAGATTTATAAACATATTTATCAAATACTTTACCGTTCAATCATTAGAGCGAGATCAAGAGTGAAGAGAGAGAGAGAGAGACAGAGAGAGAGAGAGAGGGGGGTTTCAAATGTACGTTTGACACCAACATGTACTTTCCTTTTTGAAATTCTGGACATTTTACTCTTCAATAATTCTGGAAATTTTACTCTTCAATAATTCTGGAAATTTTACTCTTCAATAATTCTGGAAATGTTACTCTTCAATAATTCTGGAAATTTTACTCTTCAATAATTCTGGAAATTTTACTCTTCAATAATTCTGGAAATGTTACTTTTCAATCATAAGAGTGAAAGAAAGTGTAAGTTTGACACAAAATGTACGTTCTAGTTTGAAATTCTGGTAATTCATTTGTAAACTGGCTTTTATAATTAAAGAACAATTGAAGACTCACCATGAAAATAATGAGAATTTTTATGTTACACTGAAATAAATCAATAGCATTGCGAGAATTTAAAAATGTTTTATTGCTGAGTTTTTTTAGATAAGTTAATACTCATTTAAAAATAATCTCATGATCGCTTTTAGTCAATGTTTGTTACTTAAGTGTTTTGTCTTATCCGTTGGTAATTTTGTAATTGAATATAGGCATACTTGTTTAATTAAATATGTATTTTTGGATTGAATATATATGTTTTTAATTGAATATATATATATCGATTAAAATCAGGAAGAATGTAACACCTTTAAAAATTAGTCTTTAATCTTATATAATATTTATTTATAATTAAAACGATCTCCTTTTCTTTCGTGTGATTCAGATGATTCTCGTGTTGGCATTAGTTTCATCGACGTGTTTCTAGTTAGAAATCTTTCTGGAAAGACATCGGGTAGGACCACGAAAAGGTTGCCAACATCACTAAATGAAAGTGGTACTGTGGAACCGACTGAATTCGAACTTGGAACACCCTGGTCTTCAGTCCGTGTCGATATCCACTTAACATTAAAACGATGAATCACAGCGATAACAATGTTGTAGTTGTTAACTAATTGTTGATAATTAAGACCTGAATTTCTGATGTGCCTGATAATAAAGACCCTTCAAAGAATTGATACTTATGACAAATACTAAAACACAACTTTTAAACTCTAATTAATAACAAACAGAACGCTACGATGAATTGAAAAATACAAGTAATTAAGAAATTGGATGTTTGTTTACTTTCTTTCACCGTCTCATCTGTTTTATGTCAATTTGTTGATTTGCAAAACGCGTTTTAATTTTTACTCATGGTTCACTTTGGTTTTTGTGTCGAAACAAATATTATCGCTTCTTTGTGCAAAATCAATTTACTGTTAATTAAAGCAACAAAATTAACATTTAAAATGTAATCTGATTTTTTAAGAAAGTTTTTAAAAGAATGCTTTCATTATAGAAATACTATTACAACTTCTACACATACAATACAATTTTTTAAAAGAATGATTTCATTATAGAAATACTATTACAACTTCTACACATACATGAAAAGTTTTTAAAAGAATGCTATCATTATAGAAATACTATTACAACTTCTACACATACAAGAAAAGTTTTTAAAAGAATGCTTTCATTATAGAAATACTATTACAACTTCTACACATACAAGAAACGTTTTTAAAAAAATGCTTTCATTATAGAACTACTATTACAACTTCTACACATACAAGAAAAGTTTTTAAAAGAATGCTTTCATTATAGAAATACTATTACAACTTCTACACATACATGAAAAGTTTTTAAAAGAATGCTTTCATTATAGAAATACTATTACAACTTCTACACATACATGAAAGTTTTTAAAAGAATGCTTTCATTATAGAAATACTATTACAACTTCTACACATACAGGAACGTTTTTAAAAGAATGCATTCATTATAAAAATACTATTACAACTTCTACACATACATGAAAGTTTTTAAAAGAATGCATTCATCATAGAAATACTATTACAACTTCTACACATACATGAAAGTTTTTAAAAGAATGCTTTCATTATAGAAATACTATTACAACTTCTACACATACATGAAAGTTTTAAAAAGAATGCTTTCATTATAGAAATACTATTACAACTTCTACACATACATGAATGTTTTTAAAAGAATACTTTCATTATAGAAATACTATTACAACTTCTACACATACATGAAAGTTTTTAAAAGAATGCATTCATCATAGAAATACTATTACAACTTCTACACATACATGAACGTTTTTAAAAGAATGCTTTCATTATAGAAATACTATTACAACTTCTACACATACATGAAAGTTTTTAAAAGAATGCTTTCATTATAGAAACAATATTACAACTTCTACACATACATGAAAGTGTTTAAAAGAATACTTTCATTATAGAAATACTATTACAACTTCACATACATGAAAGTTTTTAAAAGAATGCTTTCATTATAGAAATACTATAACAACTTCTGAGAAAGGAGTAAGTGATAAGTCGTTTCTATTTTTAATGTGTTATTTATTAATTTGTTTTCTTTGTGTAAATATGTAAAAAAGTACTGTAAATCAAATCAAACAAGCAATACTTGAAAGTATTCTGAATCTATTGCTTGAAACTGACTTAAAACAGGCTAAGGACATGAACAGTGAAAAGCTTGGGAAGCCGTTTACACCTATGTTATTGTCAACTGTATTTGATTCAATATTAATAAAATAATTATTATTTCTCTATTTCTATTGCTTTCATTAATGATAAATATATTTATATATATTACTAAAACTCTGAAGATGTCTTTTGTTATCTAGTTTTTTTCTTTGTTATCTTATTTGTTTGTCCCGTGCAAGTATGATGACATCAAAATGATGACGTCATAACTTATGACGTCAAGGAGGATGACTAATTCATTAATACAGAAATGGAGGAATCACCGTGTAAATAATCGTCAAAATATGATGCTGTGATCTATCAAATAATAAAGACATTAACACTTTAAAAAATCAGTAAAAAATGTGTTTTAGAGAGAGTACTGACACCCTTCCTTATACAATTAACTCTTCTGAAGAGCACACTAAAGACGTCTATGCTACCATTGAGAGACACACATTTATATGGAAATGAGACATCCTCTCACTCTGTAAACAACTATTTTCTCGTATATACATATATAATGAATTTACATTAAATGAATGACTACATTATTTAAACCGTATAATTAATATGAGATCATTTATTGATTAACATTTTAAAATAAAACCATCTAAAATAAAATTTACGGGAGTTTAGGCACAGGTAGTGACGTAATTATATATATATATATATATATATATATATATATATATATATTTTAAGAGGATTTAATGAATTAGAACATTACAATTGTTCCAAGAATTAGAACATCAAGTCTAGTATGGCGTACGGTCGTTTCCAAAACATTCTGGAAATACTTTATTTTATTTTTTCAAATTAACAAAGCTACTTCAACACGTGACTTCATCAGCGCCTTTAGCACCACGTCTTACAGAAATTCGAGGAAAAAATAACAAGCTCGTCGTAGAGGAACATCTATTGACAGGAGGAGCCACAGAGACAAATATTAGAAAAAGAAATAAGTTACAAATCTAAAATAAAAATAGAAAGATAAAATGATAATAATAATAATAATAATAATAATAATAATAATAATAATAATAATAATAATAATGATAATAATGATAATAATAATAATAATAATAATAAAACATTATAAAAATTATCAAAATTATAAAAATAAAATGAAAATAAAAATAAGAACAAAAAATAAAATATAGTATAAAATATAAAAAAATAATAAAATATATAAAGGAAAAATATAATAAAAGGATAAAAATAAAAAATAAAAAATAAAAAATGAAAAATATAATATATATATTATTCGATTCATTGT